>BMAW01127929.1:341308-392631 GCA_019974015.1 Nephila pilipes | reverse complement strand
CCCCCCCCCCCCCCAATGTAGCCGGGGCTACGTTAAATCTGTAGGGGCCCAAAGTCTTCCCGTTGGCATGGTGTGGAAGTTAGGAGAGGGGGATGCCAGCTAAAGGAGAACAAATAACAAAAGAAATTCTTGGTTGTTTGATTTACAAATAATCGCTTCTCAATTTAATGCACGATAGTAAATTTGTATTAGTAATTAAGATCCTCAATTTACATTTACTAAAATTAATGTTAAAAACAATTGTTTATATACAAATAAAATCATTGCTCACAAATATTGTTATGTGAATAAAATCGATTAAGAACCAGACTTGTGAAACTATGATAGCTTTATACTCCTTTTCATTTTACTTAAGAGTTACAATGCAGTAAGTATCTGTTGAAATGTACGCCGCTTTCTTACTGTAATTGAAACACTGGGACTTGATATCAGACGAACAAATTTACTATGAGGTATACACATTATAAATTTATAAGAAGACTTCCACAAACATGAAAAAAAAATACTATTTACAGAGATTACTTAAAATTCATATGAACAATACATTTCTTAGAACATTTTACGCGTGTAAAAATTGGTAAGTGATTGCTTATTAACGTCGCACTTAGAAGGTAACTCGATGAATGTTGGCAACGGACCTCGTAATTTTGAACCTCGAACAAGTAACAAGGACATCTGAAATAGCTCTTCCCTCTCCATACCCGAGGAGTTGGGGCTTTAAAATATATTTAACGGATTAACATAGCAGATTAGCTAAAATGCTATTCTTGAACGGCAATCCAAACTGTATTGTCTTTTGCCAATTGTCGTTTTTCAGGGGTTCTTTGTATGGACTGTGGCCGTGGTAGCCTAGTGGTCATAGCTTCGGATTCGTGGTTCGATCATTGGTCGCTAAAGACCCGCCGTGTAGCCGGGGCTGATGCACGTTAAATCTGTCGGGGGCCAAAGTCTTCCCGTTGGCGTGGTGTGGAAGTTAGGAGAGGTGGGCACCAGCTCAGGAGTCGTCCTCGTCACTAGACCGTGATTCAAAATTACGAGGTCCGTCGCCAATAGCCCTCGTGTTGCTTCTAGTGAGACGTTTATAAAAACTAAACTAAAACTAATCTTTGTATGGACTAAAGGCATAATAGTTCTAATGTGAAAAGCTAGGATTAAATGGGAGATGCTTGAAAAATTCCGATGAAAATCGCTACAACAAATCTTTGGCATCAATAACCACATGAGAATTGGCATTCTCATGCAACAGAATATAATCCCTTTGGACATCATACAAAGTCGAGGATATATATATATTAACAATGTCTCTTGTAAATACTGTGCTTCTAGGTTTCCAAACAATTACTGACGCATGGAATGGAAACAGATATGAGAAACTTTGGGCCGTCAGAGAATGATGTTTGAGTTTCACAGTTGATGCCTCCAAGTAATCAATTAACTTGTCACGTATTACGTCATTTATCACGGATATAAATTAAGTTCTAGATATGTTGAATGATTAATACCAAGCAACATTTCAAATCGTAGAGATTCTCGCTCAAAATAAATGTCACAAAGAATAAATCCATGTTACATTTATTTATATTCCTGAATGAATAGGAATTAAAATGGAATGTACAGTTCAGTGGTATTGAATAACTAGTCCAGGTTAATTCTTCAAATGTATTTCATTATTGCTATTAGTAATATGTTGCGCTAAAAACGTACAGAAAAAAAATCGGATTGTTGATTTAATGTAATGTTAAAGATTTAAGCATTGTATTTATAAAAAAAACCCTCAAATTTTGTAATTGCACTTATAAACAATTTCGTATTTTGTAATTGTTTTTATTAATGATATCAGTTGACTGATTGTTTATTTATGTCACACTTAGAAGCGACAAAAGGGTTATTGGCGACAATAATTCGTAATTTTGAAACGTTAACTCGGGAAGGTGATGGCATTGCGGTTAGCACTACCTTCTCCAAACTTCCATACCAATGTGAGAATTTGGAACCACTCTAACCCATGACTCGATAAATACAACGACGGTCGCAAGACGACGGCTTCTGCGGCCACGTAGCATTTGTTGAAACTTATCTTATATAATGTCATATTCTCTACTCAAAGCAGAAAAACAACATTTTTACAAAAGCTTTTGTAACTTAAATTCAAACATAAACTAAAATTTTTACCATTGCTTCCAAATGCGATTTGTAATGATTTGGGAAGAGGAGTTGAGTAGTAATAGAAATATTGAAGTTCATCACAACAGTAGCTAAAAAAAGACGTTTGTAATTCTTGCGATGTACTGTATATCAAGAATAAATTCAATTCAGTGTTACAAAAATATGATTCGATGATAAAGAATTTAATTAGTATTCAAACCCAGAATAATTAATTCAGTAAAAGATCTGTAATTTTGTGTCACTCTAATCAAATAACGACTTTTGCGAAACAATTCTTCACACCAGTGAAAATAAAAGAGTCTTGAAATCATCCGCTAGAGTTTCTATCTAGTTCAGAGATTTTGGAACTCTACGGTAACAGAATCAGAGAGCAAACATAGGTCTGTGTTCTTAATCAATTTAGGAGACTAAATCAAATTTTCCTATTCTGGAAGCAGTCTGCAGAAGAAAATCGAATCATCTCACTCAATTTAGGCTTAGCGCCTTTTCAACTAAAACATTACTCTTACTTGCTTTCGAACTTTTGTACTTCTTTGCTCATTTTCTCACAACTGATATTTTCAGATCAGATAGATAAAAACAAGTTTGACATAGAGGATTATTTTATGATGTATTTGTCTAGTACAAATAGCAGAACAAGTGGAATGAATTTTACCACGATTTCTGAATGGATGACTCGTATCAAAAAACGCTTCCATTAGTAATGTAACTAACTGAAATGAAACATTCACCACTCTATCAAAAGATATATTTATTCAATGCCTCTAAAACGTTGAATTATTAGATGGTAATAATTGCTATTGTACACGGAACTAACAGGAATTGATAAATCAGATAAAATGAAAGAAAAGTTCAAGATAAAATAAATATAACATTTCATTTGATAGTATTAAAAATACCTAATTATCTAATTTAACAGTATGATGTCTTTGAAAGCATATAAAACAGAAATTTAGCTTTCGAAATTCAAGAAGCTTAGTTTTTATTTCCAACTACATTTTTATTATTATTATTTTATTTTTATTTTTACTACGCAGACCGCTAAATATTTAATTCTGCAGAAGATTAAAAATATCAGCCACATGATGCACTTTTCTATCGAAAATGGAGTTCACTGAGTATTGGTTAACTATTACAACAGAAAATAGGAAAGATAGATATAACTCGTACTTTATTTAAATCAGTTATGCTTAAATACTTGTTTAAAAAATGAATTAAATGTGAGAAATCTTTTGTCATTTCTTTATTTAACTACTGCAGATAAGAGATAGATCATTTCTTGAAATACAGTAATACCTCTAGTTAGGGACATTTTTATTTAAGGGACAATTTTGTTTAACACAGTTTCTTTGAACAGCATATGTATTTGCCTTGTTAATAATGGACACCTCTATTTAAGGGACAAAATGTCTGATCCGGTGGGTGTCCCTTATCTGAATGTACTGGTGGGTGTCCCTTATCTGTCTCTTATCTGTATATGATCCAGAAGGATATATCAGATTTTTTACGGTATAAAAAGGTAAACATGTTTCCTCAATTTACAATTACAGATTCTCTAAGCCGTTATTTTATAAAACGCCATTTTTGTAACCTTTCTTTTTCATATTAAATCAATTTCACATTAATTATATTGACTATATTCAGGTGTATTAAATCTATGGAATAAGATACGTAGTACCTCCTACTAAGGAATACCCAACAGAACAGACATTTTGTCCTTCAAATAGAGTTGTCACTTAATAAGAAGTAAATACAATAAAATAATTCAAAAAAAGAAACCGAGACCAACATTGAAGATTGAATGTTAAATATTTGTTTCTTAATGTTTAATTTCATTTTGTTGATATATACAAATTTTTCATCTTAAAATCTATATATATTTAAAAATTTTCAGGAATGCAAATGAAAAGGTACTTTTTTCATTCAATAAAGGTTTTTGCCTTCCGTACTAAGCGGAAATGCATAAATATGAATTTAATTCGTAAAGTAAAACTTGAAAAGGCTAAGGTAGCAAAAATTTATGTTTATGAGTTTTCTTTGTTTAATATTTCGTGAATCAAAAATTGATGTGGTAATACATAAAAATTATCACTTTATAATTTAATGTTTCTGCTCGCTTACTATTTCTAAATGAGATATAAATATATAATTTCGAAATTGCAATTTTTTATGCTATCCAGATACTTAAAAAAATTTAGATACTTTCCGAATACGGAATTCTTATTTAAATTTTGAGAACCATTATGCTTATAAACTTATATGAATATTTCTACACCAGTGAATTGAAAGCATTACTGTAAGCAATTGTAGTTTAGTTTAGTTTTTATTAACGTCGCACTAGAAGCAACACGAGGGCTATTGGCGACGGACCTCGTAAGTGACGAGTGACGAGGACGACAACTGAGCTGGCACCTCCCTCTCCTAACATCCACACCACGTCAACGGGAGGACTTTGGGCCCCGACAGATTTAACGTGCATCAGCCCCAGCTACACGGCGGGTCTTTGGCGGCCAAGGATCGAACCCACGACTGAAGGAAAACCTCCGGCCTTGACGACCTTGACGTAAGAATTGTAAGTGTTCTGTATTGATTAAAAGTGTTTTGATTAGAATATGCTACGTTAAATCATAAAAATAAATCAGAAGTGGTTCACTTTGATGCTTAGTTTGATTTTAATTGTATTTTTGCCTCTCTTGAAATTAGCTGAAGAAGACAGAGAAGAATTTGTTTTTTTTCTTTTTAAGTTCGATTACAGTAATTAACTGTTTTAAAATAATGCTTCTTTTTTAAAATCTTAAATAATATCTTATGATTAAAATAATAATTATTTTTATTCAGTTTTGAGGTGTCTATTTTAAGTCGGTAAAGATTTTCAATTCTGCTTGATTATGAAAACAAAAGAAAGCTCTCTTGCTTTCATAACTAAGCAGAAGAATAGTAATTGAAGTTTCATTTCACAATTTATACGATGAAACTAAATTTGTATATTATATGATAGCAAAGCAGAATAAGTACTGAATTTATGCTACCATGAATTAAAATAAACTGCAGTTTTTAAATAATACTTATAGTTTTTTTAAAATGTTCACTTATTATAATACAATTTTTTTTATCATTATTATTTGGGGGTGGGAGGGGTATCGCTAATGATGGAATATTTAAAGACAAAGCTATTTTGGATGCTATAAAGTTAAGAAATACTAGAATTCACACTTTTGGTCCTCTTTCATACAGTGGCAATACCAATGACAATTGTTTTGAAAAATATTTGGAGTGGAATCATTTCCACTGAACGTAAAAAAGTAGTTCGGGATTTATATTGTGATTTAGAATCCAAAACAATCGCTGTTTTGAATACGTTTAAAGTTTAAAAAAATATTAGTACAACTATTAATATAGATATAATTATACTAATATTTTAATATCTTTTTTTAAAGTTACATTTTATTTTTAAGCAACAGAAACGAATTATAATATTTAATTACAGTTTGTGATAACTTTTGGTATGATATGGCAACCGTAAGGTGTCGGAAGGATAAAATTAATTTATAAACCAAAACTTTCTTTAATGCTTGTATATTTTCAGTTATAATTTTATGTATTAAATATACATTTCCGCCTTTTTTCTTCATAATTACATAGAAATGAATCTTTTTATCTGAATATTTGATGTTATAATGATACAGAAGAGGAACAGTGTCAGTAATCAATTTCCTATTGACGACAAACTACGAGAATGAGGATGTTCATTCAATTATGAGGCAACAAGTAATTGAATAAATGCTCTCGCAATCCTTCTTTGTCTTTTCAATCGAATTAGGAAATAAAGAGCCAAATAAAGGTAGCTTTCAATCATGACAATGTGAATCATTTTTATTTGTTAATTAATTCTCTTCGGTCGAATTCTTTCATTAATTAACCCATTAATGCTTTTGTGATTAAAAACGATCGTATAATAAGATATTTTTTGCTAACAGTTTTCGAAAAATAAATGAAATGCATCTTTGAACAATAGTAAAAGAAACAGAAATAAGACAAAATAAGCTTTTCAATACATATGTAAAATTCTATCTCGGATTCCGAGCTTACTAACAATGAATGAATAAATATGACAAAGGAAAGTAAGTTGTGATAAATGCATAAAGAAGAATGTGAAATTAAGATATTGGAAAAAAGATATTTATTTTAATAATCATCAAATATTAAAACGTTTAGAACGTAGCTTCTCAGAACAAAAATAGCGTTCAAATACGTTAAGCATTCTTTTAAATGCATTAAGGCAAAATATTGTTTTAGTAATTATTTAACGCTTTCGTCTACCGGCCATTTTGATTTCGTGAACGTAGTGTTAATCTTATGGAATATCTACTTTTGCTCTCAAATCTATACTACTTTATCTATTTGAATACAATAAGTGCATCCCAAAAGAGCAAGAAATAGTGAAAGTTTCTGTAGAATTACATTTCATTCCTTAATTCTGAAAATATTTTGAAATATTTTTAAAGACCGGAAAACCTACAAACGAATAATTAAAATGAGGTAAAAATATTTTTATAATAATTAGAGGAAAAATACAATTCTTCAGAAACCTGTAGTATTTTATTTTGCTGTTTTGAAGACATTTTTTTTTACATTCAAATAAATAAAATAGAAAAGAATTCAGGACGATAGTAGAAATTCCATGGGACTAGCATGACGCTCACGGAACCAAACTTGTTCGTAGACGGGAACCTTAAGCAACTGATACAAGAAAACAAATATTTCAGGAAATTTAATATACAATTTTTATGCCCTATTCTCTGCATTGTTTTGGCATTACTATAGAATTATTTAATTAAATACTTTTCAAGGTAACTATTAGCCTTTTATTTAATTCTATTGTAATAAAGATCTCTTGAGAATGTCTCTGACTCCTTTTTATTTTGGGTTTTCAAAGACTCACCCTAATTATACACATATGTATAGGTTTATTTGGGCCATTGTTTATCCATATATCATTCTTTAGGATATTTTTGTAGCATTAACTTATCGCATATGTACTTATAACACTACTAAGTATTGAACTTAAAGAAACTTCTAATTGATTTCACAAATTTTATTATACCTATAACACTTGACATTACAAACCACTTGTCCTGAAGCTGCATATCACTTGGCTATGGTATGAATTTAATGGTGAAGTCCTAAAGAAATTTATTATGTCATGGATATGTCTTTTAGATATTTAATAATGTTTTTCGGGGCTAAAGCCTATAGGTATACTGCACAATGTTAACAGGATCTCTGTTCAAGATTCATATAAGTATGTTATTTGAAGGGTTACAGCGAAAAATTCAAAGACAAGCAAATGGATCAACCAAGAATATCCACACACGCGCGCGCTCACAAAGCTTAAAAGCTTTTGAAGCTTAACCTTGAAAGACGAAGGTGGCAATACAATTGCCCATAGGTAACTTCCGGCCAAAAAAGTACATTAATATTATTAAAGCACTGATCTTACACATAGGGGGTATTTTGAAATAGAGAAATCTATCATTCACATTAATATGTGAATAATAGCTTTCGCATTCATATAATTATGAATGTGAAACTTTTTCATTCCTAAGATTTAAATATCTTGGATGTCTCATGATAACATCCCGGGAAATTAATTCTATTCATGTTAGACACGAGTTGTAATTTATTTCATCTGCTGAATTTTTGATAAGCAACGGGTAAGAAAAAACCAACGGCCATAAAGCTTGGTTTCTTGTGACTTCTCTTCATTCAGTCGTTAGTTTATTAAAAAAAAATTCAAATGCATTTAGCATTTTTTAAATCACAAAATATTAAAATAATTTCATTACTTTGTTAGCACTTTTGAATTTCAATAAATGTGTATATTTGGCACATTTATTTCTCTCATGCAATGATATACCATCTTAAACTTTATCAAAATGTTTCATGTTTTATTAGTATATATATTCAAATTAGATTAATTAATGTTACTGTATTTTTAGTAATCATTTACTCGCGATATCAGTAGTAAGCTGAAATTTTAATTTTGTAGGCCTTACATTTAAAAATAATGAGGAGAAAATACATCACAATTAAAATTTTGTTGTTAAACATTAAGAAGAATACGTATATATTGTTTTCATCATTCGTGATACTTTTCAAAAAGTCTTTAATCATTTAATATGTCTAAAGGGTTTACATTTTTTTCATAGAAGAAAGAAAACAATTAACTACTATACTCAAATTCATTGATGTGTTTTCGCTGTCATATTTAAATTATAGAAAGCCAGGTGTACAATTTGATTTCTTAAAGCACTTCCATTTCAGTCATTTATAAATGATACATAATTTATAGAGAAATAAAATCCGAATTTACTTGTTTATTAATGTGGACTAATATTTTGATATGCGTCTTTTAATCGCTGCTTTGGAGTCGTTTCTCACTTTTAAATAAATCCTGATCATGAACCCTTCTGATAAAAAAAAAGATATTATTTTTTAGGAAATATTAAAGGCTTTTTTTTTTGGTCATGGCATGTTTTTTTCCTGTTTTTTTAGGTCCTTTTTTCAATTCCAATACAGTAGCTGACATAAATAAATAACATTTTTAATTCGATTCTCGATATTTTTTGGGTTTTTTTTTAAGAATATTTTTCAGGAATGATGTTTATAAAAATTAAATGGCATTCTTCTTGTCAATCATATGCGAGTCTATGCATGAGTTGATACAATAGTCATCAACCCGTGACCCACTGAAGGCATATTAGTGAACCCCCATTTGAATGTGAGACAATTTTAAGAAAAATTAAAGCATTTCATTGAAACGTTTGATATCCATTTGAGAAAAACGTTTTTGAAAATGACGAATTTTAAAAAATTCACTGTATCTGAAATAATTTTAAAAATAAAAAAAATGATTATGCATAAAATCTCAGAAATTTCTGGAAAAGGGATGGGTTCTTATATTTAACAGGTTTGCAACAGATGTCAATCTTTCTCCAATACTTCGCCAAAGGAGATTTTGAGCATGCCGCTATTTAAGTGGAGAAAAGGGGGAAATGAATAGAATTCTATTTCTCCTAATGTTGCAATCAGTTGTCAAAGGGACAGGAGATTGTAAGCATCCTGTTTGGATGTTGATAAGCAGGTTTGGTACAGTTGATTTTAAATTCGTTTACTTTTTCATTCTATATTCTGAAATGTAGAATCATTTATGATCTTTGAATGAGTGTGCAATGCCAAGCAGGGATAACAACAACAAAGTTGTAGGAAAAGTGCGATTTTTTCAAGAAAAGTGTTCAAATCTTTATTTTTTTGTTGAACATAAGAAAAAGGAAGTTTGCCAATAGTGTTCATGTTAGCTACATGATGGCAGAAAAAATTTCTGAGGGTAGAAAACCCTTTGTTGATGATGAGTTTGTAAAAGAATGTCTTCAGAGTGCAGTTGAAGTGCTTTAGTGCCTGGTCCATCTCAGGATCAAGCCATATCGAATATTAGCTTGTCAGATGAGACAATAGCAAGACGCGTGGAGGATCTCGCAATTGATATATTCAAAAAAATTAAAATCCAAATGGAAAAAAAAAATTAGTCTTATTTTATAGCGATTGATGAATCAACGGATGCAACAGATACTGCTCAAGTAGCTATTTTTATTCGTGGCGTTGATAGAGACTTCACAATTGTAGAGGAATTCGACAGTGCCTTTGCACTTATAAGTACAACACGAGGAACCGATTTGTATTCGAGTCTGACAAAATCTTTCGATAAATGTGTACTAGACTTCTGCAATATATCTGCTATAACAACAGATGATGCTAAATCTATGACTGGAGAGAAAATAGGATTAACTACATTACTCAAATCTGATGTGAAGGCAAGTTGAAATAATACTGTGATGACTTTCCACCAATAAAATTTGAGCAAGAAGTTCTCAAATTTTGAACATGTGATGACTGTTGTTGTAAAAGTAGTTAATTTCATCTGGTCTAAAGGACTTAATCATAAGCAATTTCAATAGTTCTTGAGTGATTAGAATGCTGAACATGGTGATGTAATGTATTATGTAGAAGTGTGTTGTTTGAGCCGAGGAAAGATGTATCAGCGCCTGATTTCTTTGAAGAGAGAAGTTTGGAAATTCATGGAATCTAAAAGAAAATCTATTCACAAATTCAATGATGAGAACTGGTTGAGAGACTTTACATTTTTTTTGTCGATATTACAGGTAATCTCAATGATTTGAACTACTGTTTACTGGAAAATGATCTACTTGTTCATAATCTTTATGGCTCTGTAAAAGCTTTTGAGGAAAAATTAATTCAATGGGAATGTCATTGCTAAATAAGAATTCCATTCATTTTCCCAAATTGATGGAGTGTGTGAAGAATTCTTCAACATGGAATTCAAACGATAATGTGCATTGCATTTCAAATGTGAAAGAATAATTCAAAATCTGATTTTCCGATAATCATGAGAAAGAAATTTTTTTATGAGAATGCTCTCCTCACCCTTTTCAGTAGACACTGGAAGTGTTCCATCTGAACTTCAATTTGAATTTATATATTTGAAGTGGGACTGCAGTAAAATGCAAGTTTCTTGAAAATCCTACATTAATCGATTTTTATTTGAAAAACGTGGCCAAAGAAAAGTATCTAGGATTTCGTAAACATGCACAGTGTTCATGTTTCCCATCTTTGGCAATACTCACATATGTGAACAATTTTTCAGTGAAGTATGGAACATAAAATCAAATACAAAAACACAGTTGACAGACAGACATTTGGAAGAAGTTCTACGAATTGCAACAACACGGATTAAACTAATATAAAATATTAATTAAAAATATAATAATTAAATAAATAAATAAATAATTAAAATAACGATTAAACTAAAATAAAATTAACTTAAAATATTGAAGCTTTAATCATGCAAAAACGATATCAACTTTTACATTAAGTAAATACCATTAAAGTCAGTTTTTTTTCATTGTAAATGTATTTTGTATTATCGTTCTGTACAAGCACTGTCATTTCTTTTCATAATTAAAAAAATTGCAATATATTTTAATTCGACTTCCATTTAACTTTTTTGTTGGGACCTATATATATATATATATATATATATATATTATATAGGTCCCAACAATAGGATGTAGGACGATTAATGTAGGATTTTCAAGAACCTTTTATTTTTATACAAATTTCTGATTATTATACTATCTTTTCGGTAAACTTGGAGTCCACGGATCTTTGTGAATTTATTAGTTAAGTTACTGTATAGTCTATGAATGCCATTCCATCCTATGCATTTGAACTTTTATCTATTGCAATATTAGGAAAACTGTAACATAATGTAGAAATACTTTTAACTTTACTGTAATTGCTTACACATATAATATTGATTTTAAGATCATTTTTAAATTCTTATAGAATTTTGAAGATAATTTTTAAATATATCTTAAGTTATTATTATCCGTACTCTGACGTCATAGAGTAACTATATTAATTGATAAATTTGATGAGCCTAGCAATACATCGTTTTGAAAAATTAATGATCATCCTAATTTAAGCTTCAATATACATCATCTTTAGTTCTCGAAAATACACACCAGCCATTTTTATCTACTATTTATTTAAGTCTTAATTGAATATTTTTATAATATGAGTAAAACTGATTTAACTGTCGATTAAAAGCTTCCTTTAATATTTCGAATATTTACTGTTTCGATAGGGGTGTATGTTTTCGATATTCGACTTTAGCAATTTCTAAAATCAGATTTACTTCTCTCATTCAAAAGACCTCGCCTCAGCAGAAATTAACAGGTCTTTTAGCTGTAGAAAATAGAGATGATTATTGTCGGGATTTAACTAAATTATGGTCACAAATAATAATTCAAATATAACTTACCTTCATGGTCTTGGCTGGCTAATTCCTTGACATCTGTTTCCCTTAAACTCATTTTGAACAGAATTCTCACTCTATGATAACCAGCTTGTGAGACACAGGAAAAAAATTAATTTTTTTCTGCAAAACCTAGCTTGTATAATGTCGATTCCCCACACGATAAAATTGGATGAAACTTTTTTTTCAAAAAGTACAAAGCAGTAAATATATATGTTTGTTGAATATCTCTAACCTCTTACTGAATTCTTTGCTTGTCTTTATTATACTTTTCAAAGTGGCGTAAAAATGCTTTGTCGAATTTCGTATGAATTCCTAATTTGTTCAGACTGTCCCGTTTTAAAATCATTTCTGTAATTGTTCATCGGCCGTCATATTTCTTAACACAACAAACATGACAGTAATTTTTATAATAACACTTTAAGTCATTACTTAAAGAGGCGATGCAAAACTCTAAAACACCAAATCTCTACTTCTCTATAGTAAGAAATTTTGTTTATGCTATACGGCTTTTTGATGATGATTTCTTTTTGCAAGAGTTTTCTTTCTTCCTTCCAAGTTTATTTCACTTGAGATGGAAGTACCTAAAAACAAAAACAAAAAAAAAGAGAATTAATATCTAAAACTAAGTGTTAATATTTAGTTTTATTTCAATGAATATATTCACATAATTTTATTTAAGAAATTATTTTAATTATATATCAACATATATATATATATATATATATATATATATGTATATTGTCTTAGTAATATACAAAATATCATTGAAAGAATATAAAAGCTATTTTCATATAAAGTTATAATTTAAAACCCGAACTCAGAAAACTTTTCAAGATTAGAAAATGTTCCACATATTCTGACTTCATTATCATTATATACAGAGAAAAATGTAATTCAATATTCCATATAATTTTGTTTGAAAACCAATCCACTTTCTTGTATGTAATATATTTTATTATTCTTTTTAACATTGTGACCAATAGGTAATTAATAGTGCTCATGAGAATGGAAAATCAAATATTTCTAGAATGTTTCTAAGTTTTGATGATGTACTGCATGTTTTACCTGTTTGTAATCATATATTAGAAATTTTATTCCATGTTTGGATTTTATTATTTCATTCCGCATGAAAATAAACTCGTAACAGAAGGAAATTAATCCTGGAAAATTAAATTAAATTTTTAGTACTTATGTTTAATTGAGACGTATTTTATGTATTTTTTTCTTTAGTAATTTTTATTTTTGCAAGAAAATCTATCGAAAACTGAAAGAACAAGTTAATAACGCGATTGTTTGTATCAAAAATTTTCAAATAGTATTTTCAATGCTATGAGTTTTGTTCACTCAAGTGTACAATATACAGAAACTTGACGTTTATTTTTATACTTCTGAAATAAAATCTTCCGGAACTTTTTTTTAATTGTTTGTTTGTTAGCGTTGCACTTAAAAGGTATGCGAGGATTATTGGCGACGATCCTCGTATTTTAAAATCTTCTATGAATACATTTCTACAGTGAGGGTAAGATCACACACAAAAAAAATATTTCTGCTTATAGGAAACTGTTTAAAAGAAAGCCCATGTCGGAATTTCATGAGAAAAAAAAATGCATAAGATAGTACCCAGATTTATATCTATAAAAGTAAGTCCTGCTTTCATATTGAGACAGTATTTTATAGAAGAAAATGGTAATGTTCAATGTGATTTGAATTTCATCGCAGTGTTATTTGTCTATGCACTTCAGATACATGTCATAAATGAAAATGAAAGCATAAAAAAAGCAACTTCTTGAAAAGTTTGCATATTCTTCCAAACCAACATGGGAAGATCATACACTTACAATGATTTCTTTTTCAATAAAACGATCTGTGTTAGTAAAAAAATTCTTTTTTCTTGGAGTGGTTCCAGTGACATAGATAGGAAACATCACGAAAAAAATTCCATTCTTGTCGCTTAGATAAAAGTTTTGCATGAATAAAAATGGCTCGCTTAGAGATCTTTGACAAAGGATGATTTTTATCATCGAATGTTTGGAAAAGATTAAAGGGAAAAAGTGGTAAAAAAAAAGACTTTTTTTTTATCCGATTCAACCGATATTTTAATATTCGATATCTACTAGATGTCTTTTTATGAATTCCAAACTCATTTTACTATGTTTTTGCAGTAATTTTTAAATTAATTCAAACATAATGTATATTTTCTTTTATGAAATATTTTTCCAGTGCTTTAAGTGGGAATATGTCCTTTTCGATAGATAAAAATGCAACTGATGTTATAACTATGTTGACTATAAATATGTACTACTATATATATGTTTTAATGTGATACTTTAGTATAAATTCAAAACGATAAAATAACTAATAATTGACGTTAAATTAATTTTGACATTAGACAGGATACGAATATTTTTATGATGATAAGTAGGAAACTCATTTAGACAATGATGATTGGTTTTTAAAGAATTTTTAAGGAAAATTAAATTGGTTTTTGAGAATTATATCACTTTATGTTCAAAATCAAACTGATGTAGTTAAATTAGTTCAAATAAATTAAAATATTTAATTTATCCAAATAGTTTAAAAAATTTTGAATGGAATTTTGGTATTATTTTCCAATTAACAAATTAATGAAAAATATATACTTTTATCTGTGTGAATTGCCAAGGTAGTATTAACAAAAAATAAAATTATTAGTAATTGATATTCAATTCCCTTCTTTATGGATTACTTTTAACATTATGTTAGGAATTTTCAACATTTACCTTATCAAATCAATTATATTTTAATTACTGCTTTTCTGCGACAGTATAAAAGGGTATTCCAGAATTCTAAGCAGAACTTTTTAAGAGGTTCCAGTTAAAACAAGTATAGAACTTCTAAAATGATATTAGAATAACACTTTGTTGCAATAAATTGAATAACTGTGATATATTTTTCATTATAAAACATAACAATGCCGTTTTCTTTCATATTTTTATTTTCATCATCATCACTCTAGAATTTCAGCAAATGTTCTTTGCATTATTCTTTATTAATGATTAAGCCATTCTTAATTTATAATATCGAAATTCATGGTTGATTAACGTTCGACAAAATAGTTTTCTGAGTAATTTTGATCTTTTTTGAATTAACTCTGTATGTAATTTCTTTGATGCATAGTAATTATATTTTATTTCATCAATACATTTAAAATTCCTCAATAGTCATTTTAGACTTTTATTTTTGAATTTATGAAGAAAGGACAGATTCACATAACTGTATTGAAAGTAAAATGCATTATTCTCTATTTTTTAAAATAGAATTCAGACTGTTTTACGAAGTAATAAGGCTTAAACAAGGAGTTATAATTTAAAAGTCAACAGTTTAAAGAATAAAATGTACATGGGTTTATTAAAAACATTTATTTACAAGCCAGTTGTTAAAAAGAAACACAAAAAGCTCTTTAAGCTACTATCCTGTAAAATTTCATGAATGAACACATAACCCTTTACCTCCGGCATACAGACATATTGATATACTGCATTTTTTTTTTGTAAATTCTATCCTCTTCATTTACTGATCAGAGAATGTATGGTAATTATTATTATTATCATTATTATATATATATATATATATATATATATATATATATATATATATATAAATATAATATTAGTATTTTTAAATAAATATACTGTTCATTTTAATAAGTATGAAGCTATAAAATTTTCACAAAAAATTATGATACCATTTTGTACATGCATTAAATTACATTTCTTTCGTTTATTTGCATTTTTTGAAATTTACTTACTAAGACTTTCTAAAAAGTATTAAAATTTGATTATATTATCTGTTCACATTTAAAAACATTTTTTTTAAACTTGTAAATTATACAATAAATATTCAAAATAGTTTTTTAAATTCACTTTTTACTCAACTGTAAAAAAACTGACTTCACACACACGCATAAAGATTCGGACGATTGAAAATTCCATTCACTCTTACCGCACATTAAAAAATAACTTTTTTTCTTAAGTTCTAGATACAAAATATTGTCCTTATTTACTAATTAATCTTCGTACTTTCTGAAAATGTAACTGAATATAGAGCAAAAAGTTAAGAATAAAAAATAGCATATATTTCTTTATGACATTTTATTCTAATGCATTTTAAAAGCTGTAAATGTATTAAGAACATGGCAGACTGTTAATTTGAAATAGTTGAGGTGTTTTTCAGTTTATATAACGGTGAAAATTAAATCGAGCTGAAAAAATTGCATTAAAATCAAAACTGCATTTCACACTACCCCCAAGAAATCAGACGTTTATTCTTAGAAATGATGTAAAACATTAATATATTGTCTCAGCACTTGCAACGGAAATATACGAAAAATGTACATTATAATTTAATCTTTGAACATTATAATTTAATTAATCTGAACATTATAATTTAATTAATCTGAACATTATAATTTAATTAATCCGAACATTATAATTTAATTAATCTGAACATTATAATTTATTTAATCTGAACATTATAATTTAATCTTATATAAACAGTCTTTAATTCATACAAATACAATAACCATAGAAACGTAAAGAAGTCTTCTTAACATTCATAACGTTCTTAAAAACTGCGTTGTCCTGTTTCCAGTGGAAGGTGCGTCAAAATTGACGAGGATCAAAGTCTTCACGATGGAATGGTATGGAAGTTAAGAGAAAATGCTGTCAGAGCTGAGGTGCGGTCCTCATAATTTTACAGTTGCTCAAAATTACAAGGTCCGTCATCAATAGTTTTTGTGTTGATTTTAAGAGTGACGGCAACAAGCAGTCAATTAATCCATTTAAAACTGCATTAAATAAAGACTTGTTTAGTTTGAATAATGTGATAATTGATGAAGAAAAATCAAAATTTGATATGTGTACATGAATTTGACATACAATTAACTATAAGGAGAATTGTTGAATTCAAAAAGATTTTATTGCCAATTGTTAAACACAGTTTTAAGCTTTAATGACTTTGAAAATATTTTCTAGACTCTTATATGTGTAATTTATTTTTTATTCAGTGTGTATGATTTAATATATTAATAAACATTTTAAATATGAATTCAAACATATCTTCTTACACACACTTAATTTGCTCAATATTTCAGTTTTATCATGATACTGATTCGTAAATACTACCTCTAATGTTTTTCACTGGTTGTTCTCTAAGTGTACAAAAGCTACAACTCTCATATATTCTTCGAACCTAAATTTTGTCAAATACATACGTGATGAATGAAAAAGTTAACTGGAAGATTTGATGTTACTTCAGATTTTCAATTAAAAACAGTCTTGAGGAAATAACAGGCCAAAACAAAATATTATTTTTTAAAGAAAGTAGTTGAATCTAAGCGAAAGAGAAGAAATATAAATTTTAGCTTAAGATTTTCCAACTAAATATTGAATATTCTACTATTTGAATATTTTTTTATTAATTTTAATTTGTTTTTAAATTATCAGATTTTGTATATAATTTAATCTTTGACACTTTTGGAATTAATTATTTTATGATTCATGCTCTCCCAAGCTCACACACATTAATACGGTGATTAACCGTTCTCCTTCAGGGAGGACAGTCCTTCTATTGTAGGTTCTGTCCTTCGTCGAAGTGTCTTCCTTTTCGATATTTTAAAACTAATCTGTTAATTTCGCTATTCAGAGATTCTGCGCCAAATTGTAACTCAAATGTTGAATACAAAATTTTCTTAAGATATTCAAAAGTTAGAGAGTCGCTCTAACCAATGCTATAGAGCGTATTTTACAATTACTTGAGTCTCTCCGTTCCTATTTTTTAAGTTTAGACAAATTTCCAAAAATTCTGGAATTTTTTTTCCAATTATGAATTATCGGTGATATTTATGTATTTTGTACATAATCAGGCATCTATTTTCCACCAAACGATTCAAAAGATTGAAGGTGAACATATTTCAGCTACAGAAGTTTGTCTTATTTTGAATGATTTTGTCCTTCAATATAAATCACTGTTTGAAGAAAAATGTATTCCTTAAATAATAAACAGAGAAAATTGTCTAACTTAGAGGAATCAGATCCAAGCATAATGGAAAATTGTACCAAATAAGTTCTGAATTTTTACCAAATATCTTTCCAATATGTCGAAGAATGGTCTGAAACAAGTGTCATAGGAAATAACAGTTTTCAATGGTGTTTTTTGACTTCATCGCAAGTAAATTGGACAGATATTGAAAATAGTGTTGCTTTTTTATCGAAAGAAATACTTGATATTAAAATCGATGAAAATTGTCTGTTTGAAGAAATTAGAAGACTAAATGTATATTTAAATTCTGATAAATTAGAACAATGAGAAAATCAAAATGTTGAAATTGATAAAAGATGGGAGGAAATATTTAACCATTTCGAAAATAAACACATTCCAAGTGAAAATTAAAAAAAAAAACTGATAATGATTTTTGGACAAGTGGGAAATCAAGATTATATGGTGATACTGTAGTTGCATAACTTACTGTAAAATTCAACATGAAGGATATTTTTTGCTCCGAAATTTCCAATATATTGTTAGAAGATGATATATTGACAATCAGTTAATGGAAAAATACTCGTTTAGTTACATAATTAAAAGGGATGTAAGCATAATTAGTTAATTTTTGTTTGAATTAATAAAACGTTTCATTTATTAATGTTTCATTTTTAAAAAAATCATTTTCGTCCTCATTTTCATTGTAAAAAATTGGTCACCTTAACATTAAGTCTATTTTTTAAAATTTAACTTTTACTTTTTTGTAAGTGTATGTCAAAAACTTAAGTATTCGATAAACAATATTAGTCACTGTGACAGCGATTATTTTTCAAAAATAATTCATGTTATGATGATAAAAAAATGTATGTATTTAATGACATTTGCATCTGCTTTATAAAATGATAATTAAAGCTCAGTATACTTTAAAATATAATATTTAAAAATTTAATATTTTAAGATAATTTCCTGTTTATTAATGCACGAGAGTCCTTATAATAAATCCTTAGAAATTCCATGAGATAGTGCTCGTAACATCGAAAATGGTTTGTTTTTAGTAAACAAAACATGAGTCACTAGACAACAGTCTAAGTCTCAATTACTTGTATTCGTGATCATGACGCCTCAAAAATTCTTTGTCATAGCTCTTCAGGGTGATTAGACTATCTTCTCCGCTTTTGGAAAAGATTCACCAAAAGCAACCAAACTTTTTTGATTTTTCTTTAATTTTTGGTTCTTAATGATGAATCTAGATCTTACTAATAATGACAACTCAACGCGATGACAGTCAATTTTTTATTTGGCAGCAAGTGACTACCAAATCAAAACCAACTTATGAGTGAAAGTCAAATTTCTTTCGGTTCCGTTCAACAGATGGCGGAATACAATGGTAACAACAATTTACCTTAATGATGTCATTTGTCTTTAAATACAAGTACTTTTAGAACCATCCTTGTATTTGTTCTGGTTGTAAAACTGGAATTCATCATTTTATATTTATTTGTCAGGAAATAAATAATTTTTGTATTTATATAATTATATTTGAGCTTTTGGAATACACAGGAAACTGTCAAAATTGTTTTCTGGGAGAATTTCTATTAAGAAAATAGTGCTTGAAATTCATTTGGTACTCATAACTTTCCAACCATGTGCGTATCTAATGTGTATTAAAGAACTCTTTTACTATGAAATCCAATAAATATGTTTTAATGAAAAGCAATCTTATGTATTACTCAAAAGGATAAACCTTAGATTTTTTTAAAATTAATTCTCAGCTTGGGGTATCTCAATATCAAAATCTGAAATGTCTCTTTCCTTTTCAGGTTTCGATACTTCCAGCAATGTATAGTATGTCAGGTGATGTATTCTTTTTCAAGAAAAGCGAATTGAAGGAGAAATAACACTTGGAACTCTGAATCTTTTCTTAAAAGCATATCGTTTTATTCTCTTTTCCTGCGTCAGACGATTCGACGGAAGCCATATTGGATTTCACGCACGTTCGCTTTTTCGAGTCATCCGCCGCTGCATCCCCCCTTTCACCCTCTCCTTCTCAAGACCCCCGACGGAGTTCAAAGTTTTCTAAAAGAAAACATCGAGGTTGCCAACGGACGCAGCGAAATGCTGCACCAAAATTGGTAACATGAGAACGGTTTTAAAACTGAATTCCCAAGATGGCGATTGAAGGGAAAGAATACAAATGGACGTTCGCCAGCTTGGAAACTGTAAATTGCATTTCTCTTTCTCCCAGCGTATATATATATATATAAAGAATGAAAAAAAAGCACAGAAAATATTAAAAAAAAAATCCCAAGTTTAATTCATAGCGTCTTCAGTTTCATTTATTGAATTGGTCGAAAAAAATTCGTTGGAGAAAAAGGCTTAGAAATGATGAAGACTAGGGCCAGCATTTCCTATATGAAAATAAATCGAATCTGTTTTCGAAATGGCTTGGCAGGTGATGAATGAAAATGCGTCTGCTGTGTCTAGAAGAATGGCTTTTGGTAAAACATGGCGAAGCGCTTTAAATGTGTTTTGTTTGTTTTTATTCCACATTATCGCTGGAGACTGTTTCTTACAAAAAGGGAGAGTCGTAAAAACTCAAATATGCAAAGAATAAATCTAAATAATTATAGAGTAACGGCGCTGTTTATTTATTCGGAGGACACCTGACAAACGAAATGGTGAGTTAAATTTTTTTCTTGTGATTTATGAGCAAAAAGACCGCGGAATTTTAATTTTCAATTTCAGAAAAATGAATAATAATATATAGTAGACCGCGATTATTTTTATGTTTTATATATTACAATGCAAAGTAAAAAAGTGTTAAAAATTTAGTAAAAATAGAAATAAGAATGTGTAATATATGATAAAATATAGAAGCATATTATACAGAATCGAAATAAAAATATTCTGTTTATGTCTGCACTTATAATATATAGCTGCGTCATATAGCATTACCTTCAAACTAAACCCTTTATCTACGTGGACTTTTTAGCTCATTCGCTTTCTTTCGCCCCATTAATCTTTTTATCAATTTAGTCCTTATTTTTATATACACGAGTCTTCAAATGCATGCAACTTGTACAATAATACATTTAATATAAATTTAATATAATAACTAGGCAGAACTAAAACAATATTGTACTGGTAAATAATTTTCACTATCGCAAAATTATTATGAATTGTTTTTTAAAAAATAATTTAGAATGATTATTATTGGATAAAAATAAGTTGTATATGTTAGGTATCTTGAACTACGGATAGAACAAGTGGAAGTAAGTTGCATCGTAATGATAAGTATACTGACTTGAAAGTATCTGTATGTTATTACGTAATACCAGAGAAATTAAATTCACTGTAACGACATCCTATTACCGGTCTCATCTGCCATCATACAGTTAATCAAAGGATCTAAATTTCAACTTAAGTTCAAGCACAGACTAATTAATTAAAATGGTCAATAATGAAAATAATCAAAATATCGTTATTTATTCCTCAAATAAGGGGAATGCTCTCCTCAGTTATGCCATCCTTCCCTGCGAGTGCTAACAACTTCTATAAATTACCAAAGAATTCCCTTACCGTAATAAGATGCGAAGCTTCTATACTACTTGATTATATCTATCCACTCCACTTCCGAAGTTTCTTAATTTTCATCACGCTCCATGTGATTAGGAAGGAGCTGTGAATTTTAATACAAAAGCCAAAAGAAACCCTATATATTAGTTGCCCTTATTAATAGACAATGCTGAAACTAGAGAAAAGAGGGCGCTGCTTGTCATACGAGACGCTCTCTAGCTCATATATATAGCTGCTTTTCGCAATGTATGACCCAGGTATAATGTTTTGATATTGAGTAGTGAATATTATTCTCTGTTTAAATGTGTTGTGACATTTTCATAATAAATTAATTTAATAATGTCAAGCAAAGTCTCGGATTGTTTCATCAATCGATGATTTGAAAAGCCAAAAATCTGACAGGTAAGAGAAATTTCCATAATTCTTAAATACAAAATTTAGAGTTTGTTTACGCAGCCCATATTACAGCACGGCATCTAATTCTAATAATTATTGGGAAATTCTTTTCTACGAAGACGGAAATAATGTGGTTGAATTATATAGTCTTTTATGTGAATTTATTTTTGGACTTTTACTAGTATTTGATAATACCTTGCCTATACACTATAGTTATACTGTAAATATTACAGTAAACAACCCGAAATAGATTCTCAGAAATAAAAGTTTCAAGATATCCTGAGCATAAGTCTTATTTGCTTTGATAGTGATCAGTCTACAGTAAGAATGTCAAACTCGCGAACCATAGCGCATATCTTTGCGGCCCAACCTACGAAATTGTATATAACAAAAATTTACTAAGACTATTGCAGTTTTTTGAAATTTCTAATTATACATGAAAACTGATAATGAATCTTAACATTCGCCTATGAACTATTAGAAGTCGTGTTGAGTCAATGCAAACATATCGGTAGAAAGGAATGTTTTTTCCACCTAAAGTAAAATAATACCATTAGTCTTTTATCGTCTCGCTAGGTGTGTCCAACATTAAATATTCCGCTTTCAGAAAACAAGGGGGCTGGGGGGGAAGGAAATGAGTTTTCCTTATTTCGTTTGACACGTGCTAACGTTTTCCCCGTTAAGTTCTTTAAAAAGCAGAATTATTCAAAATGAATATTAATTAGAGAAAAGTAAGCGTACTTCCAAACTTCAGGCTACCCAGAAGCAATTACTATCAAGAAAAGAAAATATCCTCTTGAAATTTCTAATGCATTTTCCTTTTTACAAGCAAAACATTCTTAAGTTCAAAAACGTTGTCAATGTTAACATCAAAAAGAATGAAAACAGACGATTATTAAATTAAATTTTAAAATAAGAGCAAACGGAAATTAAATATTATAATAGGAGTAAATGATAAATTATAATCAAAGTACATAAAAATATTCTGTTCGGATATTAAAATAAAACCAATCGATAAAATATTAAATTAAATATTTCTTACAAATGTAAATATACCTTAAGCAAACTAAAAGTAATTACTATAATCTTAATGTACAATAATGTCAATCTCTTGAACCTAACCCCATGCATCCTTCATTTTATGCCCACGAATTTTTTGTCTCTTTTTCCTCAAAGCAATAACATGCTAATAAGTTTATTAATTTGGGCAATTATTCTGTTAAGTTTATGTTCGAGAAAAAAGGATGACTTTTGTTTCAAATTTTTATTATTTTGCATTCAGGATGACTCATTTATTTTACTAGCTTATATTCAGTATACTTTTAACTAAACCAGGTTGTTGTGAACTAAATGAAAAATTGTTGGCGAACATCGGTACTTCCAAAATAAGTGAAAATTATTGCATTTTTGCTGCTACATAAAATGTAAAATAAATTGCTAAAAACGAAAGAATGTACTCAAATTAAATAGCACAAAAACTCGCCGTAAACATTATAAGTGCTATGATCCAAATCACATTAAACAGTATAATACGAAGTATATTAAAAGCGGAAAAAAACTAACACCTTATTTACATATAGTGCGGTTTGCAGGACTTTCCCTTGTTAGAAATTGGCCATAGCTAGACATGAGTTTGACATTCTTGGTCTACAGTAAGTGTGGGATCTCCCATTAACATAGATTTCGGGAGAAAAGTAACAAATTTAAGAGAGTAATGTCCTGAAGAGTGTAAAATTTTACGACATATTCTCTCTGGCACAACAAATAATTGTCATCAGTATCCAAAGATTAACGCTTATGCGCACATAACCGTGAAGAAATATCTGAATTTTCGCAGTAAAATGAAAAAAAATAAAAAAAAATAAGAATGCTTAAAGCAAGAAAAGTTAACAATATGCTATATTAATGTTAGATTTACAGTAACAAGTTCTTGGTATACTTTTTATGTATGCTTACTTTTCTTTTATATATACTATACCCGATATACTAATTTTTTTAAAATTAATCTACATTTTAGTAGTCAAAATTAGATTTGTTTTTAATAATACTCGAGAAATTAAGGAATCATTAGAGTGGTCAATTTATTTGAGTTGGCTTTTGCTTAGTATTTTTTACACAGTGAAAAGGAATGCTGCTCTTTTTTTTGCAGAGAGAAATGAATGTTTTCTTTTAAATTTTGCTTCCTAGACCAATCTCAGAAGCTTAGCTTACGTTTTGTTAACTACAGTATAAATAACTTGTTATAAAATATATAATTTAAATTCATTTTTTTTTTCAATTGTAGTTTGAGCTTCTGAAGATTTGTCGTCAAACTTATATAACTGTTTTTATAAGGATTTTTTCCATTACCAGAGTATCCATGAAAATTAGGAGGTAGATAAAATCTGACTGATCGAGTTTTACAAAAATTTAAAAAATGCTCGCTTAAGTAGGCTTCATTTATTAAAGTGAATTTATTCTGTCCCTTTGATCCCCTCCTTCGTTTATTTCCTGAAATTTTTATGCAAATATGTTAAAAACAGTGCTATACATTTCAGTTGTATGTATTAGTATACTGCTGTTCTCTCAGATGCAGTAGAAGAGAAAAGTTGTATTTAACGTTCACATTGATCTCTTGAGCAGTAAGTATAATTGCATTTCTCTTATAATTAAGAATAGGGATCAAAGAATATGTTATTTTGAACCAGTTCCTCTTAAAGAGCTAGAACATCCTGATCAGTGCTGCACCAGAAACCTATTCCTTGCTGTTCCGAACACTTTCTTCTCGCTGAAGACAGATCTTCTGTTCATTTTCTCATCTGTGTTCAGGGATACAAAACTTTTTTAACCCTATCTTTTCAATCTCGTCTATTTAATGATCTCTTCTCTGATCTTAATTTTATGTTTGCGTAACATATTCATTGTTCTTAGATATTTTTTGTTTCCCGGTTCATCTATAAACACACTAATTCTCTTTTAACTTTCGCTGCTCCTTAAGAAAATTACTCTTACTCTCTAAAAAAATTCTTATTTTTCATTGCGGAAAATAATAAAATGTGTATATATGTAGTAATTTTCTAGGGTTGAATTAATTTTAATGCATCTGATCGAAAAATCTGAAGAACAGATGAACCAAAAAACAGGTTCAAGAACTATTTTTTAAGAAAATGAACAAAAACAGGAAAGAACAGCTCATCTAAACGAACAAAAATTCTCATTCCTACTTAAAGTAACAGACACTGGTTTAATTTTGAATACATCTAGGTGGTATTATTAGCTATTAAGCCAAATGGTTAATATCTTTTGTATTTATTTCTCTTAGGATTATGTGGTCACGAACTCGTGGCTGACGGTTTCCGTCGAGTCGTGGGATCAGGCCTTTGTCCCACTAAAGACCAACCATGAAGCCGGGTCTCATGCACGTCAAACCTGTCGGGGCCCAAAGTCCTCCCATTGACGTGGTGTGGAAGTTAGGAGAGGAGTGTGCAAGCTCAGGTATCGTCCACGTCACTTGGCCAAGGTTCAAAATTATGAGGTCCGTTGCCAAAGCCCTTGAGTTGCTTCTAATACTGCGTCAAAAAACCCAACCAGACCATCTTAGGATAATTGAATTTAAATCATGTCGAAATCAACTTTTGTTGCATTAATTAAGCTGATAGTTTTAAAAATTGGCCGGTGAACCAAAAATAACTATTTTAATTTTTCGTCAGTCTTAGAAAGTGCTTAACTACTTAGGCTTGATTATATTAAATAAATCATATATATTTAGATTTATCTTTACATACTAAACTGGAGTTATACACACACACTAAATAATCAGAATAAGATTAGGTTCAAAAGATCTGAATATAAAGAAAGAAGTTCCTTAAGAAATATCTACTATACCAAACTTGGAAATATTTGTTATCTGATTTTCTCTAAGAAACTTAGCTGAATTAGAGATATGCAATCGATTAAAAATGAGATATGCAACTTCAGTTTAAAAATATTTTGCAAATTGTTTAGTACACGAACAGGTTAGAGTATTTGAATAAACAATTAGTTATTAGTTTTTTTGTAAATTTTAATGTATTCTTGTCGATGTAAAGTAAACAGTGTTTCTATTAATGTTAAGTAATGCTAGTAATAAATAATTTTAATAATAAATAAAATTAAATAATGTTAATAATAAATAATTTTAATTTTAAATAATATTAATAATAAATAATTTTAATTTTAAATAATATTAATAATAAATAATTTTAATTTTAAATAGTATTAATAATAAATAATTTTAATTTTAAATAGTATTAATAATAAATTATATTAATTACAAATAATGTTAAATAATATTAACTATATAAATATCGTTAAATAATGTTAATAATTTATATGAATTAAAAATAATGCTAAATAATGTAAATAATAGTAAATATGAATTAAAAATAATACTAAATAATGTTAATAATTAATAATATGAATTAAAAACAATACTAAATAATGTTAATTATAAATAATGTGAATTAAAAATAATGTTAAACCTGTTAATTATAAATAATGTTAAATAATACTAACGTTACAGATTCAAAAACATTCTCTATAGGTTAAGGTCTGTTCTCTTTGCATTTGTCAGAGCTTAGCAACTTTGTTTTTTGTTTTAATTCGAGTATCCTACATTTTTAATCGAATAATTAAAACGCTATTAAGTAAACCAGTTTAACAATAATTTTTTTACATACTACATGAAATTCCGAGGTAAATAACTTAATTTCTTTCTAAAAAAGTGACAAAAAATGTCATACAGTAGATGTTCTTTACTTAATGGGTTGTTAACACTAAAACTGCATTAGCTCAACTGAAACATAGATGCGAAGAACAACCAGGAGAAGCTGTATGTTGTTTTACAGCAGAAGTTAATCCAGTGTACATCATTAATTAAACTCCAGTAGCTTATTTTTAATTCAAGAGAATTTGAACTTGATTAAGACCAAAGCAACAGGCGATTAAAAAAATGCGAGCTTTTTCCATTCCTCTCTTTTACAAGAGTAGCGTTAAATTGGATTACGTTGTAATTGCATTCAGCTTGAAGGGAAATTTCATTACCAAGGGAAATATTTTTTTTCCCTGTCTCTTTTTCTTCAGAAGGTTAATGAGGTTTTGTTACTCGCCGAGTTCTTAAAATTTTTTTTCGGTTGCAATTATTGATTTTTGTCCAATGCAGATAAAGGGAAAAAAATTTTAAGAATTTTTTTTTTTTTAAGATATGATTTTGGTTTGATTATTTCTGAGAGAGTTTTGTAAAGTTGTCAGGTATATAATAATCCTGATATATTATAAGACAACAGCCCTTTACTTCTTTTTTATTGATGAACTTAATTACCTTGTGATGCATGGAAGAACATGAATTTGTTCAAGATAGCAAGGAATATTAGTATTATTTATATGTCTTGCAGATGAAATAATTCTATTTCGAAAGAGAACTGATACAAGTAACATATGTTTTGAACTCAGTTTGAATATGTTTATTTTTGCCATTTTCAAGCCTATGAGATTAAAGTTCCTTCCAAAGGACCATATGTTACCTGATATGTTCGATGTCAAGATAAAGTGACAGGAGACATAAAGTAACCATGGGCAAGACTCAATTTCACCATTTAACTTTGTACAAAAAAATGTTGTTCATATATGGTAATTATTTTACTCTCAGTTGGGAAATGACAAAACAGATGAATCTATTCATTTCTCAGTATGGTGGGCAGCGTACAACACAAGTAATAAATTTATTCACACTTATACTAATAGTTTACCTTGTATAGAATTATTATCAAGCACACTAAGTAAATTTGCATAAAAATAATTTATCCATTCATATTAATTTACTCAAATTTTGAGTAGAGAAGAGGGGTCATGACTCATAATAATAGTCTAGCGAATGAGGTTGCTGATTACCATGTCAAATTTTCTACTTTTACTGAGGTAAAGATGAGTTTTCCTTCTCTGCACTAATATATTATCAAATTTTTAAAAGAAAAACTTCGGGATTGGGAGGTCTATTAGAATAAATCTAGCACTGGTTGATGAGACAAAGAATACTTTCCAATCCCTAACATAAATAATAATTTTATTTTTGATATATTATCCAGCTTATAAATAGTCATGGCCTGCGTTTATTTTCTTACAGGATTTAGTTTAAAACTAACCCTAGTTGCCCCTGTGATACCGTTGGAAACATTTGGGTCACTATGGGTCCCACTATCCGATGGCAAAACAATTTCACCTGGTTAAATTTTTCGACCCTGAGGAGCCAATTTGGTCAATCTCCTTATGTCATATCTCAATTAAAAAGCAAAAAATTTACCTCTTATTTAAAATACCTCTAGAAATTTGCAATCGTTTTGATTAATTTTTCCGCTTATTTGGTGTTTCCTGTTGGTTAACTTTTCTTTGTTTTAACTAAATTTAGATTTGGCCATCTCTTTTTTCCTGGACTTCCTTTTTATGACATGTCCATATTTATTCCATGGTTTATTTAGGGTAATGCATAAACTGCATTTTGAATAACTTGTAGCACTTTGCTGTATATATAGGGTATCCAGAAACTCATGGCCAAAAATTTAAGGGGTGATAGAAAACATCTAAACAAGTAATTTTCATCATAGCGGAGAGCAAGCGGAGAAAATACAGTAACCAGGAAAAGGTCATAGCCTCTTGAAATCCATGGTAGAAATGATTATGTTTTAGAAAATTTATGCTTTCCATTACAGCGCCGTCTAGTGGTTCACCACTTGCTCTCCTGTCTGTGCACTGAAAGGTGAAAATTGCTTGTTTAAAATCTTTTTTTTTATCGCTCTTTAAGTTTTGAAGCACCCGTTATGTAGATATTTATCTATTTTTATGCTTTTTTCTTTTGTATATGTATATTTTATTTCTATGTATATGTTTTATTTATTGTTTATTTATGGGATATGATTATTACACATGTATTGGATACACACACACGCACGCAAACACACATTTATATATATATATATATATATATATATATATATTATTATTAATTTGATATTAATGTGTAATTAGACTCCAATAGTTCAATCAAAAAAAAGTTAGAAAGTAATACTATTGAGTAAAAAGATATATACCTATCGATTACAATTAACAGATAAAACACTGTAAACAAAGAAAATGAGTAAAACAAATATTCGTATTCACCTGTAAAAGAAAAACATTACCTAATACAGGAAGTTCCGAAAGAACTTAAATGAAACGAAAAAATAACTTGACAGTAACCAAAATTATCAAAATAAAATATATTTGAAAATATTGAAAAATTTGCACAAAACTTAAATTTGAAGAAAAACAAAATAATGGGAAAAAATATATTTAATGTTGTTACAGGCATTAGATTGTTAAGGCTGGTAAGTAGGTAAGCGCTGCTTTGGTTATGTATATATTCTTCTTTTGATTAAGTATTTTTTTAAATTTTTGCATTTGTTCCTAATGTAGTGAATTTTTTTGACATCAGACAACTTGCTGTTTTCTTTTACAAGCTTTGAACCTCTTTGATATATTTTGCTTAAACCTACCTTTAACATTTGTTTGCATCATTACCTTTCTATTTTGCTTGTAACGCCTGGTCTTGATTTGGGAAGTTATCCGGGTGAAGTTGAATGGAATTTTTATCATTTTTTTCCACACGGATTTCTCTTGGTTGATGTTTTTTTGTCTAATGTTTTGTTGAATCACTGGCGAATTACTTATGCTCTCATATATTACCTGTTCCAGCCTGTATTTATTGATTATGCGTAAGTAAATTCTTATAATTTTGTCGTTTTAAATTAATGCTGGAAGGCAGAGAGATGCAGTACCTTTCCCAGGGGTTAACTTTAGTAGCTCAAAGATTTTGTTGGTAAGTTAAGATTCCTTGGGCAAGAAAAAAAGCAAAGGAATCAACTGAAATTTGTGTTCAATATTGTTTGAAATTATTCTAAAGTTGCTAAAAATATTTGAAAAGTTAAATCTCTCTGAAAAAGGATTACATCGATTGAAGAGTTGAATGCCTATTGAGAAATAAATTATTTTTAAATAATACACAACTATATATGCTCAGGTTTATGAGTAAAAAGATATAAAAAACCATTATATTTATTGTCTGTTCCAAATTTTAATCAGGGACTAATATTAAAGATTTTCTACTTTTATGTATTAAATTTGATCAATGATACGCTCCAGCATGGTGATGATGATTCAAACCCGTAGTTAGTATCTAAGCCTTAGGGTACAATAATTTTTGAAGCGAATTGTTATATAAACTATTGAAATTCTTTAAAAAAAAAAGTGCTACAAGTACAGAATTTTACACCACTTTAACGAATAGTATTTATTATTAGAGACTCTTTGAGATTGAGCAGTTTAAGTTTCTTTTTTTAGTGAAGTTTCTTTTTTTTTTTTACAAGCCATGTCAACAAAAAATTTGGTCAAATTTTAGTTTCAGTTCTAAGTGAAATTGTTTTATTAAAGTTATTATAACTGTTTATTTTTGAATTTTCTAAGTTTTCTGACCAATCTTTTTACGTTAAAATTTTATAAATATCTTAAAAGTTTAATTTCGTAAAAGCAATAAGTTGAAGAATAATTTTTAAGGTAAGGAACATGATATATATATATATATATATATATATATATATATATATATATAATTTGATGAAGCAGTCGTCTACATATAAGAACAAACAAAAAATAAACGACTAAATTAAAAGGGATTTATTAAAATCTTGGAAAGGCGGAGCGTAGTTTAAATGCATTAATATAAATATAGGAGACATATTTAATGGCAGTAAACACATACGAGTGTATGAGGCTTAAATTGTTTACAGTGACTTTTATACTTTTTCTAAAGTTAGCATTGTTTCATATTCTGGGAAAACACAATTTTTATTTCAAATTGCTGAATATTATTTTGAAAATAATATTTTAAAATTTGGCAATTGTTTAAAAATGTGAAACATATGTTAAAAAAAGAATCCGAAACAACCCTTATCAAAAAATTATAAATTATACTCAATTATAAATACACTCTATTACATTTTTATGTTTATTGTTTTAATATATTGATCTATTCCTTGAAAAAAAATTATTTTATTTGAAAAGAAAGTATTATTTTAGTTGGATAATCATTCGTTAAATGAATTATAGAGTATAACAAAAATTAAACTTTTTAAACTAGAATAATGCAAGATTTTAACACTTAGCCATTTTAACACATACCACAGTTACAATAACATTTTTATCGCACTGTTAAAATTTTGTATTTAGCATTTTCTCTGTAATTACAATTAAAAACTCACTGGGCTATTTCTGCTTTCTCAATGAAAGAATTTTTCCCCAAACCTTTTTTGCCACCCAAAACCTTTTTTGCTAAGCCAAAATTATATACTTCACTTCCTTTCAATCTAAACATAGGAGCAATATCACAAGTTCATATGATATTGCTAAGGAAAGCGTACAGGTATTTTAATACCCAACAAGGGAACCAAGTAATATTCAGCCGTCACTGGCCCACATTAAAACCGAAGGAAATCAAGCCGGAGATATATTAGCTACTTCACCCAGGCCTTTACCCTAGTATGTCCGCTCACATGCAGACTCTTGTTTAAAGCTCAACAAGCGATTTTGGCATTTCCCTCGAGAAGTGCTTCAGGCAGGCTTTCCGGAGAGGCGACGTCATTTCCGGTCGTGCGTCATTTGCCAAACGACGGAAATGGAACCCGCTTCCGGCTGTCCGCCATCTTTGAGCGATGAGCCAGCGTTCCTTGTCGGAGAGAAAGTTCGAAAGCATGACAGCGAAGATGAAACTTTTTGATGGTCAGTTCCTAGATAAATACCGAGAAAACTCTTTTATGAAATTCCTTTCCTTTTGAAACATTTTTTATTTCAAAAAGAGTTTCTGAAAAGAGCAATATCTCGTTATTATTATTTTTAAGTTGGGCTGAAACTATTCTTATCTACAGCTAATATTTTCTTGTTTGACTAATAAATTTTATACTTAAAATGTAGTTAAATAGTTAACAAGATTTATAAAATATGAAATTCAGATTTAAAAAAAATATTTTTACAGGTTCTCTGCATTTAATGGGGTTTATTAATGAAAAAGTATATACTCAGATTTGGGTTTTGACGAAAAAAACTGCAACATTTAACAATCTTTATAAATAGAAAAATATCGAAAACTTTTTTCATTCACTTGAAATCATTTGCATAATTTCCCTTTCAATCTTGACTACGATATATTATGGCAGTTGGACTTTTAGCACCTTTTATAATCAATTAAATATTCTTCTTTAATAGAATGCCCATATTGAACAGACTTAAATTGAGAAAAATTTTAATTTGCCTTTTAATATTTATTAATTTGGGAATTTGAGGGAAATAATTTACGAATTCTTATTACTGAGAATACTTATTCATTTAATAACAAAAATACTTATTTTACTTGCCTTTAATATTTGAAAATAGATTGAAAAGTCCATGAGTAATTTATACGTATGTTTTGAAGAAAAAAGACACAATAATCGCTGCTTTTTTTTATAACTTGACAATTGAATAAAAATTTCAATTCATTTCAAACAATCAATAACATTAAATACCTCACGGACAGATAAAGATACCCTAATTATTGGAAATTCCATTATTCGTACAATGTCTCGAAATTCCAGATAATTATCGGATATATTTTTATATCGATAAAAAAAAATAAACGAGTCACATTAGAAATTAATTAATAACAAATATATCTTTGAAAAAAAATAAAGCAACTGAATCTTTATGTTTAAATGCATTGATCTTAATTTCATATTGAATTCTATTATGAAAGCAAGTATTGTATACATACACGCCCCCATATATATATATATATATATATATATATTATACATATGAGAAATTTCTTGCCGTCCTAGTCCTAACTTTATTTAAATAAATGTAAATGTATAAAGGTTTATTCTTAGAGTACGAGTATTTATGTATTTTTTCTATTATAAAAGAATTTTGAATATTATTTGCTTTACTGAAAGATGATTTGCTTTTTTAATTTTTCGATTGCTTAAATAAAAGAACATTTGATAAAAAAAATACTAGTGCACAGTGAATATTTATATGAGTTAGAACTGTTTAACTTTTTAAAAAACTTTTTGAGCTTTTGAACACTAACACATTTATAAATATACATTTGAGTTGCACAACTCAGGCGATTCTAAAATGTTGATAGTTGCTAACATTGTTATGTTCCACTGATACTTCATTTAAATATGTTGTTTATCTAGATGAATTGTAAGCATATAATGTACTTATAATCGGGCATGAAAACAATATACTTACGTATTACGTTGTTATTATGTTAAGAAAGAGCTCTCATATTATACCTAAAATGGATATTTCTCACATACACATATTAAATGGGAAAACAATCAGATTAATCAAATATGGTCATATTTAGTATATTTAAATGGAAAAGAAATGCTATCATTTTTTTATATATACGCTGCTAGACATGCTACACCAAAAAGAACGAGAAATTTAAAAGCTAAATTTATTAAATAGCTAATACTCAATACAAAGATGAAATGATTGAAAATAAAGCTTTCTGCGAGGTGAGAAAAACGACGAAATCAGCAATGGGTGTTGCCACTATAGCTGGCAATAATCCTTGCTATACGCCTCGACATTCGATGGAAAAGGCTTTGAATATCTAAATGGGGTATGGGAGCCCATACTGCCTCCACACGTTGTCAAATTTATATCTCAAGTGGTAGCGGGTGGTGTAAGCCAGGCTATCTGACCAGACATTTTCGATAGGCAGTAAAAGACAAGGCGAGAACAGGAAGGTTTATTGCAGTAATGCAATCTAATAGGAGAACAAGAATCATTGAACGTTGTATACCACGTGTAGTAGCGTATTGTTCTGTTGGAATGTGTCGGCAGGCACGCTCTGATGGTATGGAGGACACTAGGCTCCGAACCCTCAGAGATAGCTTGCTGGTCATTGTACCAGAAATGCGTTCTAGAAGGTTATAGGGGAAGAAACAATACCAGCCCAAATCCTAATACTGGATACAAGACCATTATCGTGATACATAAGGCACCAGTTAAGCAACCTCTCGCTAGAGTGATTCTAGTCTCTAATCCGACCATCGTGATGTTGTCTATAAAGACATTATCGTGCTCTTCTGTTATTCATGTCCGTCGTTCAGTGCACTACTAGAGATGCAAACGCTTGTGCGTTTATGTTTTGAGATAAATATTATCGCAACAATAGAAGCTTTGGGGGCATTCCACTGTGCTGCAAACAACATCGAATAGCACGAGTGGCTCTTATTGCTGTACAACTGACCGTATTTGTTGTGATATAGTTCCTGAAGTAGCAGAGTGATTCATCACTGCTATTTACACAATATACCTGTCACGTGTAATGGTGCAGCGATGCAGGTGAAGTTAGATGAGTCTGTCAGTTGCGTTCCCTTCTGCAGTTATTGATTAATAAACAACATCACTATTGGATAATTACTTCTGACACTAACTCAGATTTCTCTGAACGAAAATCTGCATTTTTTACATGCAACAATCCTATGGACAAACTTAGAAATGTGCTCGAGTGACACCAGTTTTCTTTTTCGGGGGACAGTGTGAGGCCGTTATGAATTTGTCTGTAAAAAATTGTAAGGAGTGAGAACAAGTATAAGTTTTCTTAATTATTAAAATCAGTAAAGTGATGAGAAGGATACTTGATCTGGTATTTCACTTAATAAGCTTTCTCTTGACGTTTATGAAAGAATATTATCACTTTATTGCACAATATTCTTAAATAGTATCGTCACTCGAATTGAAATTGTATGAATACTATAGCTATTATACAGATTAAAAAACATATTTAATTAGACATATTTAAATAATAATATAAAATTATGTAAAATAAATTATATAAAGTTTCAATCTTTTTCAAGTTCAATAAATTATTTTTTCCTTCTTGGATCCCTATATATCAAGAACTAAGAGTATTCGGTTAACAAAAATGTTTTTATGTGTAATTTTTTTTTCATCCGTCTTATGGTCTCTTAAGAATAAGCACTGAAATAACTTACACTCTCTTTCATTAAAGAAAATTCAAGTGAACCAGATTAAGGGAGCTAGGAGCAAGTTGTAGCAATTTTTCGAAAAATGTTTATAATTTTTAATGTATTTACCATTTCTTGATTATAATAGCTTTTTAAAGAGCATAACTATTCAATTACGTAACAAAATACATTCGGCAGTTTTGTTGATTGTAGCACTATCAATATTTTTTCAAAGCTTGTAGGTTGTCATAACTTGTACTGTACCTAGAGCAAGTAGTAATACATGTGAGGCAAACAACAATCACGCATTATAAGGCTTTAGAAGCATCTGAGCTATTTCTAAGCTATTTTGATCAACAGTGATCTATGATTAGGACACAGCAAATAAGATCTGTTACGTAAAAGATTAAAAAGAAACAGAATGCCAAAAAAGTCAAAAACAATCATCCAACAAGGAATAGTTGATAAAAGGAGAAACTCAATTATCTACTATTTGTTAGTTAATTTTTGTAACAGGTAATTGATTTACTTATAGTAAAAATATCATACATGACCACAAATTAATTTTCTTGAATTTACTAGTTTCTCCATAATTTAACGCAAATGTTCGTCTCACAGAAAATTCATATTTACGTTGGAACCTTTATTATCGCTCTCTGGCCACACACACACACACACACACACACACACACACACACACACACACACACTTTATATTAATACTATAACTCGAGTTGTAAGCTATGGATCCCGACTACAGTGTGTTAAAGGAGTCAGACCATAACTTTTCCAAATATTAATAAATTATTTTTCATAAAAAGTTTCGCAAAAATAAAATTGAGTGATAATATAATGAAAGCGTTATTTCTTGTTATGAAGGTAATTATCTCTTTTAAATCGGGAGTAAGAATATTTGTGTGTTGCAAATACTCTATAATTGTATTTATTATTTTGAATTTTAGGAAAAAAAAACAAAGTAGAATGAAATTTTACTCATATAATAAAAACTATATGTTTTTTCTTAAAAATAATTCTATTCTGTTGAAAAAAAAACTAAATCTTCAAGATATTGAAATTCATTAAATATTTGTGGAAATGTAATCTTAGCTTTTTCAGAGAACAAACAGTGAATGCTTAAAAATCAATTTTAATAACTATAGAAAATAGAATAAATACAGTTCACGGATGGAAGAAAATAACATAACTTCGTTAAATCACTTAATTAATTACAGCTGTTTTAAGCACAACTTTTTAATATATTTCTTACAATGTATCTTAGTAAAATACTATCAGTGATTTTATGTCTTAAAAATTTCATCATGTCACCGAAGAGTAACTAAAAACTTTTTTTTTTTTTTTAATTTCGAGAGCAACCTGACTTTCCGAAAGATTTTCAACTTCATTAATTAACTGGAATAGCCACGTGGAACAAATTCTTTAAACACAAAGGCGTTAGAATTTAATCACTGAATAATTAAAAAAGGCATCACAGCACTTGTTACTTTAATTACTCTTCATATTTGCCTAACATTTTTAATTATGCTTAAAGAAGCTGTCTAATTTAATTTTCCCAAAACTTAATATTACTGAGACTTGCGTTAATAATAAATTATTACTAAACTGAATAATGTCAATATAATGTGAATTTGATAGATTTTAAGTCGTTAAAATGAAGATAAATTACCAAAGATAGTTGAATCAACACCAAAACTTAATCTTATTAGAGCTTTTTATTACGTAATTATCAATATTTCAGTAATTACTGGAAATAATTATAGATAATTCGTTTGAAAAAGTTCAGTAAACTTGAATATTTCGTTTAGAAAATATATCTTTTTATGTTACTTTTTTTAAATTTAATTCAAGAAATTTTCTTATTTAATTTTATATAAAATATTCAATTTATGTTCATTTTGTAAAAGTAATTTAAAGCAATAAAGTTACTCGATTTTCAATCATCTCTGTAATTCCATTATAGCTTTTCTCTTCCTAAAAGAATAGTTGAACTATATAGCACTATACATTTATTACGCGATCGTAAAAATTTCACAAGTCAATATAAAGCAAATTATGAAATGCGTGTTTGAAATTTTAAAGAAATATTTTACATAATATAAAATAGTGATTATCAGCAAAAATAAAGTAACTTAAAGCGGCTCTAAAAATTTCAAACATTTTTTTTAAAAAATAACTGAGGTACAAAAAGCTTCAAAATTTGCATATTTTAAAAAAATTATGTTAAAAAATAGATGATTCTTCACTGAGCTAGTAGATGCATTATTCGTGAAAATGTGATTTATAGAACGTTCTAGGTTGAATTTTAAAACTGTAAACAAACGTTTCCCGTGCCATAAAGAAAATAATTAGTACTTGAATTTCCTTTCAAAATGTGTTATTTTTTTAGCTTTGTAATACACTTTCCAGAAATTCTACTCTATGCATAGACCTGACATTTTTCATTTTATGAAATGTGGTTGTTTTCTATAAAGGGAACATATTTTTTTTTCTTACAAACACTCATAAATTTTAGGCATAGCGCAATACAAGCAGAACAATTATGGGAAATATGAATCATATAATTCAAAACAATTTAAGTTTTATACTATTTAATTATTGAAATTATAATAATATTCAGTACATAAAATGCTATATGTTTTAAACTAACCTGTAAGTTTTTATAGTTATAAAGTCAATAGAACTCATGCTCATAAAGATAAGTACATGACTTTTACAAATGTAAATACATAGCTATGGATTATTAATTGTTCACGCGTAAATATTTATGTTTATAAATGAAAGTTTCTTTACATAAACATAGACACTTAAGTATATAAATACTTTAATATTAAAATATGACTGTCATTGCTTTTAATTAAAAAAGTGACGTTTATTTAAATTGGTAGAAAATATGGACTATTTTCCTTTTCGAAGGCGCCTCAGCTTTAAAACAGTATTCATGGTAAGAAGAAATGTTTTTTGTCTCATATGAAATTCAAGGGTGGTTAGCGTTTATTAACACGAATTGCCAAATGTGACATTTTAGAGGGAATACCAAATAATTTGTTTGCTATGGAGACAAATTATGTTCTGAAACATGTTCACTCAAACAATTGTTTAATATAGCTATTGCATGAGTTAATGAAAAAAAAAAAAAACACCGATGCTGTATATTTTAAAAAATTCCTAATGATAGAAAGCGATATATTCAAATGTAAATTAATTCTAACTTAAAATTATCCATTTTGCATTTTCCTTCATAAAATTCTGTAATGCGTTTTATTAATATTTCAAATCTTTCAATATATATTTATAAGTATCTTTTATTTACTTCCTAAATTGTTTTGAATTCATTAGAAAAATAGTTTATCACATTGGAAAATTTTAAACATTTAATTTTTCACTTGTTTGTTCATTAAGATATGATTAAGATTAAAAATCATTTGAAACTTATAAATTTTTGAAAACGTTCAGTAAATGAAAATTTTTAAATTACATTGCTTATTCTAGGGGTTCAGACTGTATTCAATCATACTCTGCAAATAACAGTAATATTTCAGCAGCCATTTAACATGTCATCTTAAAATCTAAAAAAAAAAAACCCAAAATATTAAACGATTACTCCAAAACAGTTTTATAATTCTAATATGATAGATAGATTTAAGAAATATTTTTAAATTCAGATGCAATAATTGTTATGATAGTTCCAGAAAACATGGAAATAAAATTGAAAATATAACCATACCGATACAAATTAAATTAAATTCAAATGCAAGGAGTGTTCAGGTTACCAGAAAATATGGAAAAAAGATTTAAAGATCATAAAATATAACCATTCCGAATCAGTTTCAATTAAATTCAAATGCAAAAATTGTTTGGGTTGTTTCAAAAAATATGGAAACAAAATTTTAAAGATCATAAAATATAACCATTTCGAATATGATTAAATTAAATTCAAATTCAATAATTGTTCTGGTAGTTTCAACAAATATGGAAACAAGATTTAAAGATAACCATTACGAAACAGAATCTCCCTTATTTTCCAATTCATCAAGCAATCTAAATAAGCAGCATTCTGAAAGAAATCTACTCACAAAAGCCTAGTCTTTTCCCCCCTCTTCACCACTTGGTTTTTCAAAAGCAAACGATTCTCAAAATAGAAACCCCGTTATTTCGTTCTGAGAAGGGAGCAGACGAGAAAACTGACATCTGTCACCCCCATACTTCCTTCACAGACGGGTTCGAGATGATTATTTTGTCGTCTGCGGGATTCCTAGTTCTTTAACAACCCTCCCCTACCCCCTTTCATAGGGAGCGTGAAACGATTTGCTTCACCTGTTGCGATGTTCTTTTGTGATAGGTTATGCGTTGACGTGAGCACTGTTACAGTGATAACACAAAGAAATGAATATTGCTTTGTGTATTCAATGGTTAACACAGATCGTCTTTGTCATCTCCTTGTTCGGTATGTTGCTGTTTTTAGCTATTCTGTTTAGAGTGCTTCGGATTGGGATGAGGGAGTTCTTAGCAAGTGTTTTTGTTCGAAAACCTTTCTGCTACTCAAGGGTCTCAAAGAAAATAATGATTATTTATTAACAACAAGCAAATTTTAATGAAGATTTACATTTTGACGATGGAACACGGACTTTGCTAGCTTGATCTTAAATCACGATCTTGGTTCAGAAATTTATATTTTTGTCGAAGCATTATTTAAATTTTTTAACGCCCTTTTTTGGTCATTTTTTAAAATTTCAGGATAAGGAATTCAGTTAAAAAATATACTTCTAGTAATAATTAAACTCAAATGTATATCAGTAGCCACTTTTTTTTATAATAAAATTGTAGCTGAGTAGAATGGTTAAGATCCTATGAAACGAGTTTGACTATGCATCATCGTCCCAAGTCTAGGACAACATTAGTTATTCTTTTATATTTTTAATTTATTTCTTTCATTTCTAACTAGATTACAATTTCCAAAAATTTCTTTCTTATCTTTGAATTCCTTTTCCCATTGTTTTAAGTGTCCATATTTGTAGCATTTCTCTTACATTCTAAAAAATTATGATTATACTTGTTTATTTTCATTCGAGATTTGGCTATTAAATAACGAGACTGACGCTGCTACAGAAGAATTATGTATACGGCAAACGCCAGCGACCGATAGCTGTTTAGCGTTAAGCCTTCTCTTTTGAATACAGTGCCTCTCATTTCTGCAAACAAAGCTGTATATCCGCAGCCTTTGAGTTATTTTTTGTTTCGCCAGAGAAATGATATGTGAGCAACGAAATGTTGTGAAATTTCACATGAAACTGGAGAAAACTTCTACCGAAACTTATAATTTATTGGAAGTCGTGTATGATAATGACTATTTAACACTTGCGCGTGTTTTTGACTGTTAGAGCATTTTCAACTTGACCGAGGAGACTTTGAAGATGATTCTCGCCCAGATCGCCCTCCCACGTAAAAAATGGATGACAATATCGAAAACAATCGGTAATCTGGTTCCATCGGATCGTCAGTTAAGTATTCGTACTATTCTTGAGACTGCAGGGTTTGACGAAGAATCCGTAAGGTAAATGTTTCCACCAAGACAATGCATCGTCTCATTCCACATAGTCTCTCAAGAGGTTTCTAGCCAAATATAGCATCCCAATGTTAGACCATCCGTCTTATTCATCGGATCTTGAGCTATATGATTTTATCTGTTTCCTAAGATGAAATCGGCACTCAAAGGAATATGATTTGAGTCCGTTGAAGCCGTGTAAGAGAAAGCGGCTAGTGTGCTGAAAGAGCTTACAGAAGACTTCCAGCACTGTTTCGAACAGTGGAAGATTCTCATGGAGCATTGTAAGGGTTGAAAATGATAAATAAATATATATGACATCAAAATAAAATGTTTTACAACGTCAATCTCGTTATTTAATAGCCACACCTAGTATGGATTAATATTGAGAACAGCTTTCACTATTGTTTTGTTTTATGCTTCAACACTTGTATTCGAGGTTATTTTTTGATTTCTTTTTGCTATATTTACAGAATAAGATTGACTATATTTTTAGATTTCAAAGATCACATATTAACCAGTTGCCATGTTCATTCATTATAATTATTTGGCATACAGATATATAGATGAATATTAAGAACAGTTTTCTCTACTATTTAGTTTTACACAATAACACTAGCATTCGATGCGATTTTTTTTTTTCTTTTTAACATTTTTACAGAATACGCTTTTTTGTGACGATGAATTTTGAAAATTGAAAACTTTATTAATTATTATTCATTAAAAATTGTTAAAGAACTGAAGGCTCGTGGCAAAGTAATTGAAATTTTAATGATAAACATGCGAAAAAGGAAACATTGTATGTGTACTTTGATAACATTAAAAGTAACTGAAATATTTACAGTTTTGAACTGATAAGCTGCATTTAATAAGTAAATAAAAAATTAAACTTTGTTTCGATCTAATATTAATTTCTCACGAATGATTTAAAGAAAAGAAATTCAATAAAATAATTTTAAAAAATTTCTTATCTTAAATTAATAAAAAACATGAGAATGCTTTTTTTTTAAAAAAAAACATTATTTTTACACTTCGCATTAAAAATATTTTACAAGATCATCGTAAGATGTATAAATATCTTTAAGGAGAAATATCTTTTAACTTAGTAAAATACGAGATAAAAAAAACTGAAACTTCAATTCATATTATTATGGTACATACATTATTAAAAAACTAACCGAATTTGTTCATACTTTCATTATTAGAATATGGGTTAGCAAGCGATAAACTCACAATTTTGGATATTTTTTCTTTTTAATGGTAAGAAAAAGAACTAATTTAAATAAAATAGATTTCGATTTAACATTCCCCCAAGTCAGTATTTATCGTGTTTATGTTAGATAAAACCTTTTATATTACTTAAAACAATTAAAGCAGTAAATTATAGATACGTATATCCACTTTATCTTCAGACACCCTTTTACAAGCCTTTTAGAATTCATGAAAGTAATGCTAATCCTATGAAATTTCAATTTATCCTAAGAAACTCACGGATGACTCGTTCCCCAGATAACTTAATGATCCTGCTCTATTTTCAACTTTCTTCTTACAACCAATTTTTATCAATTTTTTTTTTCCATTTTTTCAAACGACTAGATCACAGATACACCTTGTTTCGCACAAAATAGACACATCTGGTAGTTGAGGAAGTAAATTCTATTATCACTTTCTCATACTTATACATATGTGAGATAATCATAAAACTATTCCTAAATAACTCTCTTTTCTTATCTCTTTCCGTATGTGTAGTGGATATCCCACTATATGAATTTAATTAAAAACTTTTTGAAAGTTATAATTTCCCTGAAAAATTTCCCCCCTTAAATCAGGCTGTTGGCACGTGAAGAGATGAAGTAAAAATATCTATCGAAAAATATCTGGATATTTTATTCCATTATTATAGAGACGAAAGCACGAAATAATACAGCTTGACTGAGTATTTTTAACTGTATTATAGGTATTGTTGATAGATACAATATTATTTTTAATTGTATTATAGGTATTGATGATAGATACAATATCACTAAAAAAATCTCTACTTTACTCACATTAAAGGACAAAATTAATTCAAAAGATTGGTGCGATTGAAGCGTTTTTCTTCATTGAGAATATATCGGATATTTATTGATGGAGGACTAGTGATGAGATAGGGATAAAATAATATATTAGCCACTTCATAAGTTTATGGGAGATGAAATATCACAGTACACTAAAATTTTTTTGGTTTAAAAGCTTACAAGATCAACAACATTATGCATTTTGTAATCAAGTCTTTAAAATTCCTGAGTCTAGGCATTGAATCAACACCAATTACAGAAATTCCTTAAATTTACGGATATTGATTTCAGAGAAACCATTCAAGTCTTAGAAGGTAGATGCTGAAGTGGAAGCAGTACTGTTTGGCTTCTGTTTTCGATGAGTTAATGTGTTTGGCGCAATTTACTTCAGCAGGAAAAGGCTTGCCATCTGTAAGAAGACGGTAACCTTGCCAGGAGTGATCCATTCTTCTGCTGGTCTCAAACCTGGATAAAGAGAGAAAGGAGAATGGAATCTTAGAACCTCCTGTCGACTCTTTAGTAATATGGTGCAATTTCTTCTCAAACATTGACGAATAAATCCTGCTAGTCTGGATTGGATGAATTCCAGTCCCTGAAGCACCAAGATACACCATCATGTGTCATGGGCGTTCTTAGGCTACTGAAGCCGCTAGCCATAGATAGATTGAAAGCCTTTCTACTCCAAATCTGTAGTGCACAATATGAGGAACGGGGGGGGGGGGGGGGGTTCTCGAAATATATAAGAAGACGGTGTTGATCTTCTAGAGAGAGTGTGTACTGTGAAGAAAGCTCTGATTTTAGTGCAACTCTCAGCTCTCTCTGTTCAAAAATCTTCCTTAGAGAAGGTGTTAGGTAAACAGCTTTAATTATAAAACAACTGACCATGCTCTCGTTTGAAAACCTTCTAGAGAGAAGGTATTGTGCACAGATATCTCTGATCTTCGCGCACCGCACCGCGCATATTGGAAGTTTTGTTTCCTTGTTGTATGCAATTCTACATTTGTATATATATTCTAAAGAAATACTGACGCCTTTGGTATATTTATTTAGAAAAGAGAAATATTGTGAAAGCAAAATGTTACAAATACTTAGGGATATGAGAAGTGAAATGAAACAAAATTGCTAATTGAATTTAAAACATAATTTATGGTTGAACTAGTCAAAGAAAACTAGCTAACAACTTAAATGGTTTTTATAAACTTATTCACATTCATTTTAATCAGTTAAACATGAGTTTTCAAGGTGAAAATAGATTGGTCAATACAATGTTTCAAACAATTATAACAACATTGGAAATGAAACTAAAACCATGGAAATCTCAAATTTAAGTAAATAATTTTATACAATTTGATACATCCACTAAACACAGTTCTCTGAGAATAATGATGGAATGTGAGAGCATGTTTGAAGATTTCCGCGGTAGAAATACCATAGTTTAAATTACATGAAGAAAACTTATTGTAAACACATGGATGTGAATTTTTAAAAATTGAAGATTTAAAATGTATACCTTTTGAAAATTTTTCCACGTTGCTCTGCTTTTTTATCCGTGCATTTTTCTAATAAAAAAGATATAAAAAATATAAAAAAAGGAAGCTTGTCTTAAAATTGGACCAATTTTATCCTTTTTTGAGAAACCTGTAATTTTTTTTGAGAAAAGTTACTTAATTTTAGCATTTTTACAGAGTAAAAATATTTCCATACTTAGCGCAATACGCACATATACGAGGTGTGGCTATTAAATAACAAGACCAATGCTGTAAGATAATTTATTTCGATTTCATATATATTTACTTATCATCAATTCAAAATATACCTCTCCTCTATCCCTACAATGCTCCATGCGAATTTTCCATTGTTCCAAACAATGCTGGAAGTCTTCTTCTGTCAGCTCCTTCAGGATGCATGTCGTTTTCTATTTTACACTATCAATGGACTCAAATCTTGTTCCTTTTAATGCAGATTTCACCTTAAGAAGCAGATAGAAGTCGCTTGGCGCAAGGTTCCTCGAATACGGCTGATGATTTAACACTGGAATGCTGTACTTGGTTAAAGCTTCTTGACAGATAATGCGGAATGACTTGTCTATCCACAATTAGGGTTGTTTTTTCCTTATTCTTTTATATAGTTCAGTAAGAACGTGAAAGTTGTAATGCTGATTAATAATTTGACCTTCAGGAACCCAGTGAAGGTACACAATCCAATGAATATCGAAAAAGACAATCGGCATTGCTTTGAAGTTTGATTTATTCATTCGAGCTTTTTTGGCTCTCTTTGAAGATGGATCTTTCAGTGCATGGATTGGCTCTTCGTTTCAGGATCGTAAGTAAGAAATCACGATTCATAACATGTTATCAGCCTTTTCTATAAGTTTGGATCATTTTCAAGTTTCAGTACAAAACTTTTTGCGAGGTCCTTGTTATTCAAACGTGAAAATTTCAGGGGCCATTTTGACATACAATTTTTTCATGTTAAAATGGTTATGTAAAATTTGCCGCACGAATTCTTTGTCAACTCTTACAGTATCAGCAATCACACGAATATGTAAACGAAGGAAGACTGAACCAGATTACTGATTTTATCGATATTGTCATCCGTTTTTGATGTGGCACGGCAACTCGGGAGAGAATCATATTCAACATTTTCTCAACTTAAGCCACACAAAAACACATGCATAGGATAAGCATTCAATACCATATACTTCTTTCAATAAATTATAAATTTCAATAAAGTAAAAATTACAATAAAATGATTTCAGTGAAATAAAAAAAAAGTTAATTCTAGGTTTTATGTAAAATTATACAACAGCTCGTTTCTCTGTTGTTACACTCATCATTTCTCCGGCGAAATAAGAAAATTAATCTAATGCAAACGAAGGCTACGGCTGTATGGATTTGTTAACAGAAACGATTGGCACATTTAAAAGAGAATGCTTCACGCTGAACAGTTGTCGGTAGCTGGCATTTGGCGCATGCGCCCTTCTGTAGCAGCGTCAGTCTAGTTATTTAGAGCCACACAACGTATACAAGTCAGACTTTTCTTCAGATTAACTATATTACTATTATTCTTTATTTTTGTATTTCATTAAAACATTTTAACTTTTTTTTATTCATTGATTACTTGTCTTCTCTTTTTAGGATGCTAAATAATATTCCAGTATTTTTTTCGGCTAATAAATGTATAATTACAAAATTACGTCCATTTATTCTGAAAATGGTTTCCTTGGAATCAAACATAATTATGGCAATTAATAAAATGGAAATTAAACATAAATTTAATTTTAGGAATTTAATAACATAAAAGTTCGAAAATGTTCTCTTTTCCGAAACTGAAAAGAATTTTGGTTCGTGAGAGGAATTGAAATCAGTACCATAAACAAATTTTCTAGTGATATTTAAATCTATCAAATGAGAAACATATTAAGAAGTGGAACTTCATTAAAGCGATTGAGTGATTACTTATTAACTTTGCATTGAGGAGTAACCCGCGGAGTATTGGCGACGGACCTCGTAATTTTGAACCTTGGACATGTGTCGAAGACGACACTTGAAATGGCACATCCTTCTCCAAACTTCCATACCATACCAATGGAGGGACTTAGGGCGTCTCAGGTTTAAAGTACATCAGCCTCACTGCACCGGATCTTCAGTGGTATCCGGTCTCGAACCCACGACACGACATCATACCCGGTCACCTTTATCAGAGCGAATCAATGCGTTTCAAATGAAAAAGAGTTCAATAAAAAATATAAAAATCCATATAATAAGAAATAAAAATAAGCAATTATGAATAAAATAAGGAATATACAAATAGAAAAATTTGAAAAAAGGGAAAATTTGAATCTAACATAAAATGGGAGGGTAGCTTGTTATCGAAGTGGGGCCGTATAGTTAAGATCTTTTAGAAGATCATATTCTCTTAAGGAAAACTGAATATGAAAAAAAAAAATTATAAAAGAGTCGCATTTGTTAAGATAGTATTTTTTTTTACTACAGTGAGCTTCCGAAACATAATTAAATTTCTGCATAGATATAGTTAAAATATTTTAGATGGAGGAAAAAAAGGCTTTTTAATGCATTTTTGAATTATTATGCTATTTGTTGTTTCTTAAAACTAAAGTTTTCTTCCCTTGAAATTTTCAAATTATTATTATGTCGATGGGAATTTATAATGTTACATATTCAAGTACCGAAGTTCTTGGTGTTATTAAATAAAATATCGATGTTTTATAACTCTTATATTTTTTTATTTTCTTTCCGTCATTATCGTTAACGAGGACATTGCGACATTTCAAAAGTTATTTTTGGCATCATAATGAAAACTAGAAAATAATTCAATTTATTTTCAATTTTTAAAAGAAAACGTTGTTTATTTAAAGGATTTCGTTTTCCTCAACATACCTTTATTTACCATGAATTAATAACTGACAAATAACAAAAAATGTATATCAAAACATACATAGAATGGGTACTCATAATTGTCATTATTGTTTCTTACCGAAAAGATTTTTTTATACTACAGAAAAGAATCATCTATCAAAGCAGTAATAAACTTACGAAATTTATTTTAATGTTTATTAAAGTTTCACGCGAGATGTCATGAAAAGCACGAATGTGTTATTAAAATATATCTGCATAACTTTTGAAGCTTAAAAGATATTCAATTTTTTAAATAAGCCAATTTTATAGCTTTATCAAATAAAACGCTTAAAACTGTTTGGATTTTAGTCGGTTGCTTTTATATTTCTCAATTAATTTTTCGTAAATGATATTTGAACAGTACTTTTTAGAACTTTTTACATATTTTCCCACATAATGCATGAATGTAAGTCAGAGTTTTTAAAACCTCTCACTGAGAGGGATTATTATTCATTTATTTAAATAATTTTCTTATGAATCAGACTTGTTACCGACTCTTAGTTTTTGACTTAAAATTACATTAAAATAAGAAATGTATTCTGCCTCTTACTTTTCATTTAATCATTCAAAGCGCATACTAGTGCAAAATAAACAAATAAATAAGAATTCAAACAACAGCGAAAGTTCTTAAGTCATTCTCAACACTTATAGGTTGTATTGAAAACCCTAGATCAATTAATTTTTAATATAATAATTTTTTTTATAAAGCCTATACAGTTTCCGTTGTATTCTTAATAAAATTCAGAATAGAGAATATATAATTATGTTTTTAATAGCAAAATAGTTTTTTTTTATATGTACAATCAAACCATATCAACCAGCAAGGGGATTAACCACATACTTCAACTTATTGTCTTACTATAATCTCCAACCCAAACCCATTACCTTTCGGGCAAGATAACGTAATTAATAACAGCCCTGCGCGTTTCTTATAACTCTCGGAACCAGCATTAGCCAGGAGACAATCAAAAGGGGTGGTCAGAAAAAAAAAAGTCCTTCACCCTTTATTCGAGGGAGAATCGTGCTCCGAGATGTGTTGACAAACGACTGTGCCCAAACTGTACGAACGTGACGGCAGCCAGAAAGTGTTTAAGCTCTTGCCTTAGATGTTAATTTAGATAAGACCCGTTCGCTTAACGACGTCTAGGTCTTAGTTGCCATGGTAACCTGCATCCCCCTCTTTCTCTTAGTGGCAAGGCCATTCATTCGAATCTTGGTCCTTCATTAAAATCGTGGGACAAATTACGAGACAGAAGTGTGGGGATCTAAGATGTCCTGGAGGGATGGTACAGGTCAGAATGTCTACGGTGATAAGAGGCGACAGTGCCAAATTTATCGTTTGGTTAATCTTACGGGAGAAATTATGGTCATCGATAGTTATGGTCGAGTTTTGATCGATAATTATGACCTGACCAATAAGTCGGCAAATATATTGGATCTTAAATCCTGTCTCTTTATTTATTAAACTAGTTGCTATAAACAGATACATTTTAGTTCAGAAAAGGAAAAAAAAAAAAAAAAGGAAGATAATGTTTCAGCTCATGGTATTATTCAAGCGGTCTGACTGTAATTTTTTTTCTATTCATAAGCTCCATGATTCTAGTCATCACTCTACGACTACTGTATTACGAGTACATTATATATTGGTCAAAATTATTTACGGTAGAATAATATCATTATTTCCTATTTCATACCTTTATATTTTAAAAAAAAATTTAAATCTTGCTTAATTAACTTTAATGATCCAACCAACGCAGTTTACTTCGAAAATTGAATTTATCTGAAATAAATGATTTGACTTATGTTTAATGCATTAAAAAAGAATCTATATCAGATTCTTCCGTCAAAAATATTGAAAGTATATTAACTTAAATAAATAAGTATAATATTTTTTAAAGCATATTCAGTGAAACAATAAAGAATTTAAACGTGTTTTTCTGATTAAACTTCTTTTTATATTTCTTTTTGACTACCTTTCAAAATTTATTCCTTAAATGATAAGAGCTTTTGCGAATATATAATAAATAAGCAGATATCTTAAAATATACACTGTTTAGAATGAAGGATAACTTTTCTATAATGACTTTTCAAGAATACTTATTAATTTCCCTTCTAATATTTTATAACAATTTTTAGGGGGAAATTATATTTATGTCATATGCTAAGTAATTAGTTTCAAAATAATGTATCATGACTTAAAGACATTTGTGAAGCAAAATAGCTCAAACGTATGCCTGTTGTCTATTTTTTGCTTTCAAAATTGATTCGAAAAACAAACAGTAATAGCCTTTTACGGAACTTCAGGATAATACTCAGTAAAGGAAACTTAATTAGAGAGAACAATTCAAAAGTAATAAATTTTTTTATGAAGTAAATATTGGAAAGTATAGAAAACTACACAACAGGATAGATTTGAGTAAAGGATTTAATGATGAACTTTAATATATAATTAGATACATCAGAACAGAGATTGCCTTTTTAAAGAGTCATATTAAGTGATACAATTTCCCGACAGAATTCCAAACAAAATAGTCTCTATCTTATTAACATTTATTTACCAGCATTACCATTTTTTTTCACATAATGAACTTCCAAAAAGGCACAAATACAGTTCTTAAAAGTCAAACCAGACTTACCTATTTTCTTTCTCGAGAAAGAACCGAATCCAAATTAAATTCGTCTGGAACAATAGTTCAGAAATTTTCGTAAGTGGAGTCAGAAGGCGTTTTTTCTTCCCCCCTTTCCCCCACTGACACCCAAGTCGTAAAGCTACCAGAGAAAAGCAAACGCAGTTTCAACCTTCGAAATATTCTTCAGTCGTCCAGGGGCAGGGAGGAATACGTGAGAAAAATATTTTTCTCCGTGATTTGAAGTCTGTGTTTTCGTTTCATTTCTTCCAGAATTTTTGCCTTCCCCTACTCCCCTGTACATTAAGAACGTGGACGGAATCATTTTTCACTCGCCACAAGATGCCCAACCCCTCTACAACCTTCCGCAACAAAAATATGAACGCTTCCAGCCTAAAAGATAAAATTCTTTACATTCGTTTTTTTCTTTTGGCTCTTTTCTGCTTCTCTTAGTAGAATGGAATAAAATATATATTTAGATGGGTTAGTGTTTTAAGAATAACATGCATTCGACTACTAAATATTTGTTCTGATCTCTGGAAAATATCAGAGAGAGAATTGATCTTTATTTTCAAACATTAGTTTGAATATTAGTCAGTTTATACGTAGCGAAGATATTACATTGCGTAACATTAATTTATTGGAAGAGTATCACCCATTTAGAGGTAAATAACTTTAATCTCATTTATAAAGATGTCAAAGGTTGCTAACTATCCATTAACTGAAATTATTAATCGTTAATTAAATGATCAAGACACTGATTCAGTAATTATAATAGTGCGTTTTTAAGCTAATCGAATAAACATAATGTTGATTAATGAAATATTTAGCATATTAAAGTAAGGTTCACAATCCTTAATTTTTATTAACAAATTACAGAACATATAATTATTCAATGAAAAGTTTATTATATTTTTCAGCCATACTAGAACGAAATTAGATAAAGTACCACGAATAAAATATTCATTTCTTCTTTCAAAGTTTTTAATTTAAACAAAACAATTTACATACAGAATATTAAAATAAGGTCTCAATTAAAATAAAAAAGATATGTTGCAAATTATACTGTTAAAAAATAGAAATATTTTGAAGTTTATTATCACTGGTTTTTTTTATTTTATCTATGTAAGCATCTTTAATGATTCCGTTACAATTGTTTTTCTGTAAATTCCGTTTTGTTTCTTCTTGGGAAGTCTTAATGTAATAAATATTTTTTTTAAAATTTGAAACAATCTGATAAACCATGAAACAATATGAATTCTTAATATAGTTTATGAAGAAATATTCCACAAAATGATAAGTTAGTTGGACATAAGAAATAAGAAAATAAATTCTTATTTCTTTCAATACATTTGGAATTTAATTTTTTTTTTGTCCAGAAAATAAACATTAAACTAACGTCATTAACTGCAACATTCTAACGTAACACTGATACTACATTTTCAATTTATATCTACAATGTTTGGAATAAAATAGTAGATCGATGATCCTTTACACACACACACACACACACACACACACACACACACACACACACACA
>BMAW01127929.1:271032-341298 GCA_019974015.1 Nephila pilipes | reverse complement strand
ACACACACACACACACACACACACACACACACACACACACACACACAGAGAGAGAGAGAGAGAGAGAGAGACAGGCATGTGTGTGGGAGTGAAAAACAAGTTCAACTTGGAGGATAACGACAAAGCATAACGGCGCTGATCACCCGTTGGCAACACTGTATCGATGCTGCCGCTGACTATTTTGGTTAACACAGTATTGAGAAACTTGAAACTTCCTTTTCCTACCTTTTTTTTAGTTCTTCATTCCCGCCATTTAATTCGCAACAACCTAATAATTGATATAATGTACGTAACTTTGTAAATTACAGCTATTAATACTGATTTGTCTGGTTTCAGGAAGCCACAGATTGAAGTAAACCTCAGTGCGGAGAAGATTGAGTTGAATCCGCTGAGCTCTGGAATAACGACCTTCGAAAGGTCAAGAAACTCTGGAGAAATGGTGTAAATCTGGGTGGTGACTAGTCTTAAAAACAACAAACCAAAATTAAATATTATGAGCGATTATGCTTATTAATAGTTAAAATTTTCCAATAAACCGTAATAATAATGATAACTTTACGATATTGAGGGTTCCTTCACTCTATGACTACCTGCCAAAAAATTCACCCTCAGTAACTATAGTTTTCTCTTACATTACATACAAACAGTTAATTGGAAGAATATATTTTACTCAGATATATATTGGTTATTACTTAATAGCAATTGAAACTTTTCTCTACTTTCTCGTAAATATAAGAAAAAGATACGAGATGAAAAAAAATGCAACTATTGTACTAAATCTAAACCTTTTCGAGATTCAGTCTATGGCTATCAAAATCGATGATAATGCCAGAATTGAAAAAATTTACTACAAGCAATCTTATCTTAGTTAATTTCTTCTGCAGTCTAATCTATCATCTCTCTTCTCTTGACTTCACAGTAAGAAATTTTATAAAGGAAAGGAAAAAGGTACAATCATTTCAGAACTTGCTTTTTGCATAAACTTCGAAAAATGAAAGCTATTACTTTGGAAAAGGTATAATTGACAGAACAGAATAAAAGGTCATTAATTGATTGATAAAAACGTCTTGATTGATAAATAGAAAGAATAAACTGATTAATAAATAAAAAGAATGAATTTAACTACATGAAAACAGTTTTAAAAGAACAAAGTATCAAATAACAAGGAAATAAAATGCATCATCACTCTTCAAAATATAAAGATCCAGAAAGAATTTTACTTATTAAAGTGTCTTCAACTAACACAAACTTAAGAATCATTATGTTAAACAAAACCTTTTACAAAAACAACGCAGTTTCTCCCGCTCAAGTTAATTTAATTTTAGGGTCTCGAAATTTATTATTTATGTTTCATTGACAAGAAATAAATCAATAAGATTAATTTCGAGTAAAATATCCAGATTTTTCTTAAATAGCAAACAGTTCATAAAAATCATAACACACGTTATCCTGTAAGAAAACAAGAACCAAAAATTAATTTTTTCCGCTACTGAAACTTCACGAGCCTTTTGTCTAACACATTAGCCACGTGTCAAATTCCCGCTGTTTTACATAATTGATGGAAAACTACAGAGTGCTACTTTGTCACCCCCGAAAGTCATTAATTTGGAAAGAAATTGATTGATTGGCTGAGGAATTTTGGAACTTGACACTAATTAAAGATCTGGTTATGTCATAGATTAATTTTACGATAGCATGTTTTTCTAATTTAGGATCGAGATAATTTTTTAGTAATGTAATTATGAAATTGCGTCAAGAATATGAAGCATATATTTTTTTGACAAGGCAGAATGTATATTCAAGTATAATGAGACAAAGAACTTCAAGAGTTTTAAAAAATAATATAAAAAAAAGTTATCTCATATAAAAAAGTTATTGGGATCTTTAACAAGTAGTAAAAACTCCTTTTAGAAATTAATAATGATATTGTTTAGTTTCGTTTATAAAAGAAGATGAGAGAGAGAGAAAAAAAAAACTTTCAAGTAATTTTTTGAAATAATACTTTTCTAAATTATTGGACATAACTCGTTAATAACTCTAAAATAAACAGAGGACAAAATCTCACAGGTCATTAATTGTATAAAGGGCAGTACTATTAGTTAGAGAAGATATTTTACTTTTATTAATTTGTAACATGGGTTATTCACGATACTTCCCTCTGATTAACTTATATTTAAATTTCTAACATTTTCCGTGATACAAAATTATTCCGAAATGAAATGATTAGATGTAAAACAAGTCCAATAAAAGCGACAAAGAATTGAATTGAAATAATTAAAGTTACAGTTATAAGAAGAGTTGATGCGATGTTCGTGGAAATATTCTGGCATGAAAAAATGGATTTGGTGAGATTAAGATTCGACGTTGCCAGAGTGATTGCAGGAGATTCTTCCAATCTTATCGTAGTAAGTATATTCATTGGCAGATTATAGAAGTTCTTAATACTCTAGGAAATTGGAGAGACTGGAGGGGGAGAGCATCCCCCTATAATGATAAGTAAATAAAGATGTTTTGGATATAACTGCCTATAAATTTTAATTAATTTGTCTGTGCTTGAACTTAAGTTGAAATTTAGATCTTATGAATAAACTTTAAGGTGACAGACGTTTCGAGTAATAGGTTTCCGTCATAAGTTCACTTTTGATTAGTTATTTCTTTATTGGTTAGCTTTATTAATTTACTTTTGGCTAGTTTGATAAACGATTTAATTTAAAATATTACTATCAGAAAACATATCAAAAGTTGTTAAATTTTGTTTCGTTCAACACAATACCTTACGAAGATTTCAAAGATTCTCAGATTCAAGCTCTTTCAACAATCAAATAGTTTATTTTGAAAAGGGTTTAACTCTAATATTTTCACAAATTAATCTTTTGTGCTTTTGCAGTATCTTAGCATTGATTCATGAATTCATATAAAAAAGGGACAACTATCATACGTTAAAGCACTTTCAGAGGGTTCTCGTTCCTCGTTTTCGAACGGATCATCTTTTACAGCGCGGCTCTCATTTCCTATGACATGTCTACTCAAACCCCCTCTTACGGTCTTACTATACTTAAATACAGGATATCAAAAACACTGCTAGTATATGCCAGCCAATTACAATGAAATAATAAATGGAGTGCCTATTACAACAGATGAAGCTCCTAAACAACTGTAGCTTTCGCTTTCGCTTTTGTTACCTATTAACCGTATATTCAATAAGATTTTAGAGTGATATTTGTCTTTTTTACCATGAATTTCATAAAAATACGTGTCTATGTAAGTTAAAGAAGACTTGATCTTTCGTAAACGAAAGTTTACATTGAAAACGGGTCTTTTCCGCAATGGAAAAATATTTTTGTTGGGCATCCGTAATAACATAAATATTTATGCAGTTATTTTTTCATCATCAGTAATACCATTTATTAATAGAAAGTTTATTTTTGATTTTTTAAGAAAACAATATGAAAAGGTGCGGCTTTTCGGTTCTCCTGGGAAATTTCTAGAAGAAGAAATAACCCCTTTTTGAAATGATCGATTCAATTTGTAAAATATTTACTAAATGCTTTTAAATCCATGTTCCCGATAAGGAATTATCAGTTTGAATATTCCATGAATTGCTTAGTTAAAAATTTAAAACTAACGAAGATAATTATATTTATATATATGGTGTATAAAACTTTCCTCACATATCAGAACAATGATAGATGATAAAAAGTATTAAAATTATGCGCAGCAAATTACGATAACACTAGATGTTATAATGGAAATTTCATTCAACATTACGACATTTCTCTTGATCATCTTAGATAAATTATAAAACGCATATTAGCTATAACCAGGCTATTTATTGGTTGTTAAAATTCAGATGGTTATCTCTTGAAACCAACAGTTTGATGGGGCTATAAGAAAATAAAAACAAACATCATTATTATTTTTTGCATATAAAACTGGATTTGAAATATCCATTTTAAAGTAAATCTATACGAATAATGGGGATTGATTAAATTTAAAGCACACTTTCTCCTCGATTTATAATCACAAAAATAAATACACTGCTTGCCATTAAAATTGCACCACCATGATGGAAAGCAAATACAAAAGCAATACAAAAAAAGATATTTACTGTACATAAACAGTATGGCATTAAAACAAAGGATAAAATTTGCAAACAGCTTAGGGGTTAACAGGGTTGCGAATTTAGTAGGAAAAACTGCCACTTCTGGAAGATAAAATGGCCCTTTCTCGGTTAGGCATGGAGTAGAGCTGGGATTGGATGACATTTCATGCTGATTCAAGTCTATGCCACACTTCATCAACTGTATTAGCTGGAGAGGGGTGATGGGCCAGTCTCTCAGCAACCCATGGATTGATATTTTCAATGGATGACAGACCTGGAGACTGTGCATTCCAGGACAACAATCGAATACTTTGTGTATCGAGGAAGGTCAGATCATGACGTACAACACGTGGTCTTGCATTATCTTGTTGGAAGATGGCATTTGGCAGGAATCGAAGATAGGGCCCAGCCACTGCAGGTAGGATGTCACAAATGTACCGACTGACATTCAAACTACCGTCCATCCGAACTAGAAATGTGTGTGTTTCGTATACCCGATGGCTTCTAAAACCATCACTCCAGGTGCATGGCCAATATGCCAATATCGAATGCAAGCAGGCAATGAGCGGTGTCCTTGAAGCTTCTAGACATGTATGCGGGCATCAGAATGCTGCACGCAGAACCGGACCTCGTATGAAAAGACGACATTGCCCCGCATCTGTATCCAGTTTTGTCATTCAGCGCACCTGAGTCGTCGTCTCTCTCTATGCTTCATTGTCAAGGGAAGCGGAATTAATGATCACCATGCTGACAATCAACGTTGCTGCAAACGTCATCGCACCGTATGAGCGGATACCGGACGGGTTGAAAACATGCCCATTTCCTGACCAGTATGTGTGATGTGGTTGTATGAATTGCTGGGCCAACTTCATAATATATCTGTTAGTCAACCTCATAGTCATGGAGATCCTACAAATAGTTCAATATGACCCTCAGCAACCCATTGATTCCATATTCGCGTATGACAGTGGTTGGATTTCGACTAATACGTCGGGTGATAACACGGAAACATAATCCACACACTCGATAGGCAACGATCCTTCCTCTATCGAATTCCAATAATTGCTTGTAAGCTTTTGTTCCTTTTTTTCGAGTCATAACACATTATTCTGAGAAAACTCCAACCTTACAAAGAACTTTCCGAAAGAGAAATCCACAACAGGACTTTTATTTTACGCAGAGTTTCAGATGTCGTTTCTCCCTTCGGCATGGTCTAATTGCGCTGAAATAGTAATCATTTGCATATCCTAACCTCTTCCTTTCATGCGACTTTGACGTTAATCAGATCATTCCGTTCTGGTGCTGCAATTTTAAGGGACAGCAGTGTAAATAGGGTTAGTAAATGAGGAAAGGTGATGTAATTTTAGGTTGTATTTTTGTACATATCCTTTTAGTAATGGCTCTGTTATATAACGCTGTTATATACTGTTACATGTTATTGTGAGATAACGCAAGTGTTATCACAATTATCAATGCATCAGATATGAATCACAATTTAAACTGACTCAGTGGCCAAGTGTATCAAATGCAATTTTTGTAAACACAATTGAAATACATTTAATTCATAAGAATTTAATTTCTATTTATTAAATTAATTAATTAAAATAAAATTGGATAAATAAATCGAATTGAATTAATTAACCAACTTTAATTATATATATATATGAACAAAACATGATTAATATACTGGTTTGCCAGCTCAGGAGTCATCCTTGTCACTTGACCGAGGTTCAAAATTACGAGATCCGTCCGCAATATCCCTCGTGTTACTTCTAGTACGAAGTTAATAAAACCAAACCTATATTCCAAAATTAAGCTTAGCTGCGCGAATTCCCCGTTCTCTCGAGAAAAAGCATCCTGTTAGCGTGTAGTCCGGCGATAGGGATTCAGTGACTGAGGTGGTCGAAGCGAAAGAGATATTATGCATTTTACATACTAAGTACAATATTTATACCCATAACTGAGTTCCACTGTTATGTGCTTTCTTTTATAACTAATCTGAATAAAATAACACGACATAACTCGACTTACGAACTATTAGTCTGAAAGGAACTCAGTTTAAGTCGAGAAGACCATTTAGTCTTTAATATCGGTTTTCCATTATACTATATACACATGCAGTGAAAAGTGTTTTAAAGATTTTGGTAGCCAAATCTGGTTCATTTCCTGTGACACTGCAATGTTTTGAGAATCTTACATTACGAAACATCACAAGTTCATAATGTCTCCACGTGCATAATTTACGAGTTCTAATAATGACTTCTTAATCTTTCTAAATGAGATGTATTTAATTTTTCTAGTTATTCTTTCGTTATTATTTTTGATTTCTCGGAAGCTTGTAAGTATGTTTTATCACTCATGCTATAAAACTGTATTTCATACGCATAAACTAAATGCTGAAAAAAACGTTAATTTTTTCCTGTTAAATTGTTTGTATCAGTAATTCCTGAGTTTTTGGTCTCAAAATTCTTGTATATTCTTATTTACAATAATTATATTAGAAGTTCTCTGACTTCATGAAGGAAAATATTTGTAATTTTACACTTCTTAAAATGTAATTTTCTTTTGATAATGCACTTCCCTTTTGGTGAAAATTTTGTTTCTTTTTTTTTTTTTTTTTTCATAAGCTCATTTTCTCTTAAGAATATTAAAATTAATATATACGATTTACTTTTTTGTAACCCGAAAATTTGAAGAATTATAATATCAAGTATCATTACAAAAAAGAAAATTGAAAATAGTTCCCTCTCTCTCTCTCTCAGAAATTTCCTAAACACATTATAGCACAGCATATAACATTTTTATAATTTTATGAGAGGAGCAATTAGATGTTTAGGAATTACTAGAAGATTTTGTTTAGTATGGAATCACTTATCTGCACATGCAGCAGCTTATTTCCTTACTCAAATTCAAAATGTTTGAAACAATTACATCTAACTTTCCGTTGTAAGTCGATCAATGTAAAAAGTATTCTTTTGTTTAAATTATTGCTAAAATATAACAAGAGAAAAGGACCAAAAAATAAAAAAGTAGTAATTATGTACCTGCATTTGAATTCTAAATTCTAAAATCACGGTTGGAAAGAAATAAATATCTTGTGGCTAAACATGATCTTATAAGACAGTGGTTCTTAAACTTTTTAGTCTGACGATCCCCCTCCTACACTTAAAAATTTCTAATGGCCCCTTTTCCCCATACATAAAATAAAAAAAAAATCACACTGTTTAATTTCTAATTTAGTTAAAAAGTTATTAATAAATAACTTTAATAAAACTTTAATTTATTCAATTTTTAATAAACACTTCTATTGTTAAATTAAAATGAAATATTCATAATTTTTGTTATTCTTGCGTAAAAAATAGTTTAATCTAGAAATATAAATAAAACAACTTCCCTTTTATAATTATTGACATAAATGCCAATCTTAAGCGAATAAAACAGTAAAGAGTACACTATAACGTTACGTATCGCGCGTGTACGGTCATATTTTGATTCCGAAATAAGCTGATATTGGAATCCAAAACGCGATAATAATGCACTTAGGGCTATTTTTTCCAATATGTAAATATGATTTATAGCTGAACTTAACCAGTATTATGATTTTATAATTGAGATACATAGAAATGTATTCCTTTAAATTCATGTACCTAAATTAAATTTTCGCAACCCCAACATTTCGTTTTGCGATCTCATTTGGAGTCGCGACCTTAAGAAACGCTGTTGCAGAACATCTAAAAGACTTTTACAACTAAACGCTATTTTACGAGCAATACGAAAAGCTTTTTCGAAAAAAAAAAATTTGTCGAGACATTCTATTTTTACTTATTTTACAATAACTTAATACTTTATTTTAACTTAACATTTATTTATTTTCCTTATTAGATTTTAACCAAATACAACATTATTACATTCTAACATATGATCATCTGATTTAATTTAAATGACAGCACATTCATATTAAATGTAATATTTGTATCATGAAAATTGAATATCTTGGATTGTCGTTTCCAAAAAAAAAAAAAAAAAAAAAAAAAAAAAAAAAACATTGATGCCTTATTTAGGAGATGATATATTTGTTCTTGGGATAACTTTAAGAGATTGTGTAAGTCTTTTACAATTAACTAATCATTATTACAAAAATTACTTTAAAAAAAATTAAGCATTAATTTTCAGCTGTACGATGTTCTTTATTCTTCGTAATATTTTTTTTTAAAAAAATAAAAATAGAATTTGTTAGTAATGTTGAAAAAATTTTATATCTAAATTAACAAGGTCAAACTAAATGACTGTATTAAAATAATTGTGCGAAATTCGTAACTTATATAATTTTTTAAAAGCATCTAATTTGTAATGCAAAGTGTTTCTGTAATTTCAAAACTGATATAAAAATATTTTGAAACATTTTTATTTTGTAACACAAATCGAAATTATTCTATCTAATATGGGACAGTTTTCCAGAAACATTAAAAATTCATCAGAGACACAGATTTTTAAGATATTTTTTCGAATTGTGACTTTACAACCTATAAAAGACAGTATAATTGATGAGATTTTACCATTTTCATCACGAAGCTGCAATTATTATTATTTCATTCAAAGAAAAGAAAGAACAGTTTTATTTTTGGAATATTTCAAGCCTATAGAATACTATGCAATCTATGATATTTTATTAATTTCAAAGATCAGAACAGTTCGTTTTTAACACATTCAATACGTATAGGAGGCTACGCAATCGATTAGATTTTACCATGGCCAAGGAACAGATCAGCTTATTTTCGAAACATTTGAATACGACCTGCAATCTACGAGAAATCCATTACTCAATAATTTCTTTTGCCAATAACAACACCTGACATCAAACGCTATATTTGTTCCTGTGTGATCAGAGTTTGTCAATACAGAACTCCGACACGCTTAATCAACTCGCCTCAGTGTTTATCCCCCGGCCTGACAGAGAAAGTAATTTATCAGCGAGTACAATCTGCGCATGCGTCTCTCCTTCCAGTTGTTAGCCAGTCATATTTCACACCCACGATGATGCTACCATCCATTACATGAACGTCAAAAGAAAGGAATTTCTTCTAAAGCCTAAAACTGCGCTTTTCGAAAGGAGACTTTTAAAAAAAGAAAATACATAATGAAATTTACCTCCCCCCATCTTTTCCTCAGTTAATACGTACGGTTCTTAAAAGATTGCAGGGATGATCTACAAATCTACCAAGTGAAAAAGAATGATATGAAATCAGGAAGGGAATGAATTCGATGAATTTTAGTTTGTTGGAGATTTTGAACCAAGACACGCGACAGAGGAAAGTAAAATTAATTTGTGTTGGGAAAAGATAAATCATGAAAGTCATTCTTTAAAGAAGTTTTTCTTTATAAGAAATTGTTGATGGTAAAAGTTACATAGTAAAAGAAAAAACATATATGATATTCTATATGTAAATTCTGTTATCAGTTTCATCATTCATGTTTTTATTATATATGATTAGTGATAAAGATTTTGTTTGTCTATAAATTTAAGAAGAGAAAGAGAGAAGATAAAAAATTCGCTTTTCTCAGAGAAAAAAAAATTATGACAAAAAGCTTTTTTTTGGAAGAACATTTTTGATATTTGTCTTTTAAAGTCACTTCTGCACTGAAAAGCTCTGATCACTTAGGAACAAGTATAGTGATTGATTTCAGGTGTTGTTATTGGTAAAAGGAATTATTGAGTAATGGATTTCTTGTAGATTGCAGGTCGCACTCAAATGTTTCAAAAATAAGCTAATATATTCCTTAGCAATCGTAAAATCTCATCGACTGCATAGTATCTCATAGTATTTTCATTTTCTGTCAATAATAAATTTTTAACAGACGCTTAAATATTAACATGGTAAAAATTACTATATTAAAAAAGGCAAAGCTAAAACGCGTCAAAAATTCCAGTCAATGCATGGTGCAACACATTAAAAATTTGGAATTCATATTATTAAGTACATATTTTACGAATGCTGTGTTAATGTCATGAAAATGGATTTAAATATTCGTACACTTAAATGCTTATAAAAGCAATGATATGAATGAAAAAAGGAAGTAAATTTTTTGAAGCAGTGATCCATAATTTTTTTTCTACTTTATCGTCCTGTTTCACGGGAGATAATATTTCCATGGACAAAATTTGGGATGGAATAGTTTTTAAAGCGATTAATGCGAATTATTTTCAGCGCACGCATATCTTTCTAGTTTTTATTTCAGTATGATACGTTATGAAATAGTTACATAGCTCTCGAGAATGAGCACGTCTTTTGCTCTATAAACAAGATATTATTGACTACTTTAATTTTAAAGTTTTTAATTAAAAAAAGGCTGAATTTGATTCATTTAACCCAATGGTTTTCAAATATTTCCCCCACATTCCACCCTATATTTACTATTTAATTTTAAGAAAAAAAGCTTAAAGAAAGTAGAAGAAATAGTTCGTCCAGTTCATGGTCCAGAAGGATAGTTTAGTTAGTGTAAATATCAATGTGTTATTGGTTGTGGATCAAGGGTAAATGGAAAATGCTATAAAGCCTCCTTAAAACCATTATTAATTCTACATAATTTTATTTATGTGATAAAAATTAATTAAGAAAATATCTCCATGGGAAAACCCTAAATGCCAATGGATGTTTCAATAGCTGCTGGCGAAACATAATCTCGAAAGATGCCTTCGCTGATAATAAAACATTTTCTCTGGGGGCATATATATCTTATAAATTTTAATGACGTTTATAAGGGAGTGTTAAAAATACTATACCCTTTAGATGTGATTTCTGGGCAGCATATAATTAAAGCATTTAAGAACTTTGACGTTACTTGAGTTGCTGACTCCAAATGACAATATTTAACACCAACAAAAATGAATAGAAAAAATTAGAGCTGCAAGAAATTCAAATCTTAAAAAACAGGAGAAAGAAGACGTGATTTATAAAAGAGGATATTTAAGCTTATTTGGTTTGTATATCTTTTTTTTACATAAGTTTTAACTTTAAATCCAATTTCTTAATAACTAAATTCTTAGAACTATTACAATTTTTGAGAAGTGATAACTCAAAGTTTTTTTCATATATTTCGGTAAAAAGATTTTTTTTTTCAAATTGTCCTCGAAGGACTGATCTAGAGATTTTATAATGTAAGATTTATGAGTGGATTTATCGACATTTAAAAAGCATAAGAATAGAATTTTTTTTAAAAAAAAACGCGTACTCTTACTTCGACTTACAATAACTCTGCGAATATTATGACTTTATTCGAAAATTCTTGTCCAGGCTCTGTACATATATCATACCTACATATATATGCTAAATAATAATATAAAATAAGTATTTTTCATGGAAAGAGAATATTTTCAAAATATACTATTTCCTCCTTCTTTTATGATAAAAAATTATATTTTAATTTTTTTTTACAATAACAGTTATAAAACAATTTCTTACGTATATTTTAATTCAAGTGACATTAAATACCAAAAACAATTATTCATTCATACTTTTTTTTTCTCAAAATCCTGGTTCCGAATGTAGTCGAATACCTTAATGTGCTATATGATTAACTATAAATAAATTAATGAATTTCTGAAGACTTATTTTTGCTTTTTCTTATTATTTATGACCAAATCTTAAATCAAATTCTCTGATTTTATTTGTATGATTGAACTTTTAATCATAATTTAATCCTATATGTTTATTATGATTATTCAAAAAAAATTAGTCTATTAATTCTCATATCATCCTGATTATTATTTAACCATCATATTATTTCAAGCAAAAGCTCTTATTAATTTCAGCATCACGTAATTAGAAAGAGTGACACTCAAGCACTTCCCCAAAACTTCCACAACTAATGAGTTATGAATCAAATGTTAATGAGCATGATTTAAATTCGCATTAAAATTCCTATTACATCGACTTCCTAAAGTTTAATTAAAAGATGTCAATCATTCTTCAAGCCCCTCCTTCTCGATTTCTGCTGGAGAGAAATCCAGAGGCACAAACATGCTAAGAATCGGGTTCTTTGAGTGCGCCATTTTACGACAGTTTAAGTCAGCGGAAACGATCCGCTGTAATGGCATGGAATAAAATTAACTTTGGCGATCGCAATTCTACTCCTTTATAGGAAAAGTTTAATTAGATTTTTAATCGCTGGCCGTCAACTCGCCGATGACAGACCGGAATTAAATCGCCCAAAAAGTGTATCGATGAAAGCTGAGATAGTAATTTTTTGGTGTTTGAAGTTTTAATTCTCTTGTTTGTGATGTGACATATAGAATACAGAATCAAAAAATAATCTACGATTCAGGATGAATTGAAGTTTTCGGTAACATATGTTTTGAGTTTTCTTGATAAATATGCTGTCTATGTTGCTATTTGATCCGATACCTGGTGTGTTATGCAATGAATATTTTAAATCGAATTGTGTCCCAATTCTTCGACATATTTATCTTTGCTAAATAGCTTTGCTTGCATTCTGTTGTCGGACAATTGCAAGAAAATATCTGAGAAATGTGGTAATTTATTATAATTACTGTTGTTTTGTAAAAAAAAAAATATCACTTTGCAAGCCAATTCTTGTATGCCCTTAATATTCTTTTAAAAAGTCTATTTACTTACTAAAATTATGATGCATTCAGGACTTACTATAAATTAAAGTAAATAAAAAAAATAAGCTAAAATATTCTTTTAGCTAAAAATTATTTTTACTTCGGAATTATTTGAGTATTCATACTTTATAATTTTTTTTTATTTCCCTGTAAAGAAATAGAATATACAATACAAAACAAAACAATGCAAAAGTGCTTTAAAGCAAAAAGTATTTAAACCTTTTCTACTTTAATTGAATTTACAAATATAAGACTGAATAAAAACAGTTTTGAGGTAACCTAATGTACAGAAAAAAATTAAAAGAATGGAACAAAAAAAATCACACAATTCTTAATATATATTTACATAAAAATTTTCTTAGAATACAAATATTTGTCTGAAATATTGTGAAATGTGTATCGTTATAAAAAGGATAAATATGATATTGTAGAAGAAAAGTATACACACATACAACAAATTTGTATGCTACTAAGGTTCCATATATATATGTAAGCATATTTCAAGATAAATTATCATTTATCAGGAAAGTTAGAGAAAAATTACTTACCGCAAAATTCATAAGTTTTTTCCTTTCATCTGACTGATCGTAAAAGATTTCATTTATTATGCATAAAAACTGGAATTTTTTAATTCCAGTTAGATACATACTTTTATGGAAAAATATTTTTAAATGTAATCAAGTTAGTTTCTAAGAAATGAAATACTTCAATAAATTTACAGAACTAAAATCAGGTAGACCTGTCAAAAACTTAAAAAAAAAAAACAATCTCTGTAACAAAAGAGAAAGAATTTACTACAAATAAGTTTTCCTCTAACTACTGGCAGTAAATAAGTACAAAAAACTAGAAATAATTTTGTATTAGGCTGAAATGTTATATCAAGCATTTTTATAGTTTTTATATTAAATGGGTTTTATATCATACATTTTTCTTTGATAATTTGAAAGCATCCAAGAATGATAGAAATCAGAAAACTTTGAAAATATTTATATATTCTTAATATATATTTAAAAAAAATTATATTCCTTTTATTCGAATTTTTAGTCTGGGATTTTTCAGAATGAAATTAATAAATATTTAATTTCATATTTTGATTCTAATAATAAGCACAGAACTAGCTGTTGAATAAAAAAGATTATTATTAACAAAAATTAAACATATTTATGAAGAAAAAAATAATAGGTAAATGTTTATTTACATCTTAAAAAGGAACATATAAAAAGTATTGTTCCTTTTTCAAACATTTTTTTTTCCTTTTGAAAATACTTCTTTAAAAGGCCTATTTTAATGAAGTGTATTAACATTCTCTTTCATTAAGACTAATCATTTTAGACCTTTTTTTTTATCCTTTAAAGCGATTTTTAGATTATAAACTGTATTATATAAGGATACCCCGTAAACACATTTAAATTTTAAAAAATTCTTTGCCATATTGTTCAGTAAGAATCTATGATAATCAATATGTTTTGAATACGTTGTTTTCTGAGAAAAATTTTCAATAACTAAGTAGACTTTGTTAAGTTTTAACATGCTACATACATCATTTTGTTTTTTCTGACAAAATTCTAAAACCCCTTATTTGAAAAAGTCTATCATATTGCGTACACTTATTAGTAATTCTTTCGTAAACTTGGACTGTATTTGATGATAGTAAAATCTTATAGTAACGGAATTTTCCCTTTCTTCGTTTAATAAGCATTATATAAGGGAGGGATGCCCATGGAGCGGCTCGCGAGCCCCATGTGGCTCTTACGAAGATAAAATATATGTATGAAGTACGGTATTGAATAACTACTCAATATATGTATCCAAAAGTCATTACTACATTTAATTTCTTTTTACAAAGTTATTCGTAAACTGAAACTGATCAATGTCCAAAAGTAATTATATTATTTCCTTTCTTGTTAGTTAAAAAATTTACTAATGTTATTAAACACCATTAAGAAGTAATGTACCGATTCTATCAAATAATTTTGTAAAGAAAATTTCTAAGAATTAGATTTACTTGGGGATATATTTGGAATGTTGTACATCTTAACAAGTAGTAACTACAAGTTTGATTGATGACTTGTTAGGGAATAACTATGGGATAACTTGATGGGGAAAACTCAAAGTATCTGATTCTACAGTTTATTTTTATCGGAAAGATTGGTGATCGCGTGTGAAAAAGGCTATATTTAGGAAAAAGTTAATGAAATAGTACTATTTCTTTGGGAAAAAGAATAATCTCGTTGTATGTTCTACAGTTCAGTTGCTAGGGCAATATAATCACTCAATCAAAAAACTGTTCTTGGAGAAAAATTCACAAAATAGTGTCTTTCCACAGACATGGGGAAAGATGAAATGTAATCTGGAAAAACTTTACAATTCATATCTGAAGAGATTAAATGAACGGCTTTTTAAAATATTTCTTTTTGAAACGTGACCTTCAAATTCAGTATAGCTGGCTGCACTTCTTATTGTACCTATTAAGGTCATGATGCTTTTTATTAAGTCTTTGAATCAGAAGTCCAGGTCGTGAGCTTTATGACCGAAGACGTTCGAGTTATATAGTGAATTTAAATTCTAGTCCCATCAAAAAGCTTTTTTGTAGCTGGAGGAGGGGTGTTGCATGTAAAGCGTGGAAATCAGGAGAATAAGTCGACACATAGGTGTCGTTCTCCTCGTGTTACCGAAGCTTTAAATTACGATGGTTGTTTCAAATACCCTTTTGTAATTGCACCGAGAACAACAGCAAAATGGTACTTAATTGCCAAAAGTAAATATCTAAACCAAAATTCCTGTTACAAATTAAAATCGGCACTTTTTTTTAACTTTTAGTTTAAGCATACATTGTTTTATGCTTCCATATGTGTTTAAAAAAATAAATGATTCCATTTGACGAAAATTTTTATTCCAAAAACCAAGAAGACTTTTAAGAAAATTAATTATACGCATTAACAATTTAACCCCCAACGTATTTTTTGTTCCATTCATTACACTACAAACATTCAAATGTCTGACAATAATGAAAACTATCCGGATTCCCTAACGAGCATTAAAGAACAAACGGAGCATACGTTTTCCAACAGAGAACATTTCGCTCCATTTCCCGTTATATATACCACTGCGTCCAAGGGAAAACTGATAACAAAAATAAGTCATGATAAATGCTTTGGTCCCGTAATGACGCAGAAACATAATGCGAATAATGGACTCTTTTTTTTTTTTTTTTTTGGATGCGCGCCGCGGAGAAAGCCACATTTTCTTCCCTACCATGACAGACGAGGGAAGAAATAAATTTAGATACGAAGAAAAATCGTGTGCGGCGGTTATGAAGCAGGGATAATCGCTTTTTGGTGTACGTAGAACGATTCTAAAAAGAATTTGCTGTAGGGTATATATTTATATTTTTCCCAGACAAATAAAAATATTTACATTCTTTACAATGAAGTTATGATTTTTTTGTTTGTATTTTAAAAATTAAGTTTAAACATGTGTCAAGTTTATGTTTCTTTTTTCTTGGATTGGAATATTTTGGATTCAATAGTTTTCTTTGGGCTGGAAAAAAAAAGACAGTCGTATAATTATAAGTTTCATAATTGGGATAATGTAAAAGAAGAATAAAGATACATTCTTTCAAAGGCATGTAAGGAAAATGAGGCTTTTATTATTGTCATATGAATTGAATTTCTAAAAATTTTACTATTTATATTGAAATTTTTTTTTTTTCAATTTGAAGTAAATATCTGAATCCTGTCTTTCTTACTAATGGAATATTCATTGAGAAGGACTTATTGCTGAAATGAATTATTAATAATTCTAGTAATAATTATGTTTCCACAATTAATTGAATAAGAAAGATTAATACTATTTTTAAATACTTTTGCGAGTTAAAAAAAAAATGTGCCATTATTTATGGTTATAACTAATAAACGTTAAATTATAAGATATCTTAATATATAAGATCTTTAAAGGGATAATTTTTCAAAGATTGCATGAAGTCTTGCTAAGCAAAAGTATTGCAAACATAACGATATTGTTTGATGTATCCAAAGATAATGACTTACAGGTCATATTTCACAATTCAAAAACAAGTAATGTGAAAAGGGAAAGCGTTCTGAGTTTCAATCACGCAGATCTCAAAGTTCTGTTAAAAAGAATTGAACTTTGGAAAATGGAAACAATATCTAGAGTCCATAATTTAAACTGACTATATATAAAACAGGAAAAATGTATAGCCAACAGACTTTACATGGAATTAATTTGAAGCCAATTATGAGGTCATTGGATTCAAAATGTTAAAATATTCTATTTATGTTTTTCTCATATTCATGAAACTAAATAGAAATAATTTTAATATGTGTTTAAAAATTTTCGCCTATTCTTAAAGTAGATTTCAATATCTGTCTGCTTTTTATATGAAGTGTGATACTTTAATCAGATTTCCTACTCATATTTAAATGTAAAATTTTGAATTTCAAATCTGTGGTTTTGAAAAAAGTTACTAAGAGATAAAAAAAAAGAAGTTTTATGCCCTGGAATTAAAAAAAAAACTTTCCACATTATTCAACTGTAAATTTAAAAAATAAATTAAGCAAAATAATCAAATATTAAAGTATAGTTTTTTACCATACGATAAAAAGGTTATTTTAAATATCTTGGCTTTCAAATAAAGTTTGAATCACAATAAATAGAATAGAATTATTTTGAAGAAAATGAATGGAAAATATAAATGCAAGTAACTTAAAACACAAAAGTTATTTTAAAATTATTTCTCTTACAAAAAAGTATTAGATGGCTGATATATAGTTCAATTTGAATAATGTTTATTGCTAATGATAAATCATACTTAAATAACTCTTTTGACTAAAAACTCTTTTCATAAATATGGCTATTTTTTATTTCTCGTGACCCTTAAGAAAGTGAAAACAGTTCTTATTCCTTTTAGTAAATATATTTTTAAACATGCTTCATAATGATAAATTATACTTTCGCTCACATAGATATGTATTTTGATGTTTCTCCAATAAGTAAAATATTTTATTCTACTCTCTAGCCAAATTTATATATTCTATTCCATATAAGAAAGTTATCTTTTCTTCAATGTATATATTTCTTGTTCTTTTACACCTAAATAAATTTCAAAGTAACCAGGACAGTTACATTGCTGTCTTTTTCCTAATCGCACCACTGAATTTTTCTTCACTATGTAAAAACGTTTTTATTTCACCAAAATGCCGCGGTAGCCTAGTGGCCATGATCGCAAAATCACGGCCGCCGTTGTTTTCGTCGAGTCATGAGTTCGAGCCCTTATGCCACTAATGACCGGATATGTATCGGGGCTGATGCACGTTAAATTTTGTTGAGTTCTCAAGTCCTCCCTAGCATGGTGTGAAAGCTTGGAGAGGGAGGTATCATCTTAGGTGTCGTCCTCATCACTTGATCAAAGCTCAAAATTTCGAGGTCCGTCACCACTACCTCTCGTGATGCTTGTGTGATGTTCACATCAATAGTAAAATTTCCCAATATTATTGCTTTTTCTCATCTCGTAAACACTGTTCAGTTCAGCCAAAAACTACCATCGAACTTTTATTTATCGAAAATAAAATTTTCCCAACAAAAACAGTTTTTGTATATCAAACGTAATTTCTGAATTTCGAACAATTTTTACACCTGGCGAGAATTGAACTTTCCCGATTATTCCACCAATCAAGTTATGTTTAATGACTGCTTTAATCAAGACAAATCCAAAGATGATGACTACAACGAAGTTGACTTAATTAAAAACAAATAAAAATATAATAAAACCAATACAAATATAATTTGATCAAAATGAAACCAAAGATGATGATGATAACGAAGATGAATTAATTAAAAGCCAAAAAAAAAAAAAAAAAAAAAACGAGCAATGAAAGCTTTCGAAACTATTCGATATGGCCTTAGGTTACTCCTAACGTTCTGGAAGAAATTTTTTTTATCTCTCTGAATAAGGATGAACAATACTTTCAAATGGCTTCAGCAAAAATTGTGTCCAAAAAATCATTCGGAACTACTTTGTCCGAGAATAAGTTAAAATTACGTTTCGTATTTTGCATAATAACATTCTATTTTTAGTACATTGTTGGCAAATTTTATGTTAGATGTGCTATATTATAGTTTTTATATAAAAAATAAATTTCTTTCACAGTTTAATGATTTAAATTTTCTTAATCTTAAAAAAAAAATATGAACCACACACAATTTTTCAGTAAAAATCGAGGAACCATTATCAATATGTATTTTTATATACAAAAATTTTTACGTACCAAACTTTTTTTAGAAATATTTAAGTTCGATACATAAGGATTCACATCAATAGTAAAATTTTTTCCAATCTGGAACATAAGCACACATCATTCCTCCATCCAGAAATTTTTTAATCTTTATATTAATTTTTTGAGGTTTAAATTTGATAACTTTCAGACTATACGATTCATGTTTTTGAGAAAATTCAGGGACTATTGTAAATTTTCCTCAAATGCATTTGGAATACTATGAATAGAAATGAAACAATGTAGCAGCTTAGTTACTGAAGCAAATGTCTTTCTTTTTTCTCAATTAACTAGCAAAGATATCTGATATTTTTACTCATTGCTTAGTAAAAACGAATTTCCTCATGTTAGTTATCTCATTGTGCTCTTAAATTCTTTATCTGTTTGTAAGTTTAGTGAATGCGTCTGGCAACTTTCTTTACAGCACATACGGAGAAAGAAGACTCAAGAAGTATTTCGACAATGATTCTATTCAACAAAATGGTGCAACTCTGTAAAGTGTTCTATGTGAGCACAATAAGATCTTTTCATTACGTTTGATTTGTAAAAAAATATTTCCGAGAAGTTGAATAGTTTCTATATAAGGAAGGTAATTGTATAGTGTCTATGAGTTTCCGAGGAACAGAAGGAATTATTTTCGAAATAGGAAGACTTTTTTTTTCCTCAGAAAGTTCTTAAGAAAAAGTTTGATTACTTAAATAAAGTTTTAAAACATTTTTAAGCAAAGATTCAAAGTAATTAAATGTTATTGAAATGTTACCAAATAATTGCTTTCTTTAGAAACACTTTTTATTTTCAATATTGAATTTAAATGGAGATAATGTAATATTTATAACTTTTGTATATTTAGCAATAACAGATATATATACAACACAATTATCCGTTTTTCATTAATTATATTGCATTTGTAAGTGTTTCTGTTGTCGGGTATAAGAAAAAGTAGGAATCTGTAGTTGATTTAACAGAAAAATGAATATATTGATTTAAGACGATATAATAAAATAATTCTGATAAACGTAATGCAAAGTAAATTTCACTGACAAGCTATTATTTCTGACAAAAATATCTAATTATTTGTGGCATCAAGTACATGGAAAGAAATGGAACATGTGTACATTGAACCATAATCTTAAAATGTAATAAAACTGGTATCTCACAGAATACAATTAAGCATAAAATCAATTTCGAACATTCTAAGTGAATAAAGGATAATTTAATGAAGTGATAATGGTCACGTGTTATTGATCTGAGATGTTCTAATTAAGCCCTTGGTTCGAGTCCTGATTTCATTCTAGATTTGTTGTATAGAATAAGGGGATCCGCTTCTTATGGAATGGAACTTGGCTCCATAGTCCCCCGTGGTATAGAAAGGAAATTAAGAGTATGTATTAATTAGAACAGTTAAGTATCAGATCAATTGCAATTCTCGTTTCTTGGCAATAATTGAAATTACAAGGTACATCATTGATAGTCTTGGTGTAGTCTTAAATGAGATGTTAATTCAAACCAAATAATATAAGTGAGCAAGAAATATAGGTAACCGAATATACAAAAAAAATACATTTATCAATTAATAACTGAAGTTCTATTAAAATAAATTAACATTGTATTACAATTATAGATTGATTTATTTAAAAAATCAAATGCATTAGTGGGAGGTGAAAAATACAACCATTTTAAGTGAAAAGTGTGTTACCCGAATTATTTTTTTATCGAATAATATAATTGCAAGGCTTTCAACCATAGTTTGAGTATTGTCATAAGGACTTTGATTGTTTCTCTGAGAGAATTAGTAAAATTCATAAATTAGTTTCCTTAATTGAAAGTTATTTGCTTGTCATCGAAATACAACATAAAATAATATAATACATTTATTTGTTTTCAAAAATATACAGTAGAAACATTTTATCACAAGTATTTTTCTGTCATGCTAAAAACAATTCGAAACTCTTAAAATGGTGATTGAAGATACATCAAAATAAGTGCCTTCAAAATCAGAAATGTTCTTCTCTTACTAAAAGTTAACAAGTTTCGAAATACCTATTACTTTTTGACATTAATTCAGAGTTATATTTTTAGACTTCTCCAGTTTCATGGAATAAATTGTCACAATTTCAAATCAGAAATTACAAATTTATATTCGTTTTCAAGCTTACTTCAGCACATTTTGCTGATGTATCTTCCATATAACTGTAAAACGGAACGCTTTAAGCTCTCATTGAAGGTTGTATAAATTGCTTTGGGTTTTTCCTACTGCATAAATATCTAATTGTTTGCACTTGATGCACTGGCCGTAAATAAATGTTGGTAGAATAAGTCGGGAATTTCGACAATGAAATTGATCTCAGACGCCGAATGAGATTTCAACGGCGGCATTGCGATAGTTGTATGAGCAGTAGCATTCGAAACAACTTCCAACTCTAACGTAAAGGATTGAGTTTAGTATATGAAAACTATAGAACATTTTTTAAAGTTATAATTAGTAGCTTAGGGGAAAAAAGTCGTCATTAGCCCCAATATCCAAAATTAAGTTAATTAGCTTGTTTTAATAGGCCTGATATCTGAACAAAATGGATACAATTTTAGTCAAAATTTACGTTTTTCATAAGATAAGCAGGAAAAAAAGTAATAAATAGAAAAGTGTAAAAGTTAATTATGATTAAAGGTCAACATTTCAAAACACAAAATGAAACGTTATCAATATCCTAGATATACGTAATGTTTTATTATAAATATTGTATTTTTTCGGAACATAACGTGTTGGTTCTTATCTTTCAAGACATTTAAGAATTTTCATAAGTTTGTTTCTTAATTTTCATATGCAGATGTAAATCAAAAACTTTTTTTTTCATACTCTCAATAGTTTTTATGATGAAGATTTCTTCATGAAGGCTCATTATTATTCTCAGTATCCTTACATTTATCAAACTATGCGTCAAATTAGAATTTTAAGAAATTAAATTGTATCTTTTTATTTAAGATTATTCAGCAACGTAGTTTATTCAAAGCGTTGAATATGCTATTTCTTTCCAATTTTCAAGATTTATTTCAGTGTATTCATTTATCAATAATACAGTATTTTCTAAATCTGATTTTTTTTGAGATTTTAAATGTACAAAATAATAGTATTAATACATTAGAACAAACTAATAACAAATAAATAGACTTTATCAAATGAAAACAGTTCTTTGAATCCTGTTTCAATGATTCTTATTATCTTCATTTCTAGAATAATTATGATAAAAGAATAATAACGAAAATATATCTGCTATAAAGGAACCAAAAAAGCAAACTTCGTGGTATTTGTAATTCGGGCTTCTAAAACAAAATTTCATAACAATACTGTTTAATTTCCTCAGAGAAACATATAAAACAAAAGCCATATCAAAAAGGATTTCTTTAAGTAATTTGCAAAAGGTTTTTTTATGTATGTGTTCAAAATGACTCATAAGGTGAAAAAAGCTTATAAAAGGAATAATACTTGTATAATAGGGTTTTCCAATGAATTCATAGATTCCCAAAAATCCATTGTTATGTAGAATTTTAGACCACATAATACTTTAAATTATTTCGTTCAATTTTTGCGTTCTTTTTATGGTATATAATAACTTACATATCATCATATATCTGTGCTTCTTAAATGTAATACAGATCCCTCATACAAAAGAGAATGCACTCATTAAAAAAATCAAATTATTTTTCGGAAAAAGTATTTGATTTTTTTGCAATCTTTTGTTCCGTAATTATCTGTCATGAAGGTAAAATTCAAATAGTTCTTAAATTTACTACTAACATATTTAATTTCCTAAATATGTTTAATTCAAAAAATTTGAACAAGTACATACACAAAACGGTAATTGTAACTAATTATTAAAATCATTTTTACTTATATTACAAAGTACTTGGCATACACTTATTCAAATAATATCTATTTTATAAGTAATATATATATATATATATATATATATATATATATATATATATATATATATATATATAAACTTAAAAGATTTGAAAAAGGGGCCTCGGTAGTTTAGAGAAATTTAGGGAAAGATTGAAGCTGCCTTAAGTGTTATTTATTGCATTGTAAATGTATGTAAAAAAATACAGATTTATTATTTCGAATTTTATAGTACTAGTATCGTAGGATATTCTAAATAACTTAAGCCGAACAAGTCATTCCATTGGCAGATATGATGAAAAAATCTGTTGAAAATAAATCAGATATATGAATAAGGAAGATGGTAAACAAGCAAAGCTCTCATTGTTTTCAAACAAAATAAAGAGGCCGTAGTAGCTTAGTGGTCACTATCGCAACCTCACAGCCGGCGGTTTTTGTTGAGTTGTGAGTTCGAGCCTTGATGCAGGTGTAAACCCACCGTGTAGTCGGGCTGTGCACGTTAAATCTGTAGAGGCTCAAAGTCTTCACGTGGGGTTGTGAGGAAGTTAGGAGAGGAGGGTTCCATCTCAGGTGTCGTCCTCTTCACTTGATCGAGGTTCAAAATAACGAGGTCCGTAGCCAATAGCCTTCTTGTTGTTTCTAGTGTGACATTAATAATACCAACCAAAGAAAATAAAGATAACTTAATAATAAATAATAATTTAAATAGGTAAATAAATAAAGTCATTTTAAATAAGATTTCAGTTATATAAAGTGTAAAACATTATTCCGTGACCTTTCCCCTGAATGGCGCATCAATGTAAATTTATGATTTTCAGTTATAGTTCTAAATTTCAATTAAGCGTCTGAATAAGAGTTTCAACATGGTAAAAGAATTGAAGCCTGAAAATTAATCTTAAAGTCGACTTGATATGTAAAATATTAAGATATAAAATTTGATATGATGAATCAAGCTATATAGTCTCCCCCCTGAATTATTTTAAATTAAAGTTACTCGCTCTAATACTTCAATGTAAATTTAAACCCAAATAATTTAATCAGTTTAACTCATAAATGCCATTCAAACCTTTACAAGTTTACTTATTTTTGTAATTTAAATAGATTCATTTAGGATGATCACAGAACTTTTAATGATGCTTTAATGGGATGATAAACCGCCAAGATTGGCGATGAAGCGTCATGTCCCATTGAGAACTTCCTATGGGATGCGAAAATTTCGATTCAACTAACCATAGCCGTCAGAGAACAATGTCGAAGTTAATGAATAAAAGAGGGAACAAATTGAAAGGCTTTTACAACTCGCCTGCAAGTTGTTCGCAGTGCCCACACATAGGAATGTAAGATCAACTTAATCTTTTTATCTCTGTCTTTTGTTCTTGAATCGAATTAACAAAAGCATCCTTCCGAAGCAACAGCTCGGTTGTACTCTACCCACTTGGAAACGACAAAGGAAGAAATTTAGAGAAATAGTTCTATTCCTAACACAAAGAGAAATTAAGTAGAGATAATCAGCTGAATTAAAGAGCAGAACTTTTAATAGCAGAGAACAATTTGTAAAGTAGTTTTTTTTTATCGAATAAAAGGAAAAAAACTTCTATTGTTAAATCTCAGGTAGAATGTTTCCATATATATTAATAAATGTTTTCGAACAAAATAGATAAGAGTCTTAAGAAAAATAATTATATCAAAAAGAAAAATGCCCCAAAAAATGTTGACTTTACATTTTGTGGAGAAAAATGTTTGAAAGATAAATTATGTAGACATTACTATTCTTAGTAATTACATTAAGCCACTATTCTTTGTTCACATTACGGTTAACCACAGCAAAAATATTCTCATAAAATAAATGCCCTGAACAAACGAAATTATAAATATGTATATAAAAATATCAATTATTATCAAAATATGATTTAGATACGTTTCACTTATTATAAGAAAATTTTTTTCCTTCATGTCTAAAAAATGTCTGACAATGAAAAAACACAGAAAATAAAGGGAGATAAAATAATATTTTCTAAATTAACTAGTGTAAACATATTTGAATTCGTAAATAATATAGATTTGATAACAATCCAAAATAATAAAAACAATCCTGTCACGAGTATTAAGTAGAAATTGAGTATTTTCTTATCTCGATACTCTAAACTGTATGCATATTTGAATGTATCTTTTTATGACTAAAATTATTAAGAGGATATTTATTATATGAACATATTTCGATGTAAGACAAATTAAATTTTAAACTTATCCACTAGTCTTATGTAATAGAGTTTAATTTTTACTAAATTTGTTTTCTTCTTTCTGCCGTCTTAATGTTATAAAACTTCCTATGAAATTTTTGCTTTCTTTCTCAAATCCGAATAATTCAATTTATTTATACGATATAAAATTTATATGCAAGATAAACGATACTTAAAGTTTTTGTAGAAACTTATTTTTCCTCCAATTTTTGAAAATGTTTTTAAAGATCTACAGCTCACAAATAAGTAATTAAAATATTTTTACAAATAAGAAGAGAAATAAACTTTCAAAATTCTTCATTATTTTTCTATTTCTTTGGATGTTGTTTATGACATTTCAATAAATACACTTAGTTTAGATTTGAGACAGAAATAGAAAATCAAAAGAATTAACATTATAGTTACGAATTAAAACAATGTTTGGTAAACAAGAGTTTTAATGAAATGTAAATCTGTTAATATACAGGGTTATTGAAAATGAGTCATCCAATTTCAAAAATCTATATTTTCAAAATAAACGACACATAATGATAAGTAATACATGAATACAAAAAAAGTTGTAGAAGTTTTATATTGTGAAAAATAGACGACCCTCAAATGTTCTTCATGAAGCTATTTCAAAAAAGCTGTTTTAGAATCTTTTTTGGAGCTGCCTCGCAATTCTATCAGATGACTTGATGTTACACAGCTGGTCAATTCACCTGATATGGCTCCATGTGATATCTTCCTTTGGGGATTTGTAAAAGATAAATTGTATGTACCATTACCCATAAATTTATGTGAACTTAAACAACGAATTTTCGCTGCTGTACAATCAATTAACACTGATTCTTTACAACGTGTTTGGCAGGAATTCGCATATCGATTGATAATATACGTGTAACTAAAGGAAGTGATATCGCGAACACTTGTAAAAAACCTCCCATATAATTTCCCTTTGAATTCAGTATTACTTACCTTTCTGCAACATTTATTTATGAAAATATGGAATTTTGAAAATTGATGAATCATTTAGAGTAAATCTGTAGTTTGGCTGAAAAGTGTACGATGTTTCCATCAAAATCAGTAATTAGTCTGATGTATTCTCCGCTTGGTATTGAAATTTATTTATCAGTCTTATAAAATCGTTTGCTGCTATTTGCGAAAGAATTTTGATATAAGTTTAGAATATATATAAATAAATCAATTTATATGAGTTCAGTAATGTAGTTGCTAACACTTGCTGCGTAAAACTTACGATCAAATAAATAATCATTCAATTCTTCTATATTTCCTCCGAAATACAATTTATGTTTGGGATAATATTACCTTTAATACAATCTATTTGTAATGGTCAATTTTTTAAATGTATAATGTAATGAATAAAAATATTAATAATTCGTTTTATGACTAGCAAAGATTAAACACAGAAAAACTGTTACAATTCATAAACAAACATACAATGCTATGAAATGCCGATTTTATACTAACAAATGAAGTAAATTAAGCAAATTTTGAAATATCATTGAAACTGAAGTTTATTTTAAGAAAATAATAGTTATATATATAAAATAATAGTTATATTGTATTGAGTGTGTTAGCTATAAGGGTCATATTAATGCATCAAAATGTGGCTTTGGAACCATTCTTTAACTCCAGAATTTGTAAAATTTAATATTTCGATATTATGTTTTGTTAAGAAATATGCATACAAGGGATGGTCAAAAGAAGCGAAAGCATTTTAAAATTGGCGGTTAAAATTACGAATATCATGCTAATCTTTTATCGTAACCTTATTTAGATTCTAGAGTCTTACCCGTAGATTTCGTTTTGAATTATGGAGTACGGGATAGCCTTAGCAATTCTCATTAGAGAATTAAATAAAAATTTAAGTATTTTTGCGTCACACCTTTTCCTCCCAAAAATGCATTCAGTTTCTCTATGAGTATGTGACATGGGCTTTTCGATGCTCTTCCATACTAACATCTAGTGTTCTTTCTGACTTTATACATCCACGTTTCATTTTGTTCGATCCTTTCGAACAAAATGAAACGTGGTTAGGTTAACTCAAATTAGGTAAACTTCTGAAATGTAATGAATAGATAGAAATAAGTTGCATAAGATCTACAGAGATAGATCGCAGAGTATACTCTTAGGAAGGTCGCAGTAATAGAAAGATTCTGATAGTTGAATGATGGCAAAAATGTGAATTCTTTGAATAATGCGCGCGAGTTAATTGCTTGACTGTTTCATCTAAAGGAACTAGGATCCGATTCGGTTTGGACGATGTTACTCCATTGTATATTAACTCTCATAGTATCCCGGTAAGAGTTGATATTTTACAGAAGGTTTGTTATTTTATAGAAATTGTTAGAGAATCTGTGTGAGAGATAGTGAACTAGAGAGAGAGAGAGAGTGAGACATTCCCCTTTTTAAAGAAACTGTAAATAAGGCTTTGAAAAGTAATTGACTCCATTCTTGAACTTTTATGTGAGACTATTTTATCTGTATTTGGAATTCAGTTAAAAAGTTCAGATTTGCGACTAAACGAATATTTAAGGTGACAGACGAATTGGATAATAGAAATACGCCATGAGTACAATGTAAATAAATGTTAAACAATGAAATCCTTATTCAAATAAATAAATCAAAAACTTTTCATTGATCGTAAGCCCTTTCATGTAAAAGCACATGTTTTTTTTTATTTAAATTTATTAAATGTTTTCTTTTTTTCTTCTTCTTCAATTTGGATTGACAGTTTCAAAATTGGATTTTTCTAGCATGAAAATTTGCAGAAAACTCGTAACAATCTCAATACGCTTGCAGGAAGTATCCTTATAGTTAGATTTTTCATAATTTATGTTCGTTCCTCTCTACGATAATTCCTTTTGACCTAAATATTAAATAAGTATTCTAATACAACTATAAGTATTCTAATAATACTTTCCAGAATATTTATTTAAAGACTTCCATTTTTAAATGATTTAAACTCTCCATTGACATAGAAAAAAAAAACTTTTCTTTTTAGAAAATTACTATAAAAAGATATGTATATCATTCGTCAAATAAATACCTTTAAGCAAGGATTTCTGAAATTCCTAACTCTATGAACCCTTGTTTTAGTAAGAGGTAGCCTGATTCCATCTCTCATAAAATTCCTTATACTTATATGAAGCAAAATGATGGAGAAAATTAACCAACTATATTCAGAGGCAAAGAGATCAGAGTTGAGTTGGATGAAGTTCATGTCGCATTTGCTCCTGTGTTTGCTACTATGCATAATTGGATAAATGAATTTAAACGAGGTCGTACATCCACAAACGATGAACGTTGTTCGGGACTTCCAGTGAAAGTGACTACTCCCGGAATGATTGACAATATCCATGATATGTTTTTGAGTGATCGACGAATCAAAATTGCGAAATTCAATGAATCAAAGACGAATCAAAGTTGCGAAATTCAATGAATCAAAGACGAAATAGTTCTGGTCAGTGGCATATCGCACGGTACAATATTTCAATTTTGTACAAAATATTGGGTGTGAAATAAAATCTCGGAAAGATAGGTTCCACGTTTTCCGCCTTCAGTGGAAAATAAACCAATCGTGGGGTCGACTCTGAGGCTGTTCTGGCGCAACATAACAATAAACGCATTTCTTTCATATCATATTATTACTTAAGAAATAACTATTTTTTTTAAATAGTAAAGCATACAGATATCTAACATATATATTTATTTAAAGGAATTCGATACCCTTTGAACAGTTTTCTCGATTTTCTCGCATTTAAAAATTATATTTTAGCATGTCATATAGTTTTTCTATTTAAAAAAAAGATTTCAGATGAAAATTTGAATACATCATTGGGACAATTTTAAAAATTTCACTTTCTAAAAATCTCTGAAAATTTCAAAACCTTACTCCACTTGTACTTGTTAATATTTTGATAGGAAGTTTTTTTTTAAATAATTCTCAAGAATATTTTTAAACAACTTTAGGGAACGGATCTACGATAATGTTTTCCGTTTTTTTTTTTTTTTTTTTTTGGGGGGGGGGATATTAAAAAACGTACGCTAACGTTATTCAAAGAAGCCTATATCCTGTAGATCAAAATTTTTTCATATAAAATAATAATTTTATTTAAAAAAGGATTCCTAATTTTGTTGCGTGCTTTATATATAACACACAGGAAAAAATAATAGTGATTGGTAAATATTTGTGAATGGAGCAAAGCATTTTAAATGGAATGATGTATCGAAAAAGTACAAAACAACAAAAAACGTTTTAAAGTTTATAACTCTGAAAAAATAATTATCGTGTTCTTCAATTAACTTAAATTTCATTTTAAACCATTAGCTATGTGCTTTTTTTGGAGCAATTGCATTTTTATATAATTTAAGTTTGCTTTTTAAATATTTGATTTTTTTTTTCTGTGTATTAAATGCACCTGGCTAACAACTAAGAAAATGTCAAACAAATTATAACAAAAAAAATATTAAAATATTTTTGCATATAATTCAAAAACTGCTCTATATTTATATGAAATTATATGATAAATAAGAATAAAAATTATAAAATTAATGTAAAACATTATTAGAATAAGCTCAAAAAATTCACAATAAGCGTAACACGAGATATCAACAAATCACTGGTAATGAAAACATAAATCACTAAAAAGAACTACAAGCTCTATGGTTATGATTAAAACGAAGAAAAATTAGTTTAAATAAAGCTTTTGATACAAAAAATGGTGTAAAATTATAAAAATCTCTAAAAAAAAAAAGTGAGGTTAAATTCATTTGTTTACATTCTTCAATTCACCTCCTTCAACTTCTAATTTTCATACGTTCAAAATTAACGTATCAATTAAAATATAATACCTTAAAAACTATTACCAAAAAAAGTTTAAGGAATTGGTGTTTTAGTCATTTTTAGGATACCAAATCTCCTTATGGAATTTCATTTATACGTGTCAATATAAAGACTACTGTTATATTTATAATGTTCTTGATACCTAGTATGCTTTTTATAATTAATTGACTGTAAACTTTGTGACATATTTTCTTAATTATTTGATTCTAAAGCCATCTTAAATTCCAGTTAAATAGCCAATAAGTAAATAAATTGTCAATAAGTTATCATATTAAAGATACATAAGGGCAGAGGAAAACACTGTATTAGCTTCTAAAGAATATGTAAGGTCGCTCTTTTTCAATCACTCTTAACAAAGTCAATCTTAGCTTATATTGTAATAAAAAAGCCTTAGCTTACTAAATCACTCGTTCCGACTGAAGCACTTCTCCGATTAGCCGATTCGAATTTCACAATTTTAACTAAGCTTCGCTTCAACCCAAACGATTAATTACGATGATTCAATTCAATTTATAAATATCAATCAAATTATCGTCATCCTCTATATTTCTTCTCTTTCCTTTTAATTCTATTTAGCTTATATATCACTTTCTAATTCACTTCCCTACACACTACTTATCTTTATACAATTTTCCTGGTAACGCTTCATTACGATTGGTAAGAAATTGTAATTTTATGTAATTCAAATTACCAAAAGTAGTGAAAAGAAATTCGAGAATAAGAGAACGCTACAACTTCCACAAACACTTACAGAAGAAGGAAGTGCATCATTTATTAATTAATTGCCTTCGAAAATAAAAATTATATGCACAGGTTTTTTTTCTTATATAATTTTACAGGCCTTGATTCAAAAGCATCCACTTAAACAGTCTAATATAGACTCCTTAATACAAAATTAAGTACTTTTGCAGTCTAGATTCTCCTTGTCTTCTATTCATCTCGAACTGTACTCCACATAGTCGACTCCACTTTTGCAACTTCGAAGGCAACAACTGTTTCGCCTTCCACATTATTAAACTAGCCCGATGCGCAAGGTGCCACCGCTCCTCAGGGAACGCAAACAAGTGTAAATTAGCCAGCAATTACTGTCGGGAACGATGTCTCACGGGAAACAGAGAGATTGGGACAATCTATCGAGCACTGGCATTCACGTGGGGATATGTCGATCGATAAATTAATTAAGTGTCTTGTTATAACCTGTTCCCTCCAGCGCCAACTGTTTGTAATGGCCAACGAAGGCTCGGATGTAAGATTTATTTCGGTTTAAGAGTCGAAAGATCTTCGGTAAATGTTTGCAAAGAATGGAAAAGAAAATATTGTGTAAGCTAATGGTTGTCAAGTGGATTAGTGATAAAATGCTTCTTTAAGAGTTTGAGAAAAGATTAAATGGGTATCGAGTTAAGTTTAAGAAGTAAATAAAAAATGAGGAGTAGAACTGCTTTTACTTTTATGATTTAATGGATTTTCATCAACTTTTTTTTAAAAAGTTGGTTTTAAATTAGAATACGTATTTCAGCGTTGAATATGGATAAATGGTTAAAGCTGCAAGAATTAAACTCCCTTAAAAGGATTCTTAGTTCTACGTTAGTCATTTGAAGCTATTATGTAACTCTTATAGATGTTTGAGTTTGATACCTGTAAGTATTTTTATAATGTTCATTTGGAGTGCTTCCTTAATTTTGTAAATAAACTATAACTTATTACATAAGTAAAATGGAAGATTCAAATTCAGCTCTCTAATTATTATTTTTCTTTCAACTAATTAATTATTAATTTTTTTCACTAGATATGGACAAAAATGTAACAAGAGAAATTTGAACTTCTCTTTAGACAGTAAAAAAAAATGGTCCCGGTAAAATTTGGTATCAAGTAGCAATTGTGATGCGAGTACCATAAGTACGTGATGTATTTCTTTCATTGATAAATTCAACAGCCATTTTAAATGATTAATTAAATAGTAAATTTTAAAACTCCAATTTAAGATACGTATGAGCATGAAATCACAGTTTATTAATTAGCAGCATAAAATACGTAAAATCTCTCTATCTCGAATCCCTCTTAACTCAGTTGATTCTATTCTAGGTTCATATAATAAATAATTAGCTTACCATATCACTCATTCGGATTCAGACACTTCTTCATTTTGGCATATTCACTTCCAAACCAAACGATTAATAACAATGTTTCTCACTATCAATTTGTCGCTATCCTCTCTAGCTCACTTCAAGTGCTATTACTTATATATATCACTAATACTATTCATATTCACAATATCTTTAATTCAATTCTATACACTTCTTATCTTTATTATATTTAACAATTCACGTCTCGTTTTGATTGAGGCAAAACTGTAATTTTATGCAGTTCACACACAAGCACACAAATTACCAAAACGTCCCCGAGGTTAGTGAAGGGAAAATAACGGATACTCCAAGGTCACAAGTATAGCATGTGAAAGATGAGTAAAGGATGAACCTTAGGTAGATGCATCAAGAGAATCGGACCTCGGTAATTTGTATTGCCTATTTCCGTGGCCCTAACATTACAAGGAAAAACAAGATTACAAGTTCCTAAAATCATCTTTTCAAAGTAGCAAAAGGTACGTAAAGACACGTCACAATAAACAAATACAAGTACACAACATAAAAAACAAATTAGTTAGTTTAAAACGAAATGAAAATTTAATTCATGGGTAAAGATATTGCTCGTTTTGAGCTGAATTATTACTCGTGCGTTATCCGACTTATACTCAAGCAACTTACCTGCAGCCTCTTTGAGAAGATAGACGTGTTCTGAAAACAAAGGAAGAGTGTTGACAACTCCCTAGGATCGAGCTATAAATTATGACGTCTTTTCCTTACAACACAGAAACTACGAATGCTAAAAATAAGGTATCTTCATGCACGAGTTCGTACATATGTGAAACTTCACACCAGGGGCTCTAACAGTGTTGAGATGCGATACAATACGTGATGCTGTTACGTTTGGCATTTTTCTTGTTACTGATTGGATGTAGAATAAATGTGCACGGACTTGACATAAAAATGAATCCGCATCTCCGAGTTTTGCGCTACTTTATAGTTCTAAATGTTATAGGAAGAACAAGCGCTATATTTTAAGGTGTTTTCCCTTTGTTTAAGTATATTCAAGCGCTGATAATTTTCACTTAAGTTATGATAAACCGATTGAAACAATTTCAAAACTTAATAAAATTATATGACATTTAAGAAGAAAATAAGCTTATTTATGCGTATTAGTACATTATTCTAATAATGTTTTCTTAAATAATGATAAGTAAATATACATGCTCGTTAATTTTGTTATGAGTTTTTCTTAAAAAAAATGATGAATTATTTTTTAATTCAGATAATTTGGATAATTGTTTGCAAGTAATCGTAATTAATTAATAATTAACTGTAAAGCTTATTTGTGCTAGCTAAGTTAGACAAGTTGCAAATTGTTTATAAGAAGTTAAATTGTTAATAGTTTTTAACAATGCTATTAAACCAATAAGATTTTTACTATATAATATTAAGAAACTTTTTATACTGAGACATCAAAAGGTTTTTACTACTACACATATACTAAAACTTTAATTAGGCCTTTCAAAGTTATTAAGAAAATTAGTAATGTCTGTTATAAGAGAAAAAAAAGGAGGAACGCCTGCCGTGATTTATGTCTCTATGCAAAATCATATATTTTTCTCATGCAAATTTATAATATTATTACCAAAATTTCAAAGTGTCAAGAAATTCACTTAATCGCAATATTTTGTCCATGGAAAGAATTTTAATTTTTAAAATTTTATACATCATATGATGTCTAATCACTTAGTAACCACATCATCATGTAAAGGTATATTTGATTACAGAATGAAAAGCAAAATATCAAATTATATGATAGTTAATTGCTTATAACGTATTATTTTTATTTCAAACTGAAGGCACAAAGCTGAGGAACTTTTTTTTGCTCATGATTACTAAATATGTTACATATATATAAACATATATAAGTTAAGAAAAGTTTTAAAAATTTTTTAGGGATGCAAATGATAAATAATTTTTATTTATACCAAAAATCCTATGAAAATTTGATCATGAAATTGTTTCCCTCATTATTATTTTAGATTTTTCCGTTCGTTTTTTTGTATGAAACTGCTTCTTCACTGAACAGTATAATTTTGTTATTAATGTTAAACCAAGATCTTTCAAATACATGAATAAAGAGAAATTATTTTTACAATAGCATAAAACACTTGCTTTTAATTAATCTCTCATTCTAAAAATTATTTTGATGTTTTTTAAGTAAATACTATCAAATTTATATTTTTAATAAATATAAAAATTGATGTTGTTTGTTATAGAAAGGAATTGTAATATTTAACAATAATCAGTTCAAAATAGCTAATTAATGTATATCAAAAATATACATTGAAACAACAGCCTGAAATTATAGTAAAATAACATGATAGATTAATTTTTGATCGCTTAAAGTTCTATTCCTTATTGCAATTCTTTATATCTTTAGGACAATAATTAAGACGATGATGTTATTTAATTATTAAACTTAGAATCTATCTAGTTCCTCAAATTTATTCTTTTATATAAGCCACTATGTATGTTATAATTTCAAAAAGTTAATTGAACTTGCCTTTTTAAATTTTTAATGTTAAATCCTCTTAAGGAATACACTGAACTAACCGCCTTTTATTTCTTTTTCAATAAGACCACTCGTTGTGTTTCTGTGAGGAGGATCCAAAATCAATTATAATTCTTCTAACCACACAAATTTCTCTACGACACGATTAATTGGATGCCTATCAATTAATTAGAGTTCGGAAAGAAGGAAGAAAGTTTGCTTGAAGCTGGATAGACAAGTCTTCCATTAGCTTCCTCTGAAAATTCGATCCTAGTTTCGGTAATCTCACTCTAGCGGGGTTTTATTTATTTTCTGAGATTAATCCCGACTGAAAGCGGAAGACATTTTGAAAGACAACCCTTCAGGCCAGAGAGAGTGGAACGGACATTCCATTCTTGCTTTCTCATTTCTTTCTTTCCCTCTCTCTCTTTCTCTCTGCACTATTTTCTTCCGCCGTTCCTGTGTCAAAGGTCGCCATGCAATCACCGTCCGGGCGTGAAAAGTCATCGTCGAAGACGTCTGTTCGATAATTGACTGTCGCGTGCCACATGATTTTTGCTTCCAGACATTTCTACCATCTTCTAAAAAGTATTATATTCTTCGTCAGGTAGTGGAAAAGGTAAAAAGTTAAAAAGTTTGCTTTTTCATTGGTACCTTTCTTTCCCGTTTCTTTTCTTTTTCCCCTGGTTCGATTGTGGTGCTGAAATCTTATCGGTTGAAAAGACATGAAGTTGCAGCAACACAGATATAAAGATACGATACGGTTTTATTTGTTGTTTTAAGACGTTCTCTGAGAAAAAGAGAAGAAACTTCTCTTCGCTGTAATGTGACATAAATTGTGACATCATCTCAAGCAAGGAAATGGACTAGGAGAAGAAAATAAAACGTATATACTCAACTATATACCTGTTTCACGCTAACGTGAATCTTTCCCTTGTAAAATGGAATGAAACTTGAAAAAAAAAAAAAAGATGAAGCTGAAATTATTTGAATTAATACTGAAAGTAATAAAAATTTTATAAGTATCCCAGTTTTGAAGTAAAAGTTTTCTGAGATCCTATGTCGAGGCAAAACTAGATTTACTTTAGTTCTTAGCTATGTTTTTTTCGTTATATTTTTATAATAATAAAATTTTGAATTGTCCTATTCAAACTTTTAAAATGAATCCTAATTAGAATAGATAGTTATATAAATTTATCTAAGCGAAGGAATTATTAAATTATAATAGTGTTTAAGGAGACCATGGTTTAAGAAATGAGCAACATAAAATTAAAACTTTACATATTTTGTTTTTTTTTCTTTATTGCATATGAGTATAAAAAGCTACGACGCAAGCTTTGAAGTTATTTAATAGTTTTAATAGTTCGATAATAATGTATTTTAGGTATATTTGTGGTTGTCTAATGCAGTGGTTTCCAAACTTTTTCAACTTTTGGCACACATCTTGAACTAAGATTTTCGTATGACTCACTACCCTTTGTAAAAGCACCAGTAATCATAAGTAAGAGATAAAAAAATGAAATTTTGTGGTACTCTTGTGAAGAAACATCTGAATTCTGGGGTAACGAAGCGCTTATTTTGAGAATTACTGATCTAATATATTTAATTTAATATACAATGTCTCGAAGCAGATATTTATCATCGATTAATGAATTGCAATCGCTTCATTACAAAGTACTGGAACATAAAATTTTTAAAAAAATCGAAGTTACTAGTTTTAAAGTGATTTAGCAAAGAATAGCGAGCACATTTGTAAAATATATCAATGAATTTGAAATTTTAAATACCACAATAACACCAGATTAGGATTTGTTCAATACCTTACAGGAAAAAAAACTGCTATGTTCTTCCCAACTTTTGCGTTTCAAAGAATAACTAGATGCTTAATATATTTAAATTAAAGTCATAACGTTGAAAAATGGATCCTGTTCCGTAAAATCTTATTCCTCGCTGCTTTCCTTTCTTTGAGTATTTACTCAATATTGGATGTAATCAGACTTGAGTTTCCTTTCTTGGCGATAATGATTCAAATTTCTTCCTATCTCATCCTAGTATTAAATGCGGTGGTAGAGACTACATAACTAGTGAAGACTGAACCGATATTAGACATTTTCCAATAGTTTTCGTCTAAAGCATATAAAAAAAATTATGTGTCAAATTTTCTGCTCTCATCTAACAGCCGATGTGAAGTAATTTGTGAATATTTTATTAATTTTTTTTATTTTCATCTTTTTTCTCAATTTTTTTTAAAATTTAACTTCCCACCTTCGTTCTTGGAGATTGCTATTCTCCAAAAAACATTTGTTTGTTTGTTCCTGAAGAATTACGACTTTGTTTAGAATTAATAATTTAATAATGATATTGGAAAAGCAATCAAAAATTATATTATTAATAACATGTTTTCAACAAAATACTCTGAATATTTACATCATCTGAGGTACATCAGTATTCTTTCTTTTTAAAACAAACATCTTTTTTACTTGTTTTTCAACCCCAAAATCAAACGCCTTTGAAATATGTGTTCTCAAGCAACATAGCTTACGTTTTCTACACTTTTACGTGAATGTTTTATTATGATTAAACCATTCTCAATCTAACTATTGATAGGTTTGTAGGAGGGAAGTCGAAAATTATCAAAAATTTGTCCAGAAAAAATTGGAAAAGAACTTCAAAAATATTTGCTAAATATATTTGATTTAAAATTTTTAGTGAGAGAATAAACAGAGTTAAAAATAATTTTCTTAAGAAAATAATTAATTTAAAATGCAGAAATTCCTAAGTGGTTAGACAAAACTTCAAAGTTAGTGATCAAAAGTAGCTTAAATGTTTTTGCTCTAAGTGATATAAAAACATGAGCAAAGACTGTAATGTAGAAATAAATAAATCCCTTTTATTAATAAATAAATTGATCTTAAAATCCTGTGATATACGAGGTGTGGCTATTAAGTTATAAAACTAATGCAGCTACAGAAGAAGTACGCATGCGCAAAATACCAGCGACCGACAGCTGTTTAGCGTGAAGTCTTCTCTTTTGGAAGCAGTGCATCTCAATTCTGTAAACAGTCACATGAAACTTGGAAAAATTGCTATTAAAAATTATAATTTTTTTAAGGAAGTGTAAGGTAATGAATGTTTATAGAAGTTTTCAGAAGTTTAAGCATTTTCAAGATGGCTTAAAAGACAAAAAAGATTATCCCCGCCCGAGTCGTCCTTCCACGTCAAAAACGGATAACAATATCGAAGAAATTGAGACTCAGGTTCTATCTGACCGTCGGAAAAGTATTCGTGCGAATGCTGAAACTGTAGGAATTGAAAAAGTATTCATATGGCAAATTTTACATAACAATTTTAACATGCAAAAGGAGTATGCCAATATGGTGCCTTAAATTCTCACCACTGAACAAGAAGCTCGCAAAAATGTTTGTATTGAGAATTTGAATGCCATTAAAAATAAGCCAAACTTATTGAAAAGGATAATAATGCGTGATGAATCGTTGTTTTTTTACTTATTAATCTGAAACGAACGCTCCAGTCAGTACTCTGGAAGAGCATATCTTTACCAAGAGCCAAAGAAGCTCGAATGTGCAAACCAAAATTCAATGCAATACCGTTTTCCCCCCGATATTCATAGAATTATGTATCTTCACAGGGTTCAAAAAATAAGGAAAATAACGATCTGAATTGAAAGGACATGTCATTCTGCATTGACTGTCAAGAAGTTTCTAGCAAAATACAGCCTCCCAGTGTTAGACCATTTTAATCATTCGCTGGATCTTGCACCATGCGACTTCGATCTGCTTCCTAAGGTGAAATTCACATTAAAAGGAACAAGATTTGAGTCCGTTGAATCTGTGAAAGGGAAAGTGTCCCGCGTTCTGAAGGAGAAGACAGAAGAAGACTTCCAGCACTGTTTCGAACAATGGAAAACTCGGTTAGAGCATTATAGGGATAGATGAGGGGTGTATATTGAAGTAAATAAGTATGGCATCCAAATAAAATGAGTTACAGTGACAGTCTGGTTATTTAATAGCCACACTTGCATTTCAAAGCATTGAAAAACAGTCTTTTAAAATAAAAGTTGACTGATGAAATATTCGCATGACATATTTAAAATACTGAAACAGTCTCAGATACTTCATTTAAAAGCAATTCAATCATTATAATATACATCATTAAATATTTAATCATTAACATTTTTATTTATATGTGAACTTAATAATACATAGTAAAATAACTGCGTATTTATTTTTCTGAAAGATATTTCAGAAAAAAAAAATGCAAGAAAAAATTTTTTAAAGTCAATTCCTACTTAGGTCAACATTTTTTTTTTTATTTTAGTTAATTTTTTTAAATAATCACAATTAATATATAACACATCAATCAATAACTCCCGAGACTAACCCAGAGATGGCGCTCGTAGTAAACCAGTAACCAGGTCTTTCTAGAGTACTAACCTTTGCTTGAAACGTGTCAAAATTTTAAGTCGATCGGACCAGAAACAGCTGAGTTATCGAGGTTGGAGTAAAGTCGTTTTGTAGTTAGTTTAAAAAATGGAAAAAACCGAGTTTCTCGTGTTCTGATAAAACATTGTTTTTTAATGGGTAAAACACCGGCTAAACTGACAATGGTGAAAAAATACTTAGCGACTCTTGTCCATCAAAAGCAACGATTCGGTGGTTTGCTGAGGGGATTAACGTGCACGTTACCGACACAAAGAGCGCGGGCTCGGGTAGACCTGTGCCGAACGAATACACCGGAGAAGGACATTAAGAATGATAAAAATTGAAAGATCGAAAGTGAAGTCGTGATTGCACGAGAGTACAGATATGCTAGGAAGTGTAGTACTAAAGGTTGAAGCGAGGAAAAGTTATTCAAAAAGCCGCTGCGATTGCCTTCGATGGAACAAAACAGTCAACGAGTCGAGATTCCAAGCTGGTTATCGACTATGCTTCTCCCAACCAAAGATTTCTTTGGAAAAAAAAAAAAAAAGATTTGCGGTAAGCGTTGAACGATAATCACCGTGTAAGGTGATTAAAAAAGGTGGTGTAGGTTGATGAATAAAAAAATTTTGCACAAAAAAAATGTGTTTTCAATGTTAGACTCAAGTGGTTATTGATGATGTTTATATATATATATATATATATATATATATATATATATATATATATAATATGATGAATCAAATATTAAGCACAAAAGAAAAATTTTTTTTCCAGTAATCAGCTTGTCACTGAGATTATTTATTCCTAAATATATCCTTAAATATCTTATATAGAGAATTTTTCTCACATATAAAACTAGAAATTAATTATTTGAAATCAAATAAAATTTTATGTTGACGAGATTCGATCCGAAGACATGAAGATTCTACGCCTACGCTCTACCAACTTTGCATTGACTAAGACAAATGACATATAAAGCATTGTTCTGTTTCTTAATTCATCAGGTATATTAAATGGTTGAAATGCGGTTTAGCTCAACCACCCTTGGTGACAGAGGAATTATTTGGTGGTATTTTTTGTCAAATGCGTACCCTGGTTCGATTCGCGGACTTAACGTTCAGCTAAAAATAAAAATCTCCAAGGTAGGTAATTTTGAAATCGCTCCAAGTGGGTTGGAGTAAACTGCATTTTACTATTAAATTAAGTTAATGAATTAATATTTGAAAAACTGCATTAACATCAGTGTCATCTACTACAAGTTTAAAAATGTATTTGAACTTGATTGTAGAATAAAAAGCATTTTATTAACGATTGAAAATTTGAACAAGATATATAAATAAATATATATAGGGAGAGTTGAATAATAGAATTTAATACAAAAAACTATCCCAAAATAGTTGAATGTTGCTATACAACCAACCTTTCGAAATTGATGTTGATTTCTCTCGAGCGATCATTTTGAAGCACATTTTAACTGGCACCTGACAAAATGTTGAGTTTTCATTGCATTCATGATTGTGTTTCTGTGATTGGTTTGTAGCAAAGAGATAGATATACAGATTAATTTCATATATCGATTGTATCGAAAATTTTCTGAATGTCCATTAATATAGCACTTATGGTTATCTTTTCTGAAAGCCCGGAATGCATTATTTCAGTTTATCTGAAGGTGTTTTCAAATTGGGCTAAATGGAGTCAAATAAATAAATAAATTAAATACGCAAATATTTTCAATCACTTAAAATTTTTTTAAAATATGTTTTCGTGTTTTAATTTGACAAATTAGAAAATTCTATATGCCGTTATTAGGTGGAAAAGACAGAATCGCATAGAATGCTGATAGACTCGTCATCTAAAATTCAGATAATTATTTATGTCATTAATCAAAATAAAGTGGCAATGATAAATAATAATAAGATGCTTATTTTTCTTGAAATATAGTTGTTTATACACATTTGTTAATTTTTTTGTTAAAAAATAATTTTACGTTTTCAATTTACATTATTATAACTGCAACCTCTTGGTGAAAAAATCTACCTCTAATGAAAATCAAATATCTCTGACCTAAAATTTGTGTACTTTACATGTAAGAAATTCAATGTGAATATCATCAAAGGAAAGCTTGACAATGGGTGGATCTTTTAACAAAGAGCCGCCACGGGATGTTCTACCTTCGATAAATACGTCGATTAAATGGGGTTAATGGTCTCCTTCCGCAACTCGATTTAAAACTGTGTTGACAGAAGCTTTCATACTCGCCAAGATACAGAAGTTACACCTGTTGATATAGAAAACGTTTTATCGTCTAATAATATTGACTAGAAACAGGAATGAACTTTGACGATTTCAAGAAATGCGTCAAAGATCTTGCCAAAGGAAAGAAAAAACAAGAATGATAAATAGTCTTGTATCCAGCTGAAGCAAATTGTGGTGCAGTACATGTAGGTCATCCTAGTTGAAAGCAGTGACGATTATTATTACAGTGTCAGTTTCTGTATAAATGTATGCAATTGCTTCGTGCTTATTATTAATAAATGATACGTATGTGTATGTTTTAATTGCTGATTAATTCTATCCCATAAAGATTATTTGGCATAACTTGGATGCTAAATCATTTTTTTCGCCAAATATTATTATGTATTCTATACATGAAAAAGTGTTTTATAAATTATATATCTACAATGGTGTTTTGATGATGTTTATTTTGTTAATTATATTTTATTACATATCAAGGAAATTATTTCAGACAGTAACCAAAAATATGCTTAAGGCGGATGTATACAATTAAGAGAAACTACAAATTACTTCAGGACTATTAAAAGGCAATTGATGACGCGCGTAGGATCGATTATACAAGGTTTGCTATTACATAACGAGACTGACACTGCAAAACATTTTATTTGGATGTCATACATATTTACTTCTTATCACCTTCAATATACACCTCTCCTCTATCCCGACAATACTCCTCCGAATCTTCTGTAGTTCTAACAATGTAGGAAGTCTCCATCTGTCAGCTCCTTTAAGATACGAGCCGCTTTCTCTTTCACGGCTTCAACAGACTCAAATCATGTTCTTTTGAGTGCCAATTTCATCTTAAGAAACAGATGAAATCACATAGCTCAGGATCCGGCGAATAAGGTGGATGGTCTTACACTTGTGATGCAGCACTTGGTTGAAATCTCTTGACAGACAATGTGGAATATGTCAGCGCATTACCTTGGTGGAAACATTTGCAGTACGGATTCCTTATCGATATCTACAGTCTCATCAATCGCACGAATACTTAACCGACTATCACCTCGATCCAGATTAACAACCATTCTAATATTGTCATCCTTTTATGATGTGGAAGGGTGACTCAAGCGTTAATCATCTAATAATAATACAATAATTGCATTTTTATGTTGTTTGGGATTAGGAATGTTTGGCTAATAATATTTGAAAAGAACTTTGAAATTATTAGCAATAATAATAATAAAACTATTAAAAAAAATTCTAGGTGACAGGTGAATATTCTGGCATTTGTTGGGTATATGAGCATTATAGAAACTTTGTTTAAATACATAAGATCAAAGTTCTAATATGGTGCATTACAAACACAAATGTAGTGGGTAGTTATATATATATATATATATAATATCAGAAAATGAACGCATAGAATATTTTTGTTGACAAAATACTTTACGTTTTAATAGCATCTGAATTTTCTAATTAATAAGGAAATTTAAAATAATTATGCATTTTACACATATTTCATTTTTCCTGCTACTTTGGGATATAAATTTTTCTCTTTTCATGTATAGGTTTTCTAATTTTATTTAATAATAGAAGGAGTACTTGTTCTTCTCACAGATAAAGTTTAAAAATAAACCTTAATTGAAATGGCAAGCATATTTTTTTTTAAAATGAGGACCCTCGTTTATTCCGGGGAAACATGATATATCTAAAATTTTCAAAATTTTTGATTTCCCAATTCCTAGAGCTCAATCAGCTTAAGCGTTTGTTTGATTAGTTAATAAAGTATTCTATAAACTAAGAAAATCGTATAAACATTCAAGAAATCAACAAACAACACTACCATAAATACTGTTACACTGTGTTCAATAATGTGGAAACCAATTTATTTTAGGAATCATAAGACTACCGCTAAGCATTAGGAATAGATTAATATTATATGAAATTAAATTTCTGGCCGAACACTTAATGTGATGATTCATTCGAAAGAAATCTTAGTTAATCCTCAAAGAATAAACAAATCACTAATCTCCATATAACTCCCTGAAGAATAAGTTGTTAGAATCAGAGATAAACCATCATGCTCTGTGAGGCCCAGAGCTAAGCGCAACAGATGGATAACCTTCCTGGCCAGAAATGAAAAGCGAAAACTCGCCTCTTTTCAGGTTGCTTAGTTAAAAATTAAACTTTTATTAGATTTGGTATGGAACAAAATCTATAGTGATACCTTATTAAACACTGTTTATCATTGACTAATCTTCGAAGTTAAGTGCCTCTTCATCGTTAGAAGTTGTATTCTTCAATTAATATAGTTACATTTTTTTATATTGAAATTAGTTTCTGATCCTAGAAAGTAAATAATTTCTTTCCTTATCAACTTTTTAATATAAATTGCGATTATTGAAAAAGAAAAGTATATGATGCTATTAATTTTATTTTTAGACAATTCTAGTAAATATGTAAAACATAGATCACGTGCAATTAAAGCTTTAAGGCTCCCGTCTACCCGCCATTTTGATTTCATGGACGTTATGTTAATCCTATGGAGTTTTGACTTTAATTCTCACATCTTTATTATTTGAGCTATTTGAATGCAATAAAGTGCATCTGAAAGAGCAAAAAATAATGAATGCTTCTGTGGAATTACTTTTTTCCTAAGATTTTTAAAAATATTTTTATTCTTATTTTAATTAATCGTTTTTGAGTTTTCTGGTCTTTAAAGAATATTTCCAAATATTTTTAAAAATCTTAGGAAAAAAGTAATTCCACAGAAGCATTGATTATTTTTTGCTCTTTCAAATGCATTTTATTGCATTCAAATAGATCAAATAATAAAGATGTGAGAATTAAAGTCAAAATTCCATAGGATTAACATTACGTCCACGAAATCAAAATGGCGGGTAGACGGGAGCCTTAAGCACGTAACGGAAGTGATTTCTCTTGGTGACCATTTAATGAAAGCAAACTTTAAAATTGTCTTGGCATTTTTTTGCTATAAAAAAGACACCATCGACGCGATTTACATTTTCTTGCTCTTTGAGCATTTTTAATGGTTTTATTAGGGTGTCAAGTTTTCTTGAATACTCTACTTTGCCTTATAAAAGAAGTTAATAATTTTTCTGAAAACAAATTTTAATGAAGCGTAACAAAAGTCTCCGAATTTTATCGGTATGTGTGAAATTATAAGAATACTCATTTATTCCTAGTTCAAACGGTTAAAATTAAATTTCATAATAAAATCTACAACATAAAAAAAAATCTCAAAACTTCAGTTTTGAAAAAAATTAAATGACACTATTGACTTTCCTTTTTTCGACAAAGAAAATCGCCGAGTAGGTGGGACAGGAGGTAACAGAAAACAATTGATATTTCCGATTTGTCTGGGATCAATGGGCCGTACTTAAGTAACATTATTTTATTTTTACGTCAAATCAGGAACCAATTAAAAAGCTTAGATTAGTTCCTTTTTCTCAAATAATCTCTGAAAAAGCAGGATAATTAAAGCCAAAAAAAACAAAAACCCCCCCCCCCACACAAAAAAAAAAAAAAAAAAAACAATATCGTGAAGTCTTATCATTAAACGTGTTTCAAAGTAATTACTTTTGAATAAATGATGTTGGAATTCCTGCCAACTGTTTGTTGATGAAGTAATTAAACGTGTGGCGTAGTATCTAATTTTTTTTTTTATCATACTTTCAGGCGCATCTTGAAATATAAGTTTAAGATTCTGCTTTATTTAAAAGTGTTATAAACATATATAAAATAAATGAAATGTTGCATTCTATTTAAAAATACATTTTATGAATGTTATTTAATAAATAATATATTTATATTGATATATTTTCTTTTGGGAGATCTGTTTCTGAATTGAGAACATTTTGAGAAAATCTTTTATTCAATTGAGATGTCGAAACGTTATTGATTAAATAAACCGACTATTTAATTTATCAAATGTAATGATTGCGGCGGAAAATGTGTGCAAGAGTGGAAAAATCCTCTAATAAAGAAATAACTAAAATTATTTAAATCATCGGTGGTATTTTTAGCTACTGCTTTATAAGAATATATCAAAATTATTAAAGCCATTGATAGATTTGAATAATAGTTCCTATTAGAAGTTATTGGATAGTCATAGCTTATTAGGTAGTTCCTAGTTTCGTTATTTTGCACAAATAACTAAACTCTACATAATTCTTACATTTAATTCTTTTTAAATGTTAGCATCCATTAATAATCTCACTTATTTGTGTTTAGAACATTTCGACTGTCAATTTATTCCATTTTAAAGCTTAACTTAATTTTGAAACATTTGAGATGGTTGAGTGAAAGTGAGCAAATGTCTGGGGCGGGGAGGAAGCAGTGAAGTCCTCAAGTTCGTATCTCGCTTGCTGTTGAAATATAATAGCAAAAATAATATGTTACTAGATTAATAGTTGATTGATTTATCAATAGAAATTCGCAAGTGTATTTGAGATTGGAGGGAGGACTCACTCCCCCCTCCCCGAATAAATTTTGCTAGATTTAATGATACATCTTTAAGTTACATGATGTTAGAAAAGTTAATGAAAACTAAGGTAAGAAGAGGAAGGAGTGTGTAATTGCCAAACACAGAAAAGCAGAGAATCTGTGCGATTCGTGAAAAAGGTTTCATTTTCCTCTTAAATGTATTTGAAACCATTGGGTAGCTTCTAAATAATTTATATTTTCCTTTTTAAGTAAAGATATTAAAGAATAGCATGCTGTTAATTTCTTAAAGAAATTTTTGGCAGATTAATGACTTAACTTTTAGATGGGAAGTTGCAAATTGTTTTGTGGAGTTTTTATATTTTTTAAGCCAATAACGCCCGCCAGTTTATTAATTGTATCAATTTTTATTTCAAGTTTTATTAAATATATTCACTAAATTTCTAAGTCAAATGAAGAGTAAGGCAGATGAACGAAATCAGTTTATTTACATTCAAGTTATGAATATTTTAAATTCTGATAGCTACTTACTCCTTTTCTATGGCTACTTTGCCTGAACAAACTTGAATCATCACTTGTAATAATAAGTAAATTTATTATTTCTTGTCGATTCACTCGGTTAGAGTGAGTAGAGGGGCTAAAATTGAGGGTTCGATTCCTGAACCATTTACATATATCTTCTAAAATCCCTCTAATCCCTTCTTAAATTCGAATGACTAATTCTAACATCTCACTTAGATTCATTATCATCCACTAATTTCTAACCACACTATTAAATTTTTGGTTGCTTATATGCGTATTTCACCAAATATATAAATTACAATTCTTAATCTAATCTACATAAATCACAGTTTATTTCATTAGAAGGAACTTTTAATTCAAACAGAATCAGATAGAAGCCCAAAGAGATAAGTAAATGCAAAATCATAGTAGAGTCCAACGCCACATGCTGTCAGGAATTATAGATCTTTCTGCAGTTTTCTTTTGAATTATTTCAAGAATTGTATTGTACTGAGTAACGGAACCTCAAGAATGTATCTCGCTTTTGCGAGATATTTCTGAAATATTAGAAGAGGAGTGTTAGTAATTAAATTGCTACAAGAGGGAATGGAAGTTATTTCTAGAATCTTTTATTTTTTTACGAACCACAAAGAAGCATTTGCTTCGACTTTCAATGTTTGAAACAAAACGATTATATTTAAGTAATTAATATTTGGAGTTCTTGTTTACTAAAATCAATGTTGAGTTTCACCTGATGTAGGGACTTGTGTTATAATCTTCGAATTTATTCGAAAATTAATGTGTGGTTTCCAAATAAGAGTTGCAATTAGGATAACATTTGTTGAATTAAGACAATTGATAAGGAGGAGCGAGATATTATAGAGTGTAGGTGGAAGGTATTGCTTCTATGTTACAATGCATAGGATTGCAGGTGATTTTGCTTCATCGATTTTAATTTTCCAACTGTCCAATCAGTTTTCAAGCACGTGAAATAGTTAACTTAAGATAAAAGTTATAAGTGTTATTGAGAGTGATTTGCTATTAAATCATGCAAGAGTGGCAATATTCTCTGCTTATGCATTAGGGTAATTAAAGGGTATTCGAGTTAATATTACGTGTTATGCCATTACATGTTCAGTTGCTTCATAATGAAAGTATTCAAAATTTTAATAAAAGAAAAATTAAGGATTGTAAAATGCTATATATATATATAATAATAATAATAAAGATACAAAAGAAATTATATACAATCTAAAAACCACAAAAACCTTTTAATTATCACAATGTATAAAAATAAATAAAATAAAAATACTTATTAAGTTATATGTTCTAAGAATTATTATTCATATATGAACAAAAAAACCAACCATAAAAACCAACCAACATGAGAACTTTGAAATAAAGACACAATTTTTATGTCCCTTTTCATAACCTCGACCGTAGGTTTTTAACATGAGAGATTCCTTCCCGCCAATTCACTATTATCTGTAAGTCAATTTACAAAACAGGCGCCACACACGCACATAAGAAAAAGTTTATTAGCATCCAAAAATCCAAGCAACGAGAAATCATGGGAATTCAAGCAAAATAGCCACTGTCATTCAAGAAAAAAGAAAAAAGAAACTGCACAAGAGTGTAACACAAGATCAGGTCGAATGCAATTCCTTGCAGGTATAATTGTGTCTCGCGATCATAGCACATTGTTGACTTTCTGAAATGATAATAATTCAAATATTTTGCTCTAAATCAATAACAATACTATTTTTCGTATTTTTTTAATGTTTAAAATTTGAGGTATTGCCTTATCGGAACTGAAATTATTTTCATTTTAATAGAATTTAAATTGTAATATATTAGAAATCAGGATATACTATTATGACTCGGATTACAGTTTTTGTTTTTAATATTCCGTTTCATTTCACTTCACAAACACACAAATATTAATGAGACTGTTCCAAACTGGTTACTTTTCCAAGTGAAACGATGTTGATTGGAGTGATCCGCGCAAAACAGAATGAACTTTAATTACAATTAGAAGAGAATACTTTTTGCTCTCCTATGTAACCCATGTTGTGTCTTGTAGCGCAATATGTAACTGTTGTAGTATTTAAATTAATGTCAATACATATTTTTATTTACAAGGGAGTTCAGCACTTTATTTCCGTGGACAATCGATTAATTCGGAATTTTGTTGCAGCTAAAAAGAAAATTTTATTGCACTAGCTCCCCGGAACGAAAGAAAAGGTATGTCAAATTTTGATATTCTTAATGAATAATTACATACCTATTCTGAATTAAAACGAGAAACTAATTTTATTTTTTAACAGAGGCTATTTACGTGAAAAAAGTAATATTATGATCGCGGTCCGTACATCTTCTGATGAATAATATTCAATATAGCTCATTGCGTAAATTAATGCTGCGTAATCAGAATGTTGAACGTGCACATAAGCTTTTCAGGTTTTAATCTCCAAATCTGGTTAAACTTTTGTGTTTGACTTCTGCCTGTACCTAGCGCATGTTTGATTAAAAATAAAAAAAAGTAAAAAAATGAAAGATGCTATACACTTTAAATTAAAAAGTTAAAAAGTGCATGAAAAAATTTAAAAATAGTGGTTGATAAATTCCAAAAAATGGTTGGATTTTGAGATGTCTTTTAGCTAGCATATCATAATAGCCAGAATCGGTTTTTCCCGATCACAACAGTCACCCCCCTCTCCTCTTCACCCCAAAAAAACTGGTTTGCCAGATTTACAGATCAAAATCAAATGAAATTGTAGAGTTTTAAATAGTAAGTAATAACAAACAAGAAATATTAAACTTAATAGGAGTGGCAACAGATATATTGTCATATTTCTTTTTTTATTTTATCTTATTATTGAGCAAATAAATTTAAATTTTGAATTCCTATTTTCTCTTAAAAATTTGAGTAGCACAGTAACGTAACTGTAATTTAATATGTCAACCGGTCAGAAAAATGTCGAGCCCATGGATATTAAATTGGCCTTTGATAAATTTACTGAAAACGCTGGAGAAAAAGGCAAACTTTTGATGGAAGACATCAAAAGATGGTTTGAAAGTGCCAACATAATTGGAGCAAAAATGGGTGTGACGGTATCTGATTTTGAATCAATCCTTTCGAAGCACAAAAAGGAAGAAGGCTTCACATTTACTGAGTTCAAAGCATTTGTAGAAGCCTTTGCTAAGGAAAAGAAGCAAGAAGTCTCAGAATTCATTGAGAAACTTGCGAAGGCTGGGCTGTCGATGTGAAAATTTCAAGAAACTGTTACCAGATCACCCAGCCAGCCTACAATTTCATTCACTAAATAAATGTACAAAATTTTACATTGAAATTATTGAAATTACAATAAAATGTGATTTATATCCTTAAACATTAAGTTTTGAATTATAGTCTTATGTCGTATTTTCACTGTTTACATAAATTATTTTACAAATTGGTTTTTTGCTTAAGTAATCCAAACAGTTTTACAACTGTTTGGATCTGATCCAGTACTCATTCGGAATGGCGTTATTCTCTCTTATCTGGCGATGAGGCTTTTCATGCCAAATTTCGTGTATGCCGATTTCCATGTTCAGTCTAATTGTCGCACATATTAGTTATCAAAAAAGAATAATAAATTTGATATCCACACGTTTACCGAATCTTTGCCAACAATTCTCTATTCTAGCTTTTTTAGATTGACTACTCGTACCAAACATGTTATCCAAGAATCCGAAACAAGACATCAAAAAGCATGATAGATGAGCTGTTTAGAGCCATTTTTATTTCCGTCGCTCTGATGTGTGAGCTAAAAGAAGGATCCATTCAGATTATTTGCCATCTTACTGATAACTTATCCACTTTCATGGAGAAAACGTTGTCGCTTTTGCACGCGAAAAGAGTTTCCTCCCTCAAAATTTACCTCATTTTTTTCCTTGCCTTGGAGATACACTCTATGGTTGGTTCCTATTTTCGCCCTCACCATTAGCGGCGGAAAACAGAATGCCTGTAATCACTTATTCTGTTGCTATCATAACCGATATCGAATAGGATTGCATTATTTTAGGGATTTCTAATTTGACACCTGTTAGAGTTTCGGTACCATTTTGTTTTCCATCGCCAAGTTTATGCCTAAAATAGGTTTTTACCTACTTTTTTTATCTCTCTCAACGCTCCTATACACTATCCACATTTTACATCTAGTAACTAGGACAGTAGTGACTAACCTGTGACACACGTGTCATATGTGACACGTCAATATAGTTTGGGTGACATACGTTCTTCACGGGCAGTCATCTCCCAAAAATATTTAACACGGATTAGGCAATAAGTCTGGAAGAGACAGCTAAAGTAATTAAGTATTCAAATGTAGTAATCCGCATTTCTTTGAAATTAAAGGATTTCAAATTGATGATTGGGGAATGCAAATTGCAGAATTTCAAAGCGACGTTTTGACAAGAGTTTGCTGACTCGAGTTCGAAATTTGAGAATCTAAATAGAAATTTATTGGAGAATGAAAAAGAATGTCCGTATGAACAGAAAATTTGGAATAATTGGAACTTATTATTGGACACTTTCAGCACTCTGAAATATCTAGGGAGGGCTTTAATAAAAAATTTTTCTTCTGCGTACTTATGTATCATCTTATATTCAACATTCGATTATATTAAAATAAATAAAGGAATCTGATTGATAGATGAATTTATTAGTAGGGCCTAAGTGCGTTTGAAGTTAGTTCGCAGTATCATTCTCCAACTAAGTACTCAGCAAACGAAATTCAGCAAAAAAAGTCATTATTATGAAGAATTACTTATTTTTGCTTATTTAATAAGTACACTAATTTTTTTTTCTTTTAATAAAGCTAAAAAAAAAAAAAATTTTTGTTTTTTTTTTTATGTGACATGCTTCTTTTTTTAATTATTTTTTTTTTTTTTTTTTTTTTTGCTAATTTTGATACATGAAGCTCAAAAGGGTGGACTTCTCTGACTTAGATGGTTCAAAAACGAATCCCTTTCTGACGGTTGAGATTTGAAGCACATATGGAAACTTGATACATAACGTTTTGGTGGAAGCGAAAGCTTAGTAGTCATGGTCGTGAGCTTGCAGGTGCTAGCTCAGGTGTACGAACTCATAAATTTGACCAAGTCTGAAAATGGGGCCGCAGTAGCCTAGTGGTCAAGGTCGCGGCCGGCGGTTCTCGTTCAGTCGCAGGTTCGATCCTTGGCCACCAAAGACCCGCCGTGTAGCCGGGGCTGATGCACGTTAAATCTGTTCGGGGTCCAAAGTCCTCCCGTTGGCGTGGTGTGGATGTAAGGAGAGGGGGGTGCCAGCTCAGGTGTCATCCTCGTCACTTGACCGTGGTTGAAAATTACGAGGTCCGTCGCCAATAGCCCTCGTGTTGCTTCTAGTACGACGTTAATATAGACTAGACTAGACTAAGGCTGACAATTACCAGTTCAGTTACTATTAGTCCTCTTGCTATTTCTAAGTGCGACGCTAATAAACAATCAAAACTAACATCAACGTTTTTTGATTTAATCCAAACGCTGAGTTATGACACAAACAAAGCCTTTCGATGCCATGAAAGTTATCGTTTAATGAATTTTACGTTTGAAGACTACATTTATCTTGCTTAACATTTTATTATTTATCGTACGACTTCATTGTTAACGTCCGATGACCTTCTTTATCTTCGTTCATCTTGCAAAGAAAATTAAGCTGATCGAAATTTGTGAACTACCATTAGTAGGTTCGAATATCTATAAAAGTCTTTCGAATAACTTCGTACAAGTTTTTCATTGCCCTTATGGAATTAGAGAATTCGAAAATGTTCTTTACTTTGAATCATCTTAATGGTACAAAGGGTTAATGGAAACTTTATGACAAATAAAAAATTTTAAAAAATTGTCTCGGAGGTTTCTACATGTCTTCAAAACCTGGTTTTATAGAGGTGTGACCACCTATGCACAACCCATAGTGCATACAAAAATAGGTATGAAAAAAAAAACTTTCCCTTACACTTGTTCTACATAATACGTATCACATTTTCTACCCTGATGATATAGACCCTATTCGTTTGGAGCTAAGTAGTAAAAGCATTCCCGTAGAATTATAGTAGTTCTATCTACTCCTCTATCTCGCTCACTCGCTCGCTCTTAAAACACATCACCACCACTAACAACGAAAGAAAAAATATAAAAATATGCCTTAGCCCGCTTCTTAGCGCGAATTTTGGAATCGCCCTTTTGACAAGTTCATGCCATTCGGGTGTCAAAGACATCTAAAACAGTGGATATAAAAGATGCCAATATTGGAGCACTTATCACTTGGAAGAATATGTGATCTCCTATCTGTGGACTAATCCCCATTCCACCAAAAATGTACAAAAAAATACACTCGAAATCTTGATTTTTGATTACAAAAATTCTTGATATCATGAGAAAATGAATGTCAATAATAATTTTTCGAAAAGGAAAATAAAGTGTCCTTTTAGACCTCACTTTTTACCTTAGTAAACATGGAAATAGAAAGTTCAAAATTCATTCTGTCTTAATTATTTATTCAGTTTTCTCAACGTTAAATACAGAATACTTATTTTCAAATAATTGAGACCAATGGTGTTTTTTTCAGCATTCTGGGCCTTACACTTAATATCGTCCAAATGAATTGAAATTTTGAGCACCCTTATAGCTCGCGTACTTTTTTAGTCACAAATTTTCAGACTGAAAAAAAATTAAATAAATGTGTAAAACATTTTTTATACTAAACTTTTATTTAAAGATAGTATAAAAGGCTTATGAAATTAATTTTTTAATTTAAAATAATGTGTTAAATGTAAGCAAAATATACACAAATAGTATTTGAGATGAAAATATTTTTTCAAAAATTATGTTTAAGATGTTAAACTGTTTAATGCAAAGTTTTGCAAATTTCATGTTGCAAAAAAAATGTTGCAAAACTCAAAATATATTACTGGTCTAGAAATCTGAATTTTTTATTAAAAATATAAGAAAACTACTTAATAGACTAGGAGAAATTTAAAAGAAATTGTAACTGAGCAAACCTAATCAAACAATAATATAAAATAATTATTCTATACGCATTACAGTAAAACAGATATTAAAATCATACGCATAAAGTCACGCAGTCATTGAGTTGAGTAATATTTTTAAGACCGCCTTTAGAATACTAATATTCCCATTTTTAGAACAAAAATATAAAACTTGTACTTCTTGTTCCATGATTTTTTATTATTTACACATACTAGAATAAAGAAGATTATAAAATATTCACATGGACATGTCAAAATCCTATCATAGTCTGGGAATTTTTTATTATATATGTAATATGTTATATGCGTTTAAAAGGAAATGCTATATTCAACTTGAATAGATATCTACATATTTATTCTTTTTTATGTCTTTCTAGAATAAGATTGGAAATTTTTTTCTTAATAACATGTTTTATGTTTGCTGTGTGTTAAAATCTCGCGATGGAAAAAAGTATTTTGGATATGAAAAACAAACCAATCTTACGCAAAAGTCAGAAGGAACGAAACTATAAGAACGATATGACATTCCATATTCACAATTTCTATCCACCATGATTTGTTTTTTCGAAGAAAAATCAATGGGAATCATACAGTTTTAGAACGCATTTTTAGCCATTTTTAAGCAAAAAAAAAAAAAGAATTCAAAAGAGGAAATAGGAATTGTTGGTGAAGGGAAGGCTAACGCAAAAATTTCAGTTCGGGAACCTTTTGGAATGTGTATCCGGAATAATTTGGAAGAAAAATAAACGCAAAAGAAAAAGTACAACAAAAATTCCAAAAACTTGAATACGTTTCTCCAGTTTCAAAATCTTAAGAAAAATAATGCTCTCGGTTTTGGGTCTTCAAAACGGCTTTTGTTTTCTTTTCTCAAGGAAAGAACGAATTATATTCGGTGATATTGTTTCCATTTCCTTTACTGTTTCTCCTTTACCACGTTGAGAAAATATTTATGTGTTGTCATAATGCTGGAGTTTCGCCATTGCGAAATGTAAACAAAATATCATGTGAAAAAGGATTCTAATATATGACAGTGAATAAATTCCTATACATAGAATTGAGAATGAATGGATGTGTTTTTAAAATTTTGTTTATACTTTGAATTTATTTTTGCTAAAAAAATATTAAATAGGAGTATTTTATCACATATAATATTCTATCAGGAGCAGTAAGTCTTTCACTTTTTTTTGGATAACATTTTACGTCCAACCAAATATAGTTATCTTTATGCAAATTTCTAATGAAAATTGATTTTGAGACACGCAATGGAAAAAAAAGACTTGTACACGTCGTCTTAAAAACTAAGCACTAAAGAAAAAGTACAATATTTGCCAAGGCTTATGAATCACTGTTGATTACAACCTTTCTAAAAGATTTGTTCCTGAATATTTCTGAAGAAATAATGGTGATATTGTCCCCTTTGACGATTATTTCTGGTTTGGTGACTTTTTTTAGGATATAAAAACAACTTTTATAGTCTCTTAAAACAAACTAAATTTTGATTAGTCTTTTGAAATTATTGCTATTTTGTTTTGTTTTGTTCCTGGTGATGTAAGGGTCACTGGAGAAGTCGTCTTCGCTATGATTCCTTCTGTATTTGACCATTATTCTTTTTTTGGGAAAAACATCTGATATTGGCACCGCTATAGCAATGCCCACCAGTGACAAATTTTTAGATTTATCCAGTTTTGATAGAAATATATAAGCTTTCTGTCAACTCACGTTTCAGAATGCTGGAACAAAGTCTTAGCAACCTCTTTCAGTCATGAAAATAAAGCAAAAAATGGCTGATGTGGAAACATCTGTGCCCTAGCATTTAGTGTTATTGAGAAGTCTTAAGAAATTTTAACACAGAAGTTGTTGTAAAAATAAAGATTTAAGTTTTGCTAACGCTAGTTTTGCTAAAACATACTTTAAGAAATAATATAGTACCGGAAAGAATGTTTTTTTTTATTCGTACCATTTTATGCCACATTTTTTTGAACTTTTTCTCTTTTTTTTTTTTTTGCAATTCTTAGTATCTCCTTACACTATCAGATACCAAAACAAATTGATTAATGATATCAATCCGGAAAATAACATAGAAAGTAATAGTTAACGTTATTATTTAAATGTTCTTTGTTTCTCGATAAGCCTGAAAATAACGTTTTAAATAAATCTGACAAGGAAAATAAAATTACACGACATTGTTATTTTGGTAAATCATTTTGGTCTCACTCAAAATGATCGCCCCAATCGGGGAGTACAATAACCATTCCTACTATAGGGTGTAATCGATAAAAATTACATATTATTCATACTCTTATGAATAAACCTATTGATAAATGATGAATTTCATTCCATAAAAATCTTGTATTTTGTGATTTGTGTTACTCCCACTCGTTTTATTTTTATTTGTACAGCTCTTTGGACCGAAAGTTGAATAAAAACACTATTGGAAAACTATAAATTTTCTATCAAAAATAAGAGACCTTAAAAATAAACTAGAACTCAGAAATTTCAATTCAACAGTTAACCGGAATAGTATTGAACATCTATGTCCGCTTCAAAGAGAAAACTCATGCTCATTTGGACACGAAACTAAGAAATAAAATCGTAATATCATAAGTTAGTGTACTGTGTTTCATATAAACCGTCATTCGTGCGCTTTTAAGTTTTTACGTAGATTTCTTTAAACAAGGAATTCATTGGGAAAATGACAATAAATACATATTTCAAAACTCAGAAATAGAGTAATCAATTTTTTGAAAATACATTTAGGGTTATTTCGGGAGAAGTGAATTGATTTTGCGTGATTGTACACATTCACAGACCTTATCAAAAAGCCCACAGAATTTTTTAAGAATAAACAATTTGTTTAAAAATTCTTTTTTTCCAAGACTTGTCGTGAAACAAATGAAGTTTACATGCAAAAGTGCTTCTTAGAGAAAATCACGCTTTGAAATGCCAATCTGGCAACCTAACAGAGCAACGCAACTGTTGTAAATTTGTCAATTTTATAATTAATGTTAAATATATTATTTTGCTTTTAAATTCTGCTTTTAAAATTTCATTATTAACAAATGAATTAAAATAATCAATTTAAATTGGCTTTCCCCCCCGGTATTTTGTTCATTCTTAAGCTATGTTTGAGATTACAATGTTTGTATTATTTCTTCGAAATCTGCCGAATTTTCTTAAAATTAAAATGAATTTTTACCGCAATTAAAATAAGCTGCGTTATTATTATATACTTTTTTGGCAGTTACATATACGAAAAAGATATAATTTTGCAATGGATATCTTATATCTCTTCTACAGATAATACACTACAAGAAAAGTCTTGAATCAACCTTCTCAATGACGAGTAAATTTCAGTCAAAAAGAGACACGGTTATTAAAAATGAAAAAAAAAAAATTGGAATTTTGCTAATATACCCGTTATTTGCACACAAGTGAATTAAAAAAAAATATAACTATCAGGATAGAAATTGTAAAATGGGCTATTCGCGAATTCTTCCCTTTGACTAACATGCGGGGGTTCTTCCTGAAGAAGGACATTTTATCATTGGATAGATGCTGGGAACTTAAATATCAATATTTAAATTCTCAGCATCTTCCCATTCAAATAGAACGTGATGCAAATTCATTCAACTTTGAAAGTGGGGTGAAAAGATGTAATGAAGTAGTATAAAAGCAACAAAGAATTGAATTGAAGATTATTAATATTTACGATAATAAGAGTGTTAAAATGATGTGGATGGAAGTTTTCTGACGACTATAATGATTTTTGTGAGATTATGAAGCAACGCTGTCAGAGCAATTATAAAAGGTACTCACTCGCATCATATTCTAGTAAACATATTTTTTTATAGATAATAAACTCATGAGAACTCGCGGCTAAAGAAAGTAAACTGTTAGAGGGTTTTCCTCTTACGTTAGAGGATCGATAAAAACTACATTTCAGATTCAATTGATTATTTTACTTAATTAGCTTGTGCTTGAATTGAAATTGAAATTTAGATCTTATGATTAGAATAACATTCTAAATCCCTGATGAGACGAGTAATAGGATACCGTCACAAAGTATAAAAACTTTTTTAATGAGAACCTATTTCAAATAATATTTTAAGTAAATTAAATGAACCACATATTAGCCTTTAAAGAAAGAATACTTTAGTAAATCAAATAAAAAAGGGAAATATATATAAATTTAAAAACCAATGAGGTGATGCTTACAGTTAATTAATTTAAAAGAATCTTGTAAAGTTTTTATATTATTCCATGCTTCCCGAAAATTATTCAATTATAAATGTTAGCAAAAAGTATCTTTTGACATGGGGGAGTACAAATTTTTCTTGCGGGTATCGAAGGGTTTAGAAAATGGGAACAAAACGTACGTTACTCTTTCTATTTCACAGAATTTTAGAGAAATTTATTTGGATTAGATTGAATTACATATCCTTATCGACACAATTAGGAAAATAAGAATCACTTCAGTGGGCGAAATGAAATTCTAATGCGCTATTGCGAAAATAAATTTTTACCATACTTTACTTTCAATGATATCTTTTAATCCAGTTATTTTTAGTGAATAAATATGCTATTGTTTAGAAAAGAGTATCAATAAATATGTCACTTTTATAATATAAGTTTTCTGATAATTCGAGTGTAGACGATAGTAATTTCATTTTCGCTAACACTATGTAACAAATTTAAGTACCAAAAGGCAACTATGATTCGGTAAAGATATTAACTGATTTGCAAAGTTTTCTACTCAGTGTATTTCAATGCAAAGAATTTTCTTGAGTTTCTCAGAAACAAACCTTACACCCGCAATTCTGAGCTGTCTATGGAATCTTCACTTCACATCCTTTTCTGTACATCCAAGCAATTTTCAACTTAAAACTTCTTAAATAAAAGCTATCCTGGGCAAGATGAAGGCCGAAATCATGTTCCACAGTTAAAAAAATACAGAGATTAAAAGCTACAAGCTGAAGTCCGCCAGTTAATCCATCAATCTATGTTGGTATTCTTAGTTAATGATTTGAATAAAAATTATTTGAGCAGGTTGCTGGCATAAAAAGTAATATATCAAAATAAATGCAAATGTTAAAATTCACTATTTTATTAATGCATAATACATATCTCATTCAGGAGTTTAGCATCCCTTTCAGGATATTAAAATTTCCTAATATCTATAATAATTAGAAAAAATTAACAGAGTTAATATTTAAAAGGACATTATTATAAGTTATTATATTTTTCCAAAATATTTTGGTTATCTACTCTGTTTTGAATTTTTACTTTAACATGTAATAATTAACTTTCCAGAAAAAGTGGCAAGTCTTGATTCTCGCTATTATTAATATTGTACCGAACCTAACACTTGTGTAACGTTTGGTCGTATATATGTTAATATATTAGCTATAATGACGGGAAGCATATTTGTTAAATGTATATTACCTTGATGTCGGAAAAGTTCGACCATTCATTCATCAAAATACGTGGTTTTACTCTCTTACTGACGCATTTACAGCAACTTAACAAAATGAATATAGGATAACTAAATGTAATTCCGTGCACATGATTAAAGTGAAAGACAAAAATATACTGGAAAAAAAAACTTTTTTCTTTTAAAATTTAGAGTACATTTGAGATCGTCATATTTACCCGACACATCTATTGACTTAATGTAGTAAATATGTCTCACAATTATGAACGAGGGCCAAATAATGATACTGTCACTTAAATTGACATCCTTTTCTCTCTAATTATGATACTTCACCGTAACACTTTGAATGCATTTCCTCATCATGGCACATGGCTATTTTTATTTGGAAGTATTTGATTCGAAAGCGTTGTCATATCTCGGTCGTAAGTCCACTTCATTAATTATTTTTTGCTTGTTAACATTTACGGATTCCTGTCTCTGGTAGACGTTAATTTTTCCATAAAACATATTATAATGAATATATTATACTTTCATCGATTACATTAACACCTCAGTTAACTAGTGCATTCTCTTTCGCATCTTCTCACAGGTTGTTAGTTAATTTTAGTTTAGAATCACTGGTCTCAAGACAGCGATTCTAAACTAAAATTAACTAACACCCGCCTAACGATGATCTTTTATTGGGTTTTTGAGGTTTGTAATGCCCAATTATTGATTCCTCAGACAGAAAGATCTGCCTATCCGATTATCTACAATTTAATTAAATTTAATGATTACCCATTTCCCCCCTCTCTCTCTGATTAATTTTAGTAAGTTTTTTTAAATAACGACATTACTCCTGAGTTACACATGTGATACTGCAATCACACACACTTTAACGAATTGGCAATGCATTTTATACTACCGCTTCAAGGAAGCATGTGTAATAGAATTCTGATCTTTTATACAAATATCAGTTATTATAATTTTTCCCATCAGTTATTTAATCTTTTATCAGATTTATGACATAAATACTCAGTTAAATAGTTGTTTGAATTGTCGTGGAGGTTATATATATATATATATATATATATATATATATATATATATACATACTGCTGTTCTGATATTTGCTGTAACGTCACCAGTCAATACATTTTTCGAGATAATTTGGGAAGTAGTTTTCCAATTTCTGTTCGACACAAAAGCATATTTTTATCTGCTAAAATTCCTTTTAACTTAGAAATATTAAAGAGTAAGGTTTAATAAATTAATAGTTGTTATTTTAGGAAATCCATTTATTTTTGAATTTTTTTTAAAAATTCTCTAATTAATGAATTCAAGCTTTGACCCTATTGGTTTTAAATTCATATTTTTCATTTTGCTGTTAAATTATATGTTCCTAATTTATAATAAAATAACCGGTTACTTGATTTAATATTATTGGACATTCATGGATTTTTTAGCCAATTGGAACTTCAACGAGACTAAGAGAAGCATACTTTTGAATTCTAATCGGTACATCGAGATCTTTAAGTTCGATAGAAGATAAGCCTCAAAACAATATTTTAGCTTAAAATATAACAAATTATGATTTAATTTTACCAGAAATTTTTGTTTCAAACATCAAAAATAAATGTAAAATAAAAATGAAGTAAGTAAATGAATTAATAGTTTTGGGATGCCATAAATAATATTTTCTCTGTATTTATACACATAAATTAGCAATTTCAGTTTATTACCACTGTTATATATAATGTGAGATGTAACATTCAAAATATTAATAAAAAAAAAGTAATTGTATGCCTATTTATTTTTACTGTGGCATCATATTTAGTCTTGAGCTATTATGATACCAGATTTAGTTTTCAGCTTATAAAATTTTAAGTTGAGTGAGTTTTATTATAAATTTCCATATTTATCCATATTCATATTTATTTATTTATTGAAAGACAGCGATTTGTTTTATTTGAGACTAGTTACATTCAATCAAATATCTACTAATACGCTGAACATGGCGTCCGACAAAGGGCTTCAAACAAAATTTGAGCTCTTTGCCAAATCGGCAGGGGAAACTGAAAAGAAACTCTCTTTAGAGAACGTGAAAAGGTGGTTCAAGCAATCCGGAATCATTGGAGAAGAAACTGGAATTGATAATTCTGATGTAGAAAAAGCTTTTAAAAAAGTAGCTAAAGAGAAATTAGCAGTGGATTACTCAGAGCTGAAAGAACTCATAGGAAGTCTCTCTATTGAAAAGAAGATAGATCCACAGCAATTGATGCAAAAACTTTCTAGTTCACCCCAAGGAAGCGGAAGCACTCCTGAAAAAGGAAGCAGCAACACACCTGAAAAAGGAAGCAGCAACACACCTGAAAAAGAAAGCTGCAACACACCTGAAAAGGGTAGCTCTTCATAAATATTTGTATTTTGTATGTTTCAATAAACTCACATAATCTCTTTCAGAATGACTTATGTTCTTATCTAATAATAATAAAGGAAAATATGGTATTCCCCCCGCCCCCAATACTAATGTCGCTGCTAAGTTATAAAATAATTTGTGTTTTTTCCGTGTTGCCGGCGCAGATAAAGTCGCCAAAAATGATACAACCGACGTCAAATGGAAATGCATTTTTTTTATGTTTGTATTGCTTGTTGTCGCCAATAAAGTTTTCTTGGCGAGATTTGCGCCGGCGAAATGGGAAAGTACCAAATGATATTTGCGTTGAAGAGTTTTCTACGTTATTTAAAAAGAAAATTAGAGTCAAACTTCGATAAAAGGTAAAGTCGTAATTTCACTTGGCCACTTTTGACGAATTTTTAAAATAGCGCCAAAATGTCACCAAAAGCAGGTTTTTTAATATCTTATTTCGATGGAAAAGCTAAAACTATGGTGTGTCTCCAAGAGAAATTTACAGAGTTACCAAAAAAAGCGAATGGTAACCAATTTGGCGATAAATCGCTCCGAAAAAATTTCCACGCCAAATGACCGTGTCAGACTAGGAATCAACCGAAAAATCAAACATATACTCCTTTTACAACATGCCTCGCAAACATTCGTGTACACTCGACAATATATTTGTACCTCATGTAATAAATTATGAGGGACTGGGAAGCACATGGCTGTAATCGCCAATTAGGTAAAAACTAATGATATACTGCAAATTGCCTTATATACCGAATTATTAAAATAACAAATTATTAATGATAAAATCATCTTTACCGACATTACACTAACAAATTAGCTTGTTGATACATGCTTTCTGTAACACCAACCTTGAAAAACACACTAAATCACTTTTGGCGAAAAAATTGACTACTTCTCTGTTATAACGGCCCCGCCAAATTCGATTACACCAAGGTCGTCGCTAAATTCGTGAGGCCTACCTTAGGACACAACCTAACTCGACGATATTTCTGGGTCTTCTAGGTGATTCATCGTCGAGAGCCGCTAAAACTGGAAAGAACCAAAAATTGAACATGTACCTAAATAAGCCATTTGGGACGCGGTAGCCTAGTGGTCAAGGTCGTGGACTCGCGACCGGCGGTTTTCGTTCAGTCGCGGATTCGATCCTTGGCCACCAAAGACCTGCCGTGTAGCCGGGGCTGATACACGTTAAATCTGTTCGGGGTCCAAAGTCCTCCCGTTGGCGTGGTGTGGGTGTTAGGATAGGGGGTGCCAGCTCATGTGTCGTCCTCGTCACTTGACCGTGGTTGAAAATTACGAGGTCCGTCGCCAATAGCCCTCTTGTTGCTTCTAGTGTGACGTTAATATAAAACTAAACTAAATAAGCCATTTAACTAAAATTTTAATAAACCAATGCAGCAAATGCAATCCCTGCAGACTCTAAAAGTTTTTAGTATTTAACCAAACAATTAGTTTCAGCTGTCAAAAAATTCAAAATAGTTTATAATGTGAACAGTCAAAAATTTATAATAATTTATGTAAGTACTTTAATGCTATATTTTGTGAGAAATAATTTGCTTTCAACTTGTGATACTCAAAATTGTATTTTAGCATACTGTTTTACATTATAACCATAATTTGCAGTATAATATCCCATCCATACTCTTTAGTAAGTATTGTTGAGATATTTGATTAATTACAGAATTTGCAATGATGAATTTTTTTCTCTACAGCTACTGCTTCCTAGTTCATAAAACTTGTCTCACATTTGAGGTGTCTTTACAGAATATCATTCCAAACTAAATTCTTTCCAGTATGTAATTAATGTATTATGCAGTGCCACCCAAAGAGAGTCCATATGATTCATTTTCTTTGTCGTATCCAAAGTCGAATGACTAATTTGATCTGGAACCTCTCACTTCTCTCACTCATTTCCCTTAACTTCCATTATTGCTTAGCATCCCTTCCCCCCATCATTCTACACATGTCTCTGATGAAACAAAGTTTCGAAAACTGACGGCCATTGGATTACCTCGGACATTTTTTAAGGAATAACTATATCACATGTAGACAAGCAAAATTTATCTTCGTCTTTGGTTCCAAAATGGCGTTGTTTGTGCTAATATAAATGTATGTTCTGATTTGATCAATGAAAAGAAATAAATAACATTTGATTAAAAGTATAGGTTAATATATATGTGAAGGAACGATATGCATTATGAGATACAGAAAATAACATCGACTTGAAATCATTGTAAGCTAACAAGTAAGAATTGAAAACAGGTAAATTAATCAACATTAAAATATGAGAGCTCCATTTAAGTTAACTCTAAGGAATCAAAAAATTAAAATATATTATCAGCAGAAAAGGTTTATGTATTCGTACACATGTAAAAATAATCTTGACTGGTTCTAAATATTCAGGTTGTAATAATTTATTATTATTTCGAAATACTTATTTATAGAGACTCGTTTATTTTTAAAAGTATCAGAAGGGGAAAAAAATTAATCTATATAGTGACAATGTGATAATATGGGTATTATATATTTTAGATTCAAGTTTGGGTGCCTTTTAGCAATCGACGACTTTTAGATGCGATAACGATTTAAATATGGTGATTTAGCTTATGGTAACCCTAAATTTTGATTAGCTTTTCATTTGCAACGTCTTCATGATTTCACTGTTTACGTTGCGCTACTTTGGCGACTTCAAGTTTTCGCTACAATCGCCAAGGAGCAATCATTGATACTGTAACCTATATTAAAACGTTTTTCTGAATTTCGCTTGGTGTGTGTGTGTGTGTCATCAAATTTTCGATCGTTAATTTAACCAACTTCCCATCAAGCTAGAAATCTGAAACCTTGGGAATCGTTCTCACTAGCCTAACAATACGATATTTGGACATTTGCGACAAGTTTTAGCTAGTATTTTCTTCAATAATGCAGTTTATCCCAACCACTTGGCGCGATTTCAAAAATTGGCATCAAACTTGGCGATTTTTTTTGTTTGGCTGAACGTTAAGTCCGTAAAACGGACCAGGGTAGCCACATTTGGCAAAATACTGCCAAATAATTCTTGTCGCCAAGAGTGATTGGGTTAAACTGCATTCCAACCATTTAATTTACCGAATTAATTAATTAATTTTAGTTACTTTTAACGTTTTTATGTATTTCACTTGGTTCGTGTTTCTGTGTGTGTGTGTCATCAAATTTTCTATCGTTAAATTAACCAACTTCCCATCAAGCTAGAGTTCTGAAATTTCGGGAACCGTTCTTACTTGCCTAACAATGCAATATTTAGATATTTGCGACCAGTTTTAACTAATATTTCAATAATCTTTCTTAATAAATTTTGCCACTATATAAAAACGTTGTTTTTAAAAACGTTGGTTTTTATCTCGAATTATTTTGATATGTTATACATTTGTTAGTGCAATACTCCCAATTTAATCCGCACTTTCCCCATCTCGATCTACCAGTAATGCAGCGTTTCGACACTGACTGACAAGTAATTGAAAATTATTTTCTCTTCTACTTCTATGGAATAATGAGGCTATCAATACAAAATTTTACATTTCTTTGTAGTTTTAATTACTTTGAGTATTAGACACTTTATTTGCAAATACTGTGTTAAATTTCATTCGTAGCCTTTGCTGTTTATACACGTTATGATAGTGATTTTATTTCTGCCATCCGGCAGTGGTGCTTACTCCAACATCTGCCGGACTACCGAGAGAATACAGTATACTTTTTTTTTATTCAATGAATGAATTTTTTATCTGCTTGAAATTAGTTTTAATCATCTTTCCTCGATAATTATATAGTAGTGAGTTTACTATAATCGGGGATTAAAATGAAAGATAAGAAATAATTCATAAATTATTATATTTCTGTAACTGCCTGTTAGTTGCTTTTCTGTAAAAGATGGATAACTTCGTTTCCATTTCTAATAACTCAAATTGAGTTTTTAGTTAAAATGTTAGTTATTTGATGGTAAAAATTACTTAACAAAAAAGTAGAAAAATAGTATCCAAAAAATCTAATCAATTTAAAAAACTAACATCTGGTCATAGAATGTTCATTCTCTTTTTATCGAGACTTATTGATAAAAAAATTTGTTTACGTGACATAAAATCATACCTTTAATTCCATTCCCTTAAGTTGAATACTTGTTGGAATTGATTCCGGCGATTCAAAACCTGTAAGGAATTTATTACATCATTAGAGGCGAAAAGTGTAATGTTGTACAGCAATTAAGAAAAAAATAACATTTAAAATTTTTTTTTCTATAAATAAAATGAAGGTTTTCCATCTAAATGACTTTGAAATCATTCAGATATTCAAAATATGTTTATATCTTGAAAATTAAATATTTGTATGTTCAGAATGTTTATAATAATTTATCTATCAAGTGCAGAACACACAAATATTACACAAAGTCATAAAAACAAGAATGGAATACTTAATATAACGAGCCTTATTAAAATAATTAACTATTTTATCTATGTATAATTGTATATAGATAAAATAGCCCTATATTTTGCTCGGATATTTCATTTCGAAACATAAAGTTATGCATTATTCTAGTTATAAATATTAGCTACAAGTTTTTCTTTAATTGCTGTAATTTAGATAAGTCTCAAATATATATTGTTATTATTGATAATGGATTAAATATGATGGATATTCAAACCCAATTTTTTCTTTATACGATGTATTAGAATTACTTTAGGAAGTCCAAATCAAAAACAAGCACGTCAAACGTAATGATTAAGATTACAGTTAAGTTTGTTCGTAAGGGTACAAATTTAAATTCTTGTACTTTTTTCATTTTCTGGAGGTTATACAAATTTACATCATTGCATGAGAGTTATTAGTTAATTTAATTTTATGAACAATGATAAAGTGATGAGAATGACATTTGTGAAAGTACCTATTATCCCAACCTCCATTGTTTATGACAAGTCGTGGTCTAGAGTCCTGATTCACTAAGGTTGAGCAAACTGGAGAATTGCTCGTCATATGGGTTGAAGCGATTAAAAGACGCAGGCCAGAATTACTGGACAATGGTAGATTTTAGCGTCATGATGGTAGCAGTCGACCTAGGGCCACAGCACATCAGAAGGACAGAGTGATGGTCAGATCAGTTGTCACAGTGCCTGATTCATCGTTATCAACCATCAGACGTGCGATCCGCACACGAGTGTCCACCATGATCATTCACAGACTACTGATAGAGCGAAATCTACGCTCCTACGCTTCCTACGCCATCTTCCACTCACGCCTGCACACTATCGAGATAGATTACAGTGGTGCTTGACTCAATCAGGTTGGAATGATGCTGACTGGGGATGTATACTTCCACTTCCAACTGTGTCCTGACTATCATCAAAAGCGTGTCTGGAGACTCCCAAGGCAGCGTGCCGATCCTGTTTTCACTATTGCATGCCACACAGGCTCTCAACCAGAAGTTATGGTCTGGGCCATTTAACTTGATAGTCGGACCCCGTTGGTCGTCATTAGAGGCACACTTACAGCACAGCGGTACGTTGACAACATTCTGAGATTTTTTTTTGATACCGTTCCTTTTGCAGTACTCTGGCCTTATTTTTCTGCTAGATAAATTCACACCACAAACGGCACGTGTTGTTATGAACCGTCTTACAGCTTGTCCTTGGCCTGTCAGATCTCTCTCCAATCAAGCATGTTTGGGATATGATGAGAAGGCGACTGCCTCTATCAGGGAATGTTGATGACCTCTCCCGACAATTGTAGCAAATTTGGCAAGAAACATCGCAGGAGACCATCAGGGAGCTATATCACTCTATATCACGTCGTGTGACAGCTTGCATACAGACTAGAGGTAAGTCAACACCTTATTGAATTGGTTAATTTGTAACTATGTAATTCTGAAATAAATCATTCAATTTTTCTGAAATTTTTATCATTTTCTATTCTGTAAGTAATTTTCCTATCTGCCAATTTTGGTCTCCACCAGACAACTTCTTCCTTTTTTTGTTATAGAGTGTAATTTCTTTTAGTGGTACCATTTATAGTAGTTACTTGGAAGTTAATATATTTTAGATACCACTCACTAACCTTACTCTTTAAGAGTACTCATTGATATGTTGTTTATCTAACTTTTTTGGAACAGTTTTTGATGGATTGTAAACTTTGACCTTCGATTTCAAATGTGCAAAGCCAGCCATAGAGCTTGCTTAGATACTGAACTATGGCAACGCATTACTCTCTAATTTCTGAAGAATAGGAAAAATCACACACATGTGTATATATATATATATATATATATATATATATATATATATATATATATATACATGTATGTATATACATGTATGTATATACATGTATATATATATGTGTGTGTATGTTTGTATGTATGTATATATATATATATATGTGTGTGTGTGTGTGTGTGTGTGTATGTGTCCTTAATAGTGATAGTTCACACTAAATAAAACAAAAATATTCATCAAACATCAAACATTATGTTCTAAAACGGAATCACAAAAGAGCTTGCGCGTTTCGAAACGACAGCTCCGCAATTGGTAAAATGAAATAATTTTATTATATAATGTATATTTTATCTTCTACTATATCTACCCTTTCTTTATTGGAATTTCAGTCTATAATAATCTTCGGTTTCTTAGATTCAGGATTAATTGCAGAATCTTTGTGCATATTAGAAAGAAGTATAACTGCTTTATCATTATTTTAGCACAGTTGACTTAATAGAAATTTCATTTTGGAATCCAAGGACAGAAGAACTGGCTTCTTTGCTTTTACTGGATAAAAATTCTGATGATAGTTCCCTTTTATTTTTTATCATTGCTCTAACATATGGCCAGAACCATAGCTCTAATCTCATCTTCTGTAAGACTATTTCGGTTTTTACGGTACACGATCCTTAAAAATGCATTATTATATTCAAAAAATGCATTATTTTATTCTAGAAAAACACATATAAACTTAAAATGTCATAAAATGTTTATTTTCTGCAAACGAAATAATCTCTTATAATATCAAAATTTACTTATATAACTACATACGTAGCATATTCTGTTCACTATTCGATGCCACACAAAAATCATCCAGTGGTCATTAACTTACGAATGCTACTGAAACAACAGGACTGATGGTGAGTGTCAATGACACTTCAATAATAGGTGAGATGCACACGCAGCTAGGTGGGTATATATTTTAAGGTCAATTAGATTCTGTTATTATAAATAACGCATTTTATATACTAGCGCGTGTAGTAAAAGGTTAATAAATGATGTAAAACAAAACACTCGCCACGGGAAATACAAAACACGGGCATATATTTGCTTAAGAAAATCAAAAGTTTTGTTAGTGTTGCAGTAGTTTAAATAAAATTTTCAAACTTCCGTATTTCAGCCATCTATTTTATAAAATTTTAGTGTACTAAAACAAGGTGTTAAAGTAAATTATAGAAAGTTTTCTTGAACAGCCTTAAATCATTTTGATTTCACCAAACATGGCAGAAAAAGGACTTCAAGCAGCATTTGACATGTTTTGTCAAGTGACGGGAATGAAAAATGGCCAACTTACTCTTGATAATGTCAAAAAATGGCTCAAGCAAGCTGGCGTTATTGGCAACGATACTGGAATTACAGATGAAGATGCGAACAATGCTATTTCGAAAGCGTCGGAAGACAAAAAGACAATGGACTTTGAAGAACTGCAGAAATGTATCGAGGATGTCGCCCAGCAAAAGGGTATTGAGCCTAAAGAACTCATGGATAAACTCGCTAATTCTGGTCCACCAAAAGCAGGTCCAATTACAGATGCCGGAGGAAAATTTGAAAAACGTTTTTAGAAACTAGATATATGTTTTTCCAAAACATTATTTTATTCGTATATGTTTGATAAAAATACATCTTCAAGGTTGCTCTCTCTTTCTGTTTTTTCTATACATTATAGAACCTATATAGTTGTATCCTGTTTTAACTCCCACCTAGAAGATGAAAAACAAAGTAGTGTAATAAGCGCTACAGATGCGCCAAAAGTTGACAATTTGAATAATAACATAATCCTGCCAGATATCGAATTTCATTTGCATTGTTCGGTCCTACCTACAGTCGTTTTCCAACGTCTCTTTTATTTCCATCTCTGTCAGTATGTGAATTTTCTTCTCATATATATGGATGGTTCTAAAGGAACCAAATACGTTGGTTGTGGTGTTATTTCTAATAAAGTTATGCACAGTTACCAGCTAGATGCTACCTATAGCATTTATACTGCCGAAACTGATTGAAAATTCCAATTCTCGTAATTTCATTGCATTTGCTGATAGTATGAATATTTTGAAAACATTGGAATTTTTGATGATCAGAGTCATCTTATGGTGACTAATATTGCATACAGCATATTGTACAGCAACGACATCAACATCAAATAACAAATTAGTATCAAACAACACCATATGTTTTTTTATACCTAGTCAAGTAATCTTAGGCAATGAACCTGTAGTCTTGACTGCCCGATCGGTTTTGAATTATCTGCTAATATCAGTCCCACTTTCTGACATGAAAAGTGTAATTTTAAAAGACATTAAGACGACATGGCAAAAAACACGAAGTCTCCAGGATCATTATAAGCTTCACTCAGTGAAGCCTAAAATTGGAGCATGACTTAATGTTTCAATGCGAAGAGCGAATGTCAAATTAACCCACTTTCGCTTTGGACATACTCGCTTTACGCATAATAACTTTTGATAGTGACACTGCTCTTGAGTGTTCTTCTTGCCATGTACCATACATCTTTCAAAATATTTTAATTATATAATTGGTGTTTCGTTTTCATCGCAGTGCTTTTTTTCAATCATATGTTCTACATTTATCTGACTGGGGGAGGGTACAATTTGCTTACGTTTTTATACAAAATTTGATTTCTTAATCATTTTTAAGATTTTAACTCCTTAACATTTATCAGTGATCAAACTAAATTGTACTAATTTATTAATTATCAATCTATATATAATATATTTACTTTTGGTTTTGGAAGAAAAATTATAACTTGTGGTCTTATCAGCAAATAGGTGGACGCAGAGTAGGACCATACACAC
>BMAW01127929.1:259936-270632 GCA_019974015.1 Nephila pilipes | reverse complement strand
AAGAAATTGAAAAAAAATGCTATTTTTACTGTACATAATATTACAACTGAGTGATTTTTATACGTAAAATGAAATTTTATTTTATTTCTACAAGACTGGTTGAGTAGACCAGATCCAGATGTAGATGTTGTATATCTTGTTTGGAGTTAATCTATTCAAGGAAGTTCGATGGCACACATAAAATATGAATGTTTCACTTCCGTGCGTTTAAACAAGAATCATTTTTATTTTAATGCTGGATTCACCAGTTCAATCGAAATGTCTATATAAGATTTTTTTTTTTTAGAAAATAATCAAACTTGTTAGGATCCGATTTCCCAACTTTTGATGACTTTTAATAAGATAGATTTATTTTTATCGGTATATTTTCCTCCCTCTCTTTTACTTTCTGTTGAGATATGCATGCAGTATACCTAGGTACACCAGGACCAGTCATTTTTACTATTTGGAAAATTTGGTTATATCCTAATATATTTTGGAGTTATTTTTTTTATATGTTACCGGAAAGTCTCACAGGGATTTGCAGAAAATTTCAGACTTAAAAGTAGGTAGTATATTAAACAATTTCTGTCATTTTCTCGGATTTTTGGACCTATCACAATTAAAGCATGATAATTGTTCTGGAGACCCGGAATTTATCTTTATAATAAATCACAAAGAATTAGGGTAATTACCAATGCTAAATGTAAGAAGGGATTACAGGTAGATGACTATAATTGATGATTGTAAAAAAAAAACTCAATTAGGAGAGAGGAAAACATTAGAATTTTACTTATATTTGGATTCATTTGGTTTGTTCGCTGTAATTTGTCCTAAAAGCACTGATATTTTTAAGTGTTTATTACCTTACAGCTATGTTATGAAGATAAAGGAAAATTAGATTATTATTGGAAGGGGTAATTAATAGAAACGGGGCTGTGACGTTGGGCTATTAGCGATTTTCTCATCATTAAGCTCGAGGACATTACAGTAATATGCACTGTAAAAAACTATAATTTTTTCCTAAGCAAACTGAAATAGGATTAGTTAAGTTAATGAAGAGAAGAAGTGAAGTGAGTTGAATTAGATATAATGATATATAAATGAAATATAATTGAAGGGAAAGTAAAAGGAATTGAGACGATATTGACTTGCTGATAGGTATTTATAATTTGAATTGAAACGTTTTAATAGCTTTTTGGATTGAAGATGGATAGCTTTTGTAATTGAAGTTTCGCTTTAGTTAAAGAGCTAAGGTAAGAACCAGCTGTGTTTGAATCAGAACAATTGATTAGTTAATCTCAGATTTCATTATTAGAGCATAATCTAAAATTCATGAACTAAGTGGGATTCGAGAGAGAGAGCAACCTTATATGTTCTTTGTTAATTATGATGCTCTTCGAATGTTCAGTTGGAGTTCAAATATGATTGACTTTTAGCAGAATAAAAAAAGGGCGGTAGAATTAAATGATGAAGAACGGGCATTACAAAATGTTTTGATCCAGAATCATATGAAAGTATAGAACTTTCGTCAATCGTAGACGAATCATCAAGAAAACAAATGGAACGAACTGAAGAATAAAATGTTGAACGGGGTACTAGAGTTGATATAAAAAAAAGAGTATCATGAGTGTTCCTAGAAGAAGAGTGAAAAACCTTTTAATTCATTTTATTACATATTAAAGATCATGTCCAAAAAACTAAAAAAAAATTTTTATATAAGTAATTTTTAAGTCAATCAATTTGACAGGGTTTGGGGTAGGAAAAGTTATAAATAAACTCTCGGTGTGTACCTAGTGTTAATAAAAATAATTACATTCTTCGCACAACTTTCAGTTATTGATCCTTTGAGATACAAGTCTTAAAATATAGAGAAAAGGGCATTTTAAGACTTCGTGTAAGATATTAATAATTTATTAACCTCATAATAGCTAGAGGCAATTTGTCAGGAAGGAGCATACTTGTTTTATTAGTCCACAGAGAGTCATATTCTTAACTGTTCGCTGTATACATGCATGATTTTCTCTTCAATTCATTATGTTTATAAAAGACTAAGCTTTCTATACTTTCGGTTCCGTGTAGATAACACTTCAAATCTTTCTAAATTATTCAAGATGTTTTATGTTAAGAAATTTATAGAAAATGTTCAATACATACTTCTCAATAGAGCTTCGTGGTAAAATCCTATTTTAGTGGGCTGCTTGGCGCGATTTCAAAATTTGCGCCCAAATGTACTATTTTTCATACATTTTATAGCGTTACCAGGAAAATTCTGTATAGTTAAAACATAGATTTGGCAACTTAGTGCCCCCCTCCCCAAATTCCTCATGTCACCAAGACTCCTAAAATAGGATCGTACTGAACAACGTTTATGTAAAAGTTTTTTGCATTATTTAATGCTAAACTGTCAATTTTTTCAGCTAACTATTTCAGCACAATTATACAATTTAACACATTCAAAGAAATGTCAAGACTAATTAATATAACGAGGTCGACTTTTGAGCTCTAATCTAGCTTTACAACACGTCAATGTGCGAATCTTTGGATCACGATATGCGCATATAATATGTATCAAATCCCATTTCATCCCACGATGATCTGTTAGGGCTTAATTTTTCTGAACATCCATTGCCTAAGTAAATTGAATGCGTCATTGTTTCTGGTGATAAGGTTTTTCAAACCATGTTGGGTCTAATGTCGCATATTTTCAGTTGGCGAAAAAAAATTGAACTCGGTGTCCTGGTACATATACTGTATTTAAGCCCTACTTTTAAGACAAAGCTGTAATTTTGAGATCACTTTGATAAAGTATTAAAATTGTACTACAGAAAATAGCCGAAATTCAATTTACGCTCTAGTGCCAAGTTTAATTTTTTTATTAATTTAATACATATGGCATTTCGGCATAATTTGCTTGCTCAAAATATGGCATAAAAGCCTCAACATCAAGAATTAATAAATGAAATGGTGCTAGTTTAGGTGTATACTGCATTAGCTCCCATAAAATATTTAATAAGTTTTAATACATTAAGGTTTGCTATTATGTTTCATCTCCTATGTATACTACATACATTATTTGAATTATGTTATTATTAAGAATAATTCGAATAATAGATTATAGATGGTGTGTTTACGTTTTGCTTACATATTGTATTATGTTACTGTATATAATGCTAGAAATATTGGAGAAAGTTGTGATCTGCTCTAAGAATTTGACTGTAACATACGTTACCATTACAAAATATAGTCCAATGTTACGATTACAATCCACATAGCCTTATATATTTCAAAATATTTAGATATTCAATACCAATGCCTCTTTCATTAAGATATAATTTCATTTCTTTCAACTTATTTTTTAATGCAGTTGAAACTTAAATTTTAATATATATATATATATTTCATTCTGAAGAATATATAATTGTATAGAAAAATAATCCTTTGTGTTTACCTTGTTTTATATATGATCTTTGAGTTTTGTAATGAAACCTTTGAAAAAACTGTACTGTTAAATCTTACCAGTAATCTACTGTTTTAATACTACTTTCATGTAACACTTTAACTATTAAAATTCGAACGATAGGCAATCTTAAATTCCTTTTTTCTGATTCAATGAAAAATGTATTGAAATTGTATGTCTTTTGATTTTAAATCTTTTATAAGTGAGATGATTTAAATAATTGACTTGACACTTTATTTTATATTTGTTTATATATTAAGGCTCCAGCTTACCGGACATATTGATTTCGTCACAATAATGCTCATCCTATGGAATTCCTACAACCGTCCTCAAATCTTTATAATTTCATCTATTTGAATGTAATGCAGGGCATCCAAAAAGTCAAAAAATAGTGATGGTTTCAACCTTATTGTATTTTCCCTCCAATTTTCAAAAAAATATTTTAAATGGGATTTAAAGACTGGAAAACCCACAAACGAATCGTTAAAATAAGAATAAAAATATTTTTAAGAATTTGTAGGAATAATATACTTCTGTAGAATCCTTCATTAATTTTTACTCTTTCAGGTGCACTTTTTTGCATACGAAGAGATAAAATTTAAGGATGGTAGTAGAAATTCCATAGCATTAACATTACGTTCACGATAACAAAATGGTCGGTTGACTGGAGCCTTGAAAGTTTCTGTAGAATTACATTTTATCTCCGATTTTAAGAAATATTTTTATCTCTATTTTAATTATACCTCAGTGGGAATTTTGGTTTTTTTTAAAAAAATATTATTTAAAATTTTTAAGAATCGGAAGGAAAATGTAACTCTGCAGAAACCTTCATTATTTGTTGCTCTTTCGGTTGCATTTTTTTGCATTCTTATACTTAAAATAGTAAAGATTTGAGGACGATATTTACATTACGTTGACGAAATCAAAATGACCAGTAGACGGGAACCTTAATATTAATGAATCTTGATTTCAACTAGACTGTTTTACTGATTGTTTTCCACCTATCTATTTCTACTTGATTCAAAAGTCCGCTTAACTCCGCCAATGGCGAAGTCAACTCGTGAACAACCCTTGCTTTACCTCCTTGAGGATTTAGACATACGAACGTATGTATTATGTATAAGCCCATATCTATGTACGGGTTTTGTTTGGAATTACAAGGTGTGAATTCACTTTCCAATGGTTATGAGTTCATTGCTCTATTAACTGTGGTGCTGTTGAGCTCTATTTTATACTACTTTAAATATGTTTTTGATGTAATTATAAATGCATTTTTCTCTGAAAATTGTTTTTATCTGAAATAAGAACTAATTTAATACAATGATAATAATAAATTTAAAACGTATAGTTTATACTAGTGAAAATCTTACACTCATATATGATAGAGTCATCCAATGATCGATTTATGTCTTGAAATAAAAGTGTAAAACTGTAATATAAAAAGTAAAAATATTTTTCCTTGGTATAGCTTTATATAAATTTACGATAACTAAGCGAATTAAAGTTAATGCATCCAAAAGCGCTTGCCTCCTCTTTACGAAACAACGGTGTATTGGCAATTTGCCAGCAGTCACCATTTTTGATCAACTTGTCCCCTGGGTTACTGAATATAAGTACCTAGGGTTAGTTCTAGACGCTAAATTAACTTTTGCCCACCACATCCGAAAAGCACATCAAAAGGCTATCGGAATGAGCAGATTGCTCACTCGCTTGATTTCTCGTAAGAGCAAGCTGGCGATCAGGCACAAAATTTTGCTCTACAAGTCGATCTTAAGACCGATCATGTTGTATGCGTCACCTATTTGGGCGTCTGCGGCAACCACCCATCTGAAACGACTGCACGTCTTTCAAAATATCCACCTTAGGAAAATGATTAATGCTCCCTGGTTTGTCCGGAACGAAGTCCTGCATAAAGATCTAAATATTGAACCAATTCTAGAGTTCATTAAAAAACAATCATTTAATTTCTTTAATAGGATCCCTCAAATACCTAATGCACTGCTTCAACAACTCCCCGCGTATGATGCGTCAATCGCATCATCGCAAAAAAGAGCCGCTCTCGGACACTCTTATATTCATTTCCCAGTCTTAAAAAGACTGAGAGCGCATTGAAGCAATTCATTAGTGATATCCTGCTTAATTTTTAAATTCAGGACTTCACATTGATAAGTGGCAATGTCCCATGGTCAAAATAGACCTCGCGTAACACTGTCGATCACTTTCAAAATTTTTAAAATTTCGAAATCTTAGTGATTTAAGCTCTTAAAAGTTTGTTTACACTTTATTTTTCATTTTCCTAAGTTAGAACCAATTTTAACCACTAGGCGTCGCTAGTGGCGCATAGCTCAATTCATGTTAATTCTTTTTTTTTTTTTTTTCAAACTCAATTTCCTCGCTTTTAAATTTTCCCTCAAGCTTTTAAATTGCATTTTTCTTTAAATTGGTTTCGGTACGGCATTTCTATTGATTTCATTTTAATTTTAACTTTATTTTTATCTAGTTACAACCTCTCAAAAACCCGCGGACGACAGATTTCTCGAAGTCGTTTTCGTCTTCGAACTGAAGTCCCACCCCCTAACGCTCTCTCCGCCCATTGCTATATATGCTTCTTAGCTTACTGGCTACAGCGTCCAATGGCAATGCGCTTTTGTAACTTTACTTTCCAACTTTGTTTCGGCAGTTCCTCACTCTGTTGAACTCCCAGGCGCTGTTGCCTTGATCCTAATTATTATAGTTGATTACAATTATGCTTAACTTTTAATAAATGATGCACTTTAACTTTTAAATATTAATTCTGATGAGATGGTATGTTTTTAATTTTAAAACAGGTACCTCGTAATTTTAGCCGTTACCGTTACCGGACGATGACTAAGCTAAGTACATCTAAGTATATAAAATGTTTTTTGTTTCTTTTCCAATTTCTGGTGGCATCACAAATCTAGCTTTGAGATTCATTGCTCAAAATTTAGTTAGTTAATGAAACTTTTCATAACAGGCAGTTGATCTAAATTTGAGTTTCTATTACTAGTTTAAGTTTTGCAACTGATTACTAAGAACATTATTTAAGACTAAAACTTAAGAAAACTTAAAAAAAAAAGACTAAAACTAAAGAAAAAAACTAACTTAAAAAAGACTAAGACTAAAAGTTATTTAAAATTTTCTCGACATGGCTTCCGAAAAAAATCTTCAAGCTGCTTTTGAAATATTTTGCAAAGCGGAAGGAGGAAAAGACGGCAAGCTTTCTGTTGATGGAATGAAAAAATGGTTCAGACAGGCAGGAATAATTACCAAGGACACTGGAATCACCGACACCGATGTGGATAAGGCTTTCTCGGTAGTAGTAGAGAACAAGGAAGGTGTGACATTTACAGAATTGAAGGAATGTGTCATATCCATCGCAAAAGATAAGAATTTGGACCATAAGGAACTTTTAAATAAACTTGGTGAAGCTGGTCAAGTGCAGAGTGCTGAGGAAAACAAGCTTGGAAAATAATAAAAAATGCATTTTACACAATGAAACTAACGGAAGTTAAGTACAGTTTACTAATTATTAAAATAAATACACGTGCAATTTAAAGAAGTTTGTACTCTTTTATACATTTATGGGCATTTTAAATTGAAATTGGAATTTCTCAGTTAAATGAATGAACCCAGATTATATTAGATAGCATATATAAGTAAACAAAAAATATTGCCAGTCACTCCAAATATGTTTAATGGATTTCTAGGAGCAGGTAAGAGCTTTGCAGCTTTTAATCTCTGAAAATGGTAGATTTTTTAACAGTTTAAAAGGAAAAAAGGTCATTGACAAGGAAAAAAAATCAACGTTTAGTTTAAGAAGCTTAATCAGAGAAATTTAAGTAGTCTAGTAGCAAGCCGTTGGCGGCTTGGCAGGGAGGGTATGATATACTTTCCCAGCCAATGAGGTAGCATCGTATCATGTCAGTGGCTCGGAGAAAGAACTAAAATTGGATATTTAGAAGGATATTTTGTGGTCTTTTAATACTGGAATCAGGATTATAATTTGGAAAATCTTGTAATGGTCCATTGTTGATATTTGAGATGTTCTCAAAGAATTTAAAAGGAGTTTTGGTACAATCCTATTTTATCTGGCTTCTTGTCGAGTTTTCAAAAATCGTTCCAAATTGGCGCCAAAATCGGGTTTTTCATCACAGCTTAGAGATAACAGGGTAGCCACATTTGGCAAAATATCTCCACCAGAAAAAATACTGATAGATAGGAAATTAATTGCGTTATAGAGATCAGAATTTATCATGTACCAGGTAATATTAAAGATTTGTCAAATTATATGATTTTGGTTTTTTTTTTTCAAGTTTATAGTTATAGGTTTTTGCTGCAAAATTCCTAATCGGGCAGCATAAATTAGAACAGGTCTAAGAATCCGAATGCATCGAGGCTTTTAGTTTTTTCTAGTCGTTTTTGAATCCAGAGTAATTATGAGATAAACTTGACCTTACTCCAAATCAATCAAATATAATATGAAGAATAAAGTATTTTACATTGTAATAATTTTCGTTGAAAAAGTAACATATTTAATCGCGCGCTTTGGTGGCAGAAAAACCAATGCCAGAGAAGGGTTGCATTAAAATATGTCCTATCAGATTTGCATTACAAAGTTTGCCAATTCAATACATATAGTGAGAGTTTTGCGACAATTTAATATGATTCTTATTATATCAGTTAGATTAGATGAAAAAATGAAATTTATAATTTCAACAGAAAGATATATTACAGGTATTATATTTCAAATCGTTGACGGCTTTCTAAATTTTGCGAATTTCGATTTGAAAGTCCCATTTTCTATATATCTGTCAACGATAGTAATAAAAAAATCGAGAGGTTAGATCTCTATTGGTTACCAAAGAAAATTTATTCCTATTACAGAAAACATCGCATTTATTCCCAAACAATTAAGTATTTTGCAATGCATTCGCTTCCTTATTAACATTAAGAGCCATCGAGACGCAGTAAATAATTAGTCAAGCAAATTTTCAGTTAATTTTATTCAGTCTTAGCATAATTAAAAATCGAAAAGCATTACTAATGTGGAGCGCTCAACTAATTGCATCCTTAAGCAAAGGTTATAATTGAGAATTCTACTTATCTTAATAACAGTTGAAGAAGAATCGTATAAACTGGATACGAGTCCAATAGACTTCTGGTGACAGAATCCGAATCAGATAGAAGCTCTTAGTAGATCGCCGCACACTTTTTCTCTACTATATAGTGTGTTCAACCATCCCACTAATTCCTCTATCTCCTCTTACTCTAATATCTATATGATTCACAACACTTCCTAAATTGTAATGCCAATTTATATTTGACATGGCTCGTTCACAAGGCGAGATTCTCACTTGAAATAACGTGATAAAGCCCAAATGTTAGTAAAAGGAAAAAGTAAAGGGAAATCCGTTAGAGTTTCTTTTATCAATATTTTGCTATAATGCATGTCATTAAAAAAACAGAGTCGATGCAAAGTATACACGTGGATTCCAAGTTCAACTTTCTTCGTTTGATTTATTTTTAGTATTTAATTTAATTCATGGCATAATCGTCTTTTTTTTTTCTCTTTGTTAGATAAGTTGAAATTGACATCGCTTTGTACATTCGAATGTTTTGTATGCTTTGAAGAATTATTAGTGCTCTATGGAGCTATATACTTAGATGTGAAGTAATACTATTAAACGTAATTCTAAAATTCAGTTGCCTTTTCGATGATTTGAATTGTTTTACTGATTAGACTAATTCTTCAGATCGGAGAAGAATCGGTTAAATTCAAAGGACCTGTTGTATTGATCCATCGATCGTCGAATATAATTTTTCAGTAATTATACTACATCAGCTTTAAAACAGTTCTTGGAATCTTATGGATACTAAGAAAAACAATTGAAAAATACATAAATACAATGTGACAATTTAGCAACTATAAAAATTATTTTAAATAAAGAGGAAAAGTACAATTTCCAGATTAGTTTTATGTTCTTATGCGAATGATCTGAAAGATAATTTCTGACAAAATGTATCTAAAAGCCAAAGATGTGAAACTAATTATGAATATTAATCATGGGTTAAAAATAATAGTATTTTTTCAATAAATCTTGATAGTAATTTCACTTGTAATCTTCTTGATTTCAATAGTAATCTTACAAGCACCAAATATTGATACTATTTGCACCCAATATATCATGTAGGCGACTATGCAATAAACTAACACCTCCATTGAAAAAAAAATTAAAAATAAAACAAATCATTTTTGCAAAACAAAGAACTCATTTTATTCAAAGTTAAATCTTATAAATAAACGTAAGAAACGTAGACGTGCTAAATAAATTCAGTTACTGTTTTCATTTATATAGATAGGTCAGCGTGAAATGATTCCGGAAGATATGTAAACAGAAAATGTTTGCTATGTCAATGATAGCGATTGAAACAATATTTAACCGTCCATCATTTAGGCTAGACTCTAATGGAATTAAAATATAAATGTACTTATTTTCCAAGATATCTGATGAATAATTTAATAATAAATTCTATTCACGTTTAGTAGTTTTCTAAATAACTAATTTCGAATTCTTAGTACATAGATAATGCGTTGATATTCCATTGTAACATATTTTTTTTTCAAATTGTAATATTGAATAAATTGAAATGATTACTTAGACACTCCAGACACAATATGTGAAGTATTTCGGGTAATATTTTTATATCTTTGTTTTTCGATACATTATATGTTTATTTTGATCAAGTTACTGAAATATGATATACATACACTAATAGATTATTTAAATAGAGTATTTACTCAGCTTGTTTATTAATGCTAATCATTTCTATATAATCAGAGTTTATTTTTTATTTCCAAATTAAAAATAAAAAAATATATTTTATTAAAACGTTTTTCTGTATTTCACTTGGTGTGTGTGTGTCATCAAATTTTCGATCGTTAATTTAATCAACTTTCCATTAAGCTAGAGCTCTGAAACTTTGGGAATCGTTCTTACTTGCCTAATAATGCAAAATTTAGACATTTGCGACAAGTATTAATTAATATATTTTTTTAAATTATACAGTTTATCCCAACCACTTGGCGCGGTTTCAAAAATTGCCAAACTTGGCGTTTTTTTTTTTTTTTTTTTAAAGTCCTCGAAGCGGACCAGGGTAGCCCTATTTGGCAAAATACCGCCAAATAATTCCTGTCTCCAAGAGTGGTTTGACTAAACTGCATTCCAACTATTTAAT
>BMAW01127929.1:249675-259911 GCA_019974015.1 Nephila pilipes | reverse complement strand
TTACCGGATGGATACTAGTTAGTTTAAACGTTTTTATGTATTTCACTTGGCGTTTTATGTATTTCACTTGGTCGTTAATTTAATAACTTCCCATCAAGCTAGAGCTCTGAAATTTTTAAATCGTTCTTACTCGCCTAAGAGAATGCAATATTATTAGACATTTACGACAAGTTTTAATCCAACATTTTCTTTTATAATACATTTGTCGCAACTTTCGAAATAGCTATTTTAAAAATGACAAACTTGGATCTTTTTTGGTTGATACTGAGTTCCATGGACCATGATAATCACATTTGGCAAAATACTGAAATAATTCTTGTTGCAAAGTGGTAGTTGGGTTAACTGCATTCAACTATTTAATTTTACAGATGAATTTATTGGTTTAGTTTTAACATTTTTATGGATTTCACTTGGTGCGTGTCTGTCTATGTGTGTGTGTACAGTGTGCAAGAATTTCTATTAGTTAATTTAACTAACTTCCCCATCAAGCTACAGCTCTGGAATTTTGGAACCGTTCTTACTTGCCCTAACAATGCAAATTGATTTACGACCAGTTTTAAATAACATTTCATTAATTTTTCTTATAAACTTTTGCCACCATATAAAACATTGTTTTTATTTCGACAAATTTTAATTACTGTTGTTGTAAGATTGCGAACTAATAAATGAACTAACAGTTATAATTCTTCATAGAAATGCTAATTAATGAAGAGATTTTGATTAGTATAAAGAGGCTTTCTCTCTTCCCTTTCTTCTCAGAAGAACAGTGCAGGAAATATATATTTATCTTGCGTATTCAACCTTAGTACGGTGTATTGACTATAAAAATCCATCCCTGAACATTTTTTTTACATTACTTGTTTTTTTATTACTTTTACACTTCCATTACTCAGATTCTGCATAAAAAGATGTACTATTTGCAAAAACCTCTAAACTAATTTATAAAATATAATTTTTTTCATATTTTATTTTTACAGTAAAAGTTGAAGTGTAACTTTTTAAGAAAGGTTGGTCACCCGTGAAAACAGTCAGTTGAACCTTCAAAGAATTGAGACTTGAGATTTAATTGTTCATCATTTCACAGTTTTGCAATTGTGTTAAATTATACCTTCACCAATTTAAATATAGTTATACAGTGATACCCACTTCCGATATTTAAAAATATCAACATTACTTTTGTCTTTAAAAACAACCTCAAAAGCAGAAACACACTATTATAGAAAGAAAATCAATATTAATGTTGACAAATTGGTTTCGTATTCATCACCAAAAAGAAAGGAATTTTTCTCCCCGAACATTTCACAACACACCTAAACCATACCTATAGTCTCAGTCTCTCTAATACTTATAGATGTTACTTTTAATCAAAACATCCAGTTAAGATTCATTTTGCACACACGGAAAAGTTCGGAAAGTTTATCTCATAAACGTCTATTCTTTCTAATAGAATGGTAATCGACAATAAATTAAAATAATAAAGTGTTTATTTCATTCCATTATTGTAGTTTAAGTTATCCATTACACAGTCTGGTGGGGATATGCTCAAAAAAATTATATCAAAATCTTGAAAACCCTATTAGGCACCACTTTTTATAATGATAGCAAGAGCAATACGACACACGTAGTGGACGATATCGGGAGCCTTTAAATTACAAACTTCATAAATCATAAGAAAAAAATTCAATAACTTTATAATACACTCTTTAGAAATGTTACATTTAAAAAAATCTTGAAAGTTGTCTTATTTATTATATTAGCTTCCTCCCTCCCGATCAGATCCTTTTCCGATTCCTACATTTAATTTCTTTGTATTAAAATTTTCACTTTTTACATTTAGATCCTTCTTTTCATTTTAAATTCCATCTTTACAAATTATTCTTTTGCATATCTGTACCGTACATAATCCTCCAACTAAAATAAATATTCTAAATTTTCCAAAAGAAAATAATGAGTAAATGATACAAAAACCATTCGTTCCAGCAATATATCTGAATTATTCCTCCCAGTACTTAATTTTTTAATTTACAATCCACAAGCAATCCTTCAACCAACACTTGTCCACCTACCTACGTCAATTGGAAAGCAATATTCTGCTATCTTCAACCTATAACAGCATAATCAAACTTTCAGAGTATATTCTTCCAGCAATTTTTGAATCCATTTTCTCCCAGCTAAATATACAGGTCTCTTAGATTCGACCGAGGAGCACTTAGTTTCAGTTGCTCGTGGATTACAACGTCAAGTTGCTTGAAAGTTACTACGTTAACAGTTATACTCTCACGGGGTACAATACGAGTTGGTTGAATGCGTGAACTCAGTTTATATTCATATTTCAGAGAAATCTTAAATTAACTTTTAAGAATGATAATAAAAGTTAAATAGTATGAGAAAAACACTGAAATAAAAGAGCTTTCATGTTATCTACTTCTAGAAAATAAATTCAAAAGTTTTCGATTTAAATTCTTTTTAGTCTCTCACAGACACAGAAAATGTCGACAAGCCGACTGACATTTTAAATACTTGTCAGCCTTATAGGAATCTTGGATGTTTAGCTCTAAAAATTTCATATAGATTACATCATATTTATTGTGACATTCAGATGATAACTCTTTCCATATACACCTCACGCAGCAAGAGACTGCTTTAGCAGCTCTTATGGAAGCTTTAGTCGTGCTTAGTCCAAGATGATAACGGTGGAATTTGCTGATAACACCACTCGCTGCCTGTATCTTCCAATCTGATAGATCATTTGGTAAAGGCGCTTAACCATGCTTTTTAATGAACGTTATTATTGACAACCTATTTTCTCTGTAAGTTAAATGAAACAATACCTGAAGTCGATATAAATAAGGGGAATTCTTAGTGGAAAATAAAAAAATAAAGAAAATGAAGCACATATAATAGTGACTAAAAGTGACTAAACTTTCAATCAGTCTACAATGTGCGAATGTCTTTCTGTGTCCTATAATTTATTCACAACTACAAAAACAACTTCGATTTTATACCTGTGTGTAAATAGTTTCCAGAATACAAATGTAATAATACAAAATATGTATTTGAGCCCTCACAAAAACTCCATACAAAAAAAGAAGAAATATTGTGGAGAAAATAAACGAACACTAAAAGAGTGGATAACAAGATTCGGATGTTATTATTCTCAAACGAAGACCATTAATAGAAGAGGTTACAATCCTTAAATATAAAAGTGAAAGGGGGAGGGCCTCCTGATTTCTCTGTCTCAGTCCATCACACCATGGTAAAAAGAAAAGATGCTTTTCGATTATATAAAAGGACATTCGATTCGGCTAAAATAAATTTACTTGAAATGGTCAAAAAATTCAACTTTTATAAATACAATAAACATTACATTTAATTTTACTGAAAAACGCTGATGGAGCTTTGAAAACTGAAAACTGATGAAGTGCAAACTGGAGATAGATCATTCAAGAAATTCAGGTTCATATAACTATCTATCGATTGATTGTTGGTTTTGTTGTTTTATGGGATATAGGCAACAAAGGCTTATTATCCCCATTATATATAGAGAGTATATATATATATATATATATATATATAGTAATATTGTAGTGTGTGTGTGTGTGTACTAAATCATTAACCGATATCCCAAATATCCAATCATGTAAAGTAATTAGGATATGTGACGTTTTATTACATTGCATTGCACACACACGGGACTAATGGACGCCGGATCTTTGAATTTTGTCCATGGAGTATGACGAGGATGGTACCTAAACTTACATCTTCATCTCCAAACTTCCACCCACACACCGACGGGAGGGGAAGTTGGTAGCCATATAGATTTAACGTGCATCAACCCTCTACACGGTGAGTTCTAGTTGCACAAAAGTCTCAATTAGTGAGGATGCAACACCAGCCGCGGGTTTCTCAGTTCATGATACTATAGGTTACACGGCCGTATAGTCAATAGGATAACTGTTAGAATTTATAAAATCACGTGCTCGATTAGAAAAATATATTCAAAAGGATTAATGTTAATTCTGGGATTTTCAAACTAAACGTTATTTTTTAAAGATTAAGAAGCAGATAAAGAACGGTAACATTTCTGGAAATCTAGAATATAGTGTCCTAACAGAAATAAACGGAAATAAATTTTTGCTATTAATTACGAAATGATTGTTTTTTTAATTACGCGTAAGTAATGTGATTAATAATAGTTAACAAGCAGATCCTCGAGACATCTGTAATGTACGTGAATAACATGAGATTCATTTTTTAAAATTTCTTGTTAGTATTCATTTAATTTTCAGCAACTGCTATTTAAAATTTAGTTTATTAGATTCTTACATGAAAAGTAAAAGTAGTCCAAATACGAAACATCCGTAAATACTAAAAACTCATCGAGACTTATCCATCTTTACCATTAACGGATTGAAGGAAAACCACTTATTATTAAGTGACTGAAAAATTTTCAGGAAGCTTTTGACCTCTTATGCGCGTAGGTGAAAGGAGATAAACTGACTTTTTGATAGCATTAAACAATGGCAAAGGTGAAATTGGGTATGGAATTAGGAATAACTGATTCCGAGTGCAGTCTGCTTTCGAAAAAGCAGCAAAGGACCAGAAAGAAGCGTTTCTCCCTCAAGTGAAGAAGCGTTGACAACCCTTGGAAATAGAAAAAAGATAGATCCTACGGAGCTAATGGAAAAGAACTGCAAAGCACATCACCAATCAAAGACGACTCCAGGACAGATCCTGGAGCTAAGTTGTCAAGCGCGACAATATAAAATTTTTTTAATGAATATAGATTACAAAGCAAAATCACTTTTGTTGAATAATGGAATACATCCCAAAATTGGCCTCTTTTTCGCATTGGTGATCATGTGATATACTATCAAATTCGACTGATTGAAATACGACTGATTCATCTCCTCCGTAACGAAGGATGATGATTTGTTAGACTATACTCACCAAATGTAGAAACCCTCTTTTCCTTGTTGAAACACAGCTCTTATACACGGTAATCTAAATTAGAAAAAACTCATGCAAATTTAACGAATTTTGAAATCTTCAATAGGGGACTAACAGCATTTTCCCATTCGCTCTGAATTTTGACAAATATTGATTGTATCTGTTATACACAAACATGGTTCGTAAAATTTAAACGGATATGGGCAACAATTACAGCAGCCATTATGATTCAGTATTCTGAAGAATGGTATCATATGCATTAAAATGGGTCTAATGAGAAGGATTTATACATTCAAAACTAATGAAAAGTTGATGTATTCTGATAATTAACTCCTGACTGAAAGTTAGTACTTGTAAAAAGGATGTGGTATTAAGTTAGCGTAATGAAATGCTACGTTGATAGATGAACTGTACACCCAGATGCTGAATTATAGTTATCTTTTGCAACTTAAAGTGAGGAAATTAACATGGCAATAGGGTAAGCATGAAAGATGACGTATCAAAGCTACCATTGCTAAAAAAAAGCCTAAATTGTTTGCTAGACCAGATCTGTACTGCATCTTTTCTTGACCGTTGAAGGTTCCAATGTGTTTAAACTTATAGAAATGTTTTTAATCTAAGTCCATTTTCAGCTTAAAAATCTTATTTATCGACGCCTTTAGTGACGGAGAAAACAAAAACCGCTCCAAATACACTCCAAAAATTGGATTCTAAGAAGATTGCGTTATTAAGTTAAGCATAGCGAAGGCACTTTCTAGATGAAAGATACGCCTAGATGTGTCATCTGACGCGTACTATTAGCCCATTTTGTTTTTCGTGCTGGTTAGTGGGCCAAAATAGAATACAACCTAAATTCAGCTTAGTTTTTGAAAAGAAGTAATATAGAATTTGAGAAACTTTACTGCAAGGTTACTAGCTATTTTTATTTCTCCTTAAATTCATTAAAAGATTAAAATTCCATTTAAAAGTTAAACAATGAACAATGAAAACAACTCTTGATTTGCATAAATAAATACCCATACACATTTATTTTTAAAGATAAAATAAGATTAAAGAGTATTAATTAGGATCACAAGAACTATTGAAAAATCGTGCAAATAAAATAGAAAATATTAATTAAAAACGGAAATATCTTAGTAGTATGATACTGATAATATGAAAATCAAAAATCTTAATAACAAGAATAGGAGGACGAGATGAAGTATTGCTAGGAATCCTTAACCATGTAGTTCTAACTGATCTATAGTATGTGTGTGATATAGCATGAACTTTATTCTACGCTTGCCCAGAAGCTTCATATTAAAAGTGTTATTAAATCAATGGTAGAGGAAATGAAAATGCATGGAGGTTAAGTTGAAAAATTCGTTTACAATTAAAAGCAAAAATTAAGTGTTGAAGTTTATTGGCTAGTGAGACAGATGACTGCCCAGGATTCATTGGCTGTCAGGTTGAATGAGAGTTATCCCAGGAGGTTTCTTGGTCTATGTTGAGGGATATGAGTGTATTTTTCAATTTTTGTTCAGAGATTTATTGTCAGTATAATCTATGTTGTTAACCAGCCTCCTTGGTATTTTGATAATGAATTGTTTTATTGAGGAGAATTTAGGCAGAATACATTTAGGTATTTTGGGGGTAATTTAGGAGTTACTCCATATTTTACATACGGAAGGCGGTGATTTGCCTACTGATGATATTTGAAGTTTTCCGTGATATTAATATTTTTATTTGCAGAAACTCCCATTAAGGACAAGTGTAAGAAATGATAGGTTTCAGAATCAGATATAGATAAGCTATTTTTTGTTGAGTGGTTTTTAATTTGGATTTTCAAAATTAGGGAAAAGAGCAAAATTTTTCTCTGTCAAAAAATGTTCTGCTCTCAGAATTTTCTCTTCACACAAAGGTTAGTAACTAAATGTATTGTGATGAATCGATGATCATTTTTTTTGCTATACCAATGGATTTTAGAGTCTCTGTAGGCATACGCAAAGGATTCATGTTTCCTTTCGAGTTGTAAAAGTACGTTAATTTCAAGCTTTAACATTATTGCATTTAATGAACCAGTTTTTATAGATGCTGAGAGGTATTTGAGACATATGGTGTGTGACTTGTTTTGAGATTTTGTAGGCGTGCAGGAATGACAGTAGTCGTCTAAAACACCCTATGATGGCGTTTGGCTGATCTGGGATGTCTGATCACAAAGAAGTTGAAGAAATTGGAAGATTTAGGTTTCCAGTGCTACTCCCTGCAGGAGATCTCTCTGTTTCCTGAGAGGAAGTGATTGCTTACGGGAAATCAGGATTTATAGCCATGGGGTAGTTATGGATAATTAATTAGGGACATCATATTGAATTAGTTTATTGAAGTTATGATATGATCAAACCAGACTTACGGTCGAACTCATTTATTCCAAAAACTACTTTCGGCGTTGTGTCTATCAAAATCCTGATTTAATATATTCATCCACGCGGATCAGTTGGTATTTGAGGGAGCAATCGGGAGGAGACTTATGCTGGTCCAGGAATTGGAGATATTGTGGATTGCCTAAGTGGTATTCAGCCTTTGTAAATGAAATTTTTGCCATATTGACTTAAGACAGAAAAGGAGGATTGGGTCGTTTCAAGGGAAGAATATTGTACCTTTAGGTAAGGGAACTGCATGTGATTACTAGTTTTCCCTACATTGTGAAGTAATTTACGTTTATTCTCATGATGGTATTATAATCTACTAATAAATTTGGTAAAAAGTTTGATCATTTTATTTTAATCCTTTTTCTCTCTAGGCTTTTTTGTTTTTATTTCTAGAACTTTCGAATCGTAGTTAATAATTTCATTTAGAAGGGGAGGTGTACATAATATAATATTCTTCATCGAAATATTTTGAAAAATGTTGAAACAACAATTTTGATACTTCTTTTGTCGTTTTACGTTTATGAGATTATTTATGAAATCTGTTTTTGTATTAATTCTGCTAAAATTTAGGATCTTTTCTTTCACAGTGTACATTCTCTTGATTTGTTAGAGCTAATAGGGAATGTCTCCACATAAAAAGCATTTCATGCAAGCGAGTGTCGTCTTTTGATTTGATATTCAAAGGTATCTGCTAATCTTTTTAAATTAGACTTTATATTTAGTAATTTTTAGGATTCACATTTTATTTTTAGGGGAGGGACATCTTGCAAATTCAAAATTTCTTAGTTCATGTTTCATTTTGTAAAAGATGTTCTCGATTTATTTGTTTACTGCAAAAGTAAGAACGTATTATTTCGGTGTGTGGTTTGAGAGGTAGACATTTTAGCATTTAGGATTTCTTTTGAATATCATTTACTTGATTTCCAAATGTCTCCCCCATCTCTGCTCTGGGGAAAACCTAAAATGGGATCATCATTTGATCTTAATTTTCCTTCAGTTTGTAAAAACCTCCTTGTATCTGTGAGAATATGTGGAAACTTGGCTCGAAAAATGTATCTGATTTGCTGTCGACCACTGTATGTGAGGGGAACCTGTATGCCAATAGATGCTAATTCGGTTACGGTGAAGTCTATTTGAAAGGAAGAGTCATAAACAACTTGAATACTGGTAGGGGAAGGATAAGTGTGACTCTCGCTTTATATATTATAGCAATTTTTGAAGGTTCGTCTCTACTTGTATTGGTGGGCATTAAAATTTCCGTAAATAAGAAGTCTGATTTGATATAAGACAAATACTCAGAGTTCGCAAATTTTGGGTGAACTGTAGGTGAATGAGTAGCATATCACCATTCGACGGGTCGGCGCAACGATGGCTAGCTCCTGAGCATTGTAAAATAATGTATACTTTTGATATGTGAAAAGGAACATTTGAACAGGAGGAGGGGTGAACCTGATGAAGTAGCATTGTTTGGTCTACATTTCTTGGAGTGTGTAATTAGAGGATCTAAAAATTCTGGCCACGGTGTGTGATTTTCTTGCAGGAGGACAAGATCAGGACATGCTATGTGTAAAGTTTTGTAACTCATTACTATGAAATCGTACCCTTTCGTGAATTTCTATAACCAGTGAGATCCTAAAGGGGTGTTACATTATGATGCCTGGCGAAGATTTATGGGTCGTGTAAGTAGATATATTTTTGTCTGGCATTTGGCATTAAACCAGATATTTGGTTTATGTATACTTTTATTTATAAAAGCCTTCGGCAATTTCAAGAGTTCAAAACATTCTTGGAGATAAACTCAACTTTGTCTTGAGTCGATGCTTCCTCTGCCATATAATGGAGTGACGTCGTCTCGGGGTGGCATTGATGGTGCCAATTGTCAGCATGGGTGTGTTTTGTGCAATTGTTTCTGCTTGATCTCTGGTTTTCATTTTGGCAGCGATGGTGCTCTTTCTTTCTCTGGCTTCATTTTTGCAGTAAGTGCGATCTCCCTCTTCATGATGATGTAGTTCCTGACTGCAGTTTCTAACAAATGAGTCAGGAATTTATATCGTATGGTTCATATTTTGAGTATTTTAAGCACTGGCATCTAGAAGTATCAAGGTAGATTCAGTTTTGGGATGAGTGGTGAAAAATAATGACAGTGAACAATGTTACCCTAAGTTTCTTTGAAAGGTTCCAATAACTATTAATGCGAAAGATAGATTTAATTTTGTAGGTGTCATGTAGCCTGTGCCTGTGCAGTTTTGACAGATATTTGAGATAGATGTAGGAGTTGTGGTTTTTCTTTTTCAACTTTGATTTTGAGATAACTCTTCTATTTAGAAATATGATTGTTTTGAGATATCCAGAGCTATCCATTTTCTGGGCATTGACTCCGAGTTGATGGATTATGTAGTAACGATATTTTTTGTAGTAAGAAATGGGGTTTTGATAGAGTGGTGTTCTTCTTCGGTTGAAGGTAGGATCTTGATGTAGTCACCTATAGCAATACGTAACTAATTTTAGTTAGTTTAAACGTTTTTATGTATTTCACTTGGTGTGTGTATATCAGAGTGTCATCAAATTTTCGGTAGTTAATTTAACTAACTTCCCATCAAGCTAGAGCTCTGAAATTTTGGGAATCGTTCTTACTCGCCTAAGAATGCAATATTTAGACATTTACGACAAGTTTTAACTAATATTTTCTTTTATAATACAGTTTAGCCCAACTACTTGGTGCTATTTTAAAAAATGGCACAAACTTGGCGATTCTTTTTGGTTGAACGTTGAGTCCGCGAAGCGGACCAGGGTAGCCACATTTGGCAAAATACTGTCAAATAATTCTTGTTGCAAAGGGTGGTTGGGTTAAACTGCATTCCAACCATTTAATTTACAG
>BMAW01127929.1:233807-249575 GCA_019974015.1 Nephila pilipes | reverse complement strand
ACGCGGACCAGGGTAGCCCTATTTGGCAGAATACCGCCAAATAATTCCTGTCTCCAAGAGTGGTTTGACTAAACTGCATTCCGACTATTTAATTTACCGGATGAATTAATTTTAGTTAGTTTAAACGTTTTTATGTATTTCACTTGGCGTTTTTATGTATTTCACTTGGTCGTTAATTTAACTAACTTCCCATCAAGCTAGAGCTCTGAAATTTTGGGAATCGTTCTTACTCGCCTAAGAATGCAATATTTAGACATTTACGACAAGTTTTAACTAATATTTTCTTTTATAATACAGTTTAGCCCAACTACTTCGTGCTATTTTAAAAAATGGCACAAACTTGGCGATTCTTTTTGGTTGAACGTTGAGTCCGCGAAGCGGACCAGGGTAGCCACATTTGGCAAAATACTGTCAAATAATTCTTGTCGCAAAGGGTGGTTGGGTTAAACTGCATTCCAACCATTTAATTTACAGGATGAATTTATTAATTTAGTTAGTTTTAACATTTTTATGGATTTCACTTGGTGTGTGTCTGTCTGTGTGTGTACAGTATGTCAAGAAATTTCTATTGTTAATTTAACCAACTTCCCATCAAGCTACAGCTCTGAAATTTTCGGAACCGTTCTTACTTGCCTAACAATGCAAGATTTAGATATTTGCGACCAGTTTTAAATAACATTTCATTAATTTTTCTTATAAACTTTGCCACCATATAAAAAACATTGGTTTTTATTTCGAATAATTCTTACTTACGTTGTTGTAAATTGCGAACTTAAGTAAATGTAATCCAGCAGTTATAATTCTTCATAGATGCCACTACGAAGAGATTTTGATAGTATAAAGGCTTCTGCTTTCCCTTCTTTCTTCTCAGAAGAACAGTGCAGGAAGTATATATATTATGCTTTGACGTATTTCAACCTTAATAGTGTTTATTGACTATAAAAATCCATCTCTGAACATTTTTTTTTACATTACTTGTTTTTTTTACATTACTTTTTACACTTCCATTACTCAGACTTGCATAAAAAAAGATGTACTATTTGCAAAAACCTCATAACTAATTTATAAATATAATTTTTTTCATATTTTTTACGTTGGAAAAGTTGGAAGTGTAACTCTTTTAAGAAAGGTTGGTCACTCCTGTATTAAACAGTCAGTTGGAACCTTCAAAGCAATTGAGACTTAGAGATGTTTAATCGTTCATTTTCATTTCAATACTTATGCAATTGATATTCCAAATTATACCTTCACCAATTTAAATAAGTATACAGTGGATACGCCCACCCCCTTCCGATATTTAAAAATACTCAAACATTAACTTTTGTCTTTAAAAAACACCTCAAAAGCTTAGAAACACACTATTATAGAAAGAAAATCAATATTAATGTTGACAAATTGGTTTCCGTATTCATCACCAAAAAAAGGAGAGGATTTTCTCCCCGAACCTTCTACAACACCTAAACTAACTCTATAGTCTCAGTCTCTCTACTTAATACTTAGGATGTTACTTTAATCAAACATCTCAGTTAAGAAGCATTCATTTTGCACACACAGGAAAAGTTCGGAAAGTTATCTCATAAAGTCTATTCTTCTAATAAAATGGAATTCGACAATAAATTAAAATAATAAAGTGTTTATTTTCAATTCCATTATGTGTTTGGTTATCACTTACACAAGTCTGGTGGGGGGGATATGCTGCAAAAAAATTATATCCAAAATCTTGAAAACGCAATGAGCACCACTTTTATAATGATAGCAAGAGCAATACGACACATCAGATACAAGGAAATTATCAGAGCCTTTAAATTTACAAACTTCATAAATCATAAGAAAAAAAAATTCAACTAACTTTAATAACTCTTTAGGAAATGTTAACATTTAAAATCTTGAAAGTTGTCTTATTTATTATAACGTTAAATGCTTCCCCCCCCCCCCGACAGATCCTTTCCGATTCCTAAAAATTTCCTTAATTTCTTGTATTAAAATTTTTCACTTTTTTACATTTTTAGATCCTTCTTTTCATTTTAAATTCCATCTTTACAAATTATTCTTTTGCATATCTGTACCGTACATAATCCTCCAACTAAAATAAATATTCTAAATTTTCCAACAGAACAGCCAATAGTAGGCAATAATAGCAAAAAAACCACTTCGCTCCAACCAATACGAACTATTCCTCCCAGTACTTAATTTTTTAATTTACAATCCACGAAAGCAATCCTTCAACTTCAAATTCCATCACCTACAGTCAATTGGAAAGCAATATTCTGCTATCTTCAACCAACAGCATAACAAACTTTCAGAGTATTTCTTCCAGCAAATTTTGAATCCATTTTCTCCCAAGCTGAAATATACAGGTCTCTTATGATTCGGACTAGAGGAGCACTTCGAGTTTCAGTTGCTCGTGGATTACAACGTCAAGGTTGCTTGAAAGTTACTACGTTAACAGTTATACCCTACGTGGGTACAATACACGTATGGTTATGCAACTCAGTTTAATATTCATATTTCAGAGAAATCTTAAAATTAACTTTTAAGAATGATAATAAAAGTTAAATAGTATGAGAAAAACACTGAAATAAAAGAGCTTTCATGTTATCTACTTCTAGAAAATAAATTCAAAAGTTTTCGATTAAATTCTTTTAGTCTCTCACAGACACAGAAAATGTCGACATACTTGGCGACTTGGAACATTTTAAAGATAATCCTTAAACCAAAAGACCTAGGCGGATATTCTTGGATTTGTTGTGAACATCTTTAAATATAAATTCTTCTCTATAATTCTTAATTCATATATATATTTTAAATTTCTATGTCTTTAGTTACTTTTTTAAATTTAGCTGCAACACGATTCAGCCATGTGATTTTGAACTGCACATATTCCACCTACTTCTACTTAAATAAAATTACCTCCATCTTGGCAGCCAATAGAGAGTTGCTTCCTTTAGCAGACTAATAACCTAACTGGAAGCTTTAAGATCAGTGCCTTAGCTTCTCAAATACGATGAGAATACTACCGATGAGAATCTTTTGACTGAGAGCTAACTACCACACAGCATGCACCATGTTCCATCTTCCGCAAACTCTTCGATCAGTATCCATGATTTATTCGGGTTAAAGGGTCGCTCTAGAACCGAGATGCTTTTTAAACTGAACGTTATTAGACAGTTGCCATTTTTTCTCTGTAAGTTAAATGAAACAATACTCTGGAAGTCGATATAAATAAAGGGGAATACTTAGTGGAAAATAAAAAAAAAATAAAAAAAAAAAAAAAAATGGAAGCACAAATACATAGTGACTAAAAGTGACTAAAACTTTCAATCACTACCACTAAAAGTGAATGTCTTTCTGTCTATAATTTATTCACAACACAAAAACAGTATTCGATTTTATACCTGTGTTTTTTTAATGTTTCAAGTAATACAAATGTAATAACAAAATATTATGTATTTGAGCCTCACAAAAACTCCATACAAAAAAGAAGAAATATTGTGGAGAATAAACGAACACTAAAAGAGTGGATAACAGATTCGGATGTTATTATCTCAAACGAAGACCGTTGTGTAGAAGAGGTTGACAATCCTTAAATATAAAAGGAAAGGGGGGGGGCAGCCCTGATTTCTCTGTCTCGTCATCTAACCATGGTAAAAAAAAAGGAAATGCGTTTTGATTAATATAAAGGGACATTCGATTCGGCTAAAATAAATTTACTTGAAATGGTCAAAAAATTCAACTTAAAACTACTGCAAACACACATTCATTTAATTTTACTGAAAAACGCTGATGGAGTTTGAAAAACTGAAAACTGATGAAGTGCAAACTGGAGATAGATCATTCCAAGAAATTGCTTCATATAAGCTAATCTACTGATTGATTGTTTGGTTGTTTTTATGGGATATAGGGCAACAAAGGTTATTATTATCCCCATTATATATATATATATATATATATATATATATATATATATATATATATTATATATATATATGTGTGTGTGTACTAAATCATTTAACCGATATCCCAATCTCAATCTAATGTAGTCAATTAGGAAGATTAATTGACTGTTTTATTAGCATTGCATTTATAAGCACACGAGGACTATTGACGCCGGATCTTTGAATTTTGAACCATGGTGTAGTGACGAGGATGGTACCTAAACTGGCATCTTCATCTCCAAACTTCCACACCACACCGACGGGAGGAGTTGGAGCCACTATAGATTTAACGTGCATCAACCCCTCTACACGGTAGTTCTTTAGTTGCACAAAGTCTCAATTTGAGGGATGCAACACCAGCCGCGGGTTCTCATTCATGATCACTAGGTTACCACGGCCGTATAGTCAATTACGGATAACTGTTAAGATTTAATCAAATCACGTGTGCTCGATTAGAAAAATATTTAAAAGGATTAATGTTAATTCTGGGGATTTTCAAACTAATTAAACGTTATTTTTTAAAAGTTAAGAAGCAGATAAGAACGAACAATTCTGAGAAGCCCAGAATATATAGTCTTTAACGAAATAAACGAAATAAATTTTCCTTAATTACGAAATGATTGTTTTTTTTTAATTACGCGTAAGTAATGTAACATGATTAAAGTTAACAAGCAGATCCTCGAGACATCTGTGATATGTACGTGAATAACATGAGATTCATTTTTTAAAATTTCTTGTTAGTATTCATTTAATTTTCAAGCAACTGCTATTCAAAATTTAGTTTATTAGATTCTTACATGAAAAGTAAAATTAGTCCAAATTGAAACATCCGTAAATACTAATTAAAATCCATCGGAGACTTATCCATCTTTACCATTAACGGATTAACGGAAAACCACTTATTATTAAGATATGACTGAAAAAAATTTTCAGGAAGCTTTTGACCTCTTATGCGCGACAGGTGGAAAAGGAGATAAACTGACTTTTGATAGCATTAAACAATGGTTCAAACAAGCTGGTGTTATTGGTATGGAATTAGGAATAACTGATTCCGAAGTGCAGTCTGCTTTCGAAAAAGCAGCAAAGGACCAGAAAGAAGCAGATTTCTCCCAAGTGAAAGAGTTATTGACAACCCTTGGAAATGAAAAAAAGATAGATCCTACGGAGCTAATGGAAAAGCTTGCAAGCACATCACCACCAAAGACGACTCAAGGAGCAGATCCTGGAGCTAAAGTTGGCAAAGGCACAATGTAAATTTTTTAATGAATGTAAATTACAAAGCAAAATCACTTTTGTTGAATAATAAAATATCATCCTAAAATTGGCTCGTTTTTTCGCATTGGTGATCACTGTAAGATATACTATCAGAATTCGACTGATTGAAATACGATTTATCTCCTCCACGTAACGAAGGATGATTTTGTTAGCAATAATTCACCAAATGTAGAAACCCTCTGTTTCCTTGTTGAACACAGCTCTTATACACGGTAATCCTAAAATTAGCCAACAAAACTCGCAAATTTAACGAATTTTGAAATCTCAATAAGTAGTGGGACTAACAGCATTTTCTCCATTCGACTCTGAATTTTGACAAATATTGATATGTATCTGTTATAACAAACATGGCGAAAATTTAAACGGATATGGCAACAATTACAGCAGCCATTAATTTTCTTTACGTGATTCTGAAGAATTGTCATATGCATTAAAATGGGTCATATAGATGGAAGAGATTTATACATTCAAAACTAATGAAAAAGTTGGATGTATTCTGATAATTAACTCGACTGAAATTAGTACTTGTAAAGGATGTGGTATTAAGTTTAGCGTAATGAAATGCTGTTTGTCTAGATGAACTGTACACCCAGATGCTGAATTTGGTTATATTTTTGCCAACTTAAAGTGTGAAACAACATGGCAATAGGTAAGCATGAAAATGGGTATCAAAAGCCTCATTGCTAAAAAAATACAAATTGTTGCTAGACCAGATCCGTACTGCATCTTTTTCTTGCCGTTGAGTTCCAATGTTTAAACTTATAAGAAATGTTTTTTAATCTAAGTCCATTTCAGCTTAAAATCCTATTTTATCGCACGCTTTAGTGACGGAAAACAAAACCGCTCCAAACCACTCCAAAAATTGGGTCTAAGAAGATTGCGTTATTAAGTTAAGCACAGCGAAGTGCCTTTGGTCTAGATGAAAGATATGCCTAGATGTAGTTCATCTAACACGCTATTTGGCGCCATTTTGTTTTTCGTTGCTAAGTTGTGGGCTAAAATAGAATCCAACCTAAATTCAGCTTAGTTTTGAAAAGAAGTAATATAGTTTTGAGAAACTGTTACTTGCTAAGTTACTTGCTATTTTTATTTCTCATAAATTCATTAAAAGATTAAAAATTCCATTTAAAAAGTTAAAATGAACATAATGAAAACAACTTGATTGTAACATAAATACCCATACACATTTTATTTTTAAAGATATAAATAAGATTAAGAGTATTAATTGCGATCCACAAGAACTATTGAAAAACGTGCAAATAAAATAGAAAAATATTAATTAAAAACGGAAATATCTTAGTAGTTATGATACTGATCAATATGAAAATCAAAATCTTAATAAATAGAATAGGACGGATGAGATGAAAATTGCTAGAATCCTTAACCCAGTATGGTTCCTAACTCCGATCTATAGTATTGTGTGATATAGCATAACTTTGGCTTCTACGCTTGCCCAGAAGTTTATTAAAAAGTGGTATTTAACACAATTTGCATGTAGATATGAAAATGCATGGAGGTTAAGTGAAAAAATTCGTTACAAATTTAAAGAGTAAAAATTAAGTGTTGAAGTTTTGCTGGTAAGGTCGAGCAGATGACTTGGCCAGGATGTCATTGGCTGTCAGGTTGAATGAGAGTTATCCCAGGAGAATGTTTCTTGGTCTATTGTTGAGGGATATGAGGTGTATTTTTCAATTTTTTATCAGAGATTTATTGTCAGTATAATCTATGTTGTTAAAGAACCTCCTTGGTATTTTGATAATGAATTGTTTTATTGAGGAGTAATTTAGGGCAGAATAATTTAGGGTATTTTAGGGAGTAATTTAGGGTTACTCCATATTTTACATTTATCAGGCGGTGATTTGCCTACTGATGATATTTTGAAGTTTTCCGTGATATTAATATTTTTTTTTTTGCAGAAATTCCCTGACAGGACAAGTGTTAGAAATGATAGGTTTCAGAATCAGATATAGATAAGTATTTTGTTTGAGTGGTTTAATTTGGATTTTCAAGAAATTAGGGAAAAGAGCAAAAAAATTTTCTCTGTAAAAAATGTTCTGCTCTGAAATTTTTCTTCACACAGTGTTAAGTGTTGTCTTAAAGTGACAGTTGAATCGATGATCATTTTTTTTGCTTGGACCAAGGGATTTTAGAGTCTTGTAGGCATATGAAAGGGATTATGTTTTCCTTTTCGGTTGTAAAAAGTACTGCTTCAATTTTACAAGCTTTAAAGGCTATTTTGCATTTAATGAACCAGTTTTTATATGCTGAGAGGTATTTGAGAGCACATGGGTGACTGTTTTGAGATTTATGTGGCGTGCAGGAATTGCAGTGTCGTCAGCAAAAACATATGATGGCGTTATTTATTTGGGATGTCATTCACAAATAAGTTGAATGAAATTGGAGAGATTTAGTTTCCTAGTGTACTCCTGCAAGGATCTCTCTGTTTCCTGAGAGGAAGTGTGATTAAGCCTTACAGTGAAATCAGGATTCTTAAGACATGAGTCAGTTATGATAATTAGTTTAGGGGACATCATATTTAATTAGTTTATTAGTTTATTGATATGATCAAATTGCCAGACACGGTCGAACGCCATTTGAATATCCAAAAACACTACTTCGTGCGATTGGTCTTTATCAAATCCTGATTTAATATATTCATCCACGCGGATCAGTTGGTGTCATAGGAGCAATCGGGAGTGGAAACTATGCTGGTCCAGAATTTGAGTATTGTGGGTGCTTAAGTGGTAATTCAGCCTTTTGTAAATGAAATTTTTTGCCATATTGCTTAAGACAGAAAGAAGTGAAATTGGTCTACAGTGTTTAGGAAGAATATGGTACCTTTAGGTAAGGAATCGGGATGATTACTGAAGTTTTCCTACATTGTGGGAAGTAATTTACGTTTAAATGCTCATGATAGTATTGTAATCATCATAATAAATTTAAAAGGCAAGTTTTTGATCATTTTATTTGTAATGCCTTTTCTGGTGCTTTTTTGTTTTTAATTTTGAACTTTCGAATGTAGTTAATAATTTCATTTAGAAGGGGAGGTGTTGTTAAAGAAGTAATATTCGTTCATCGAAATATTTTGAAAAATGTTGAAACAACAAATTTTGATTCTTTTGTCGTTTACTGCTTTATGAGATTATTTAATTGAAACTGTTTTTTAATAATTCTGCTAAAATTTAGATCTTTTCTTTGTCTGACAGTGTAATTCTTTCATATGATTTTAGAGCTGAAATTGGGGAACGTTCCCCCCCCCCCCTAAAGCTTTTGCTATGCACTAAAGGAGGTCGTCTTCTGCATTTAGATTTTCAAAGGTATCTTGCTAAATTTTTTTTATTAAATTCGCAGACTTTATGTTTAGTAATTTTTTGGATTCAATTTTACTTTTTTAGGGGGAGGTGGATATCTTGCAAATTTCAAAAAATTTCTTAGTTCATTTCATTTTGTAAAGAATGTTTCGATTTTAGTTCTTATAAAAGTAGAACTATTATTTGGAGTGGTTTGAGAGGTGGCATTTTATGCATTTAGGATTTCTTTTGTAATATCATTTATTTGATTTCCAATGTCATCTCCCATCTCTGCTCTGGGAAAACTAAAATGGGATCATCATTTAATGCTTGATTTAATTTTTCCTAGTTTGTAAAAACCTTTGTATCTGGTAAGAATATGTGGAAATTTGTACGAAAAATGAAATTTTCTGGATTGTTGTCCGAACTTATCTCGTAGAGGGAATTGGGAACGCCCGACCAATAGATGTTATCGGTTACGGTGAAGTCTATTTTAAAGGAAGAGTCATAAACAAATCTTGTACTGGTAGGGGGAAGGATAAATTGTGATCTCGCTTATATATGCAATTTTTTTTGAAAGTGGTTCGTCTCTATTGTTTGGTGGGCATTAAAATTTCCGTAAATAATAGAAGTCTGATTTGTATAAGAAAGACCAAGTATTTCATGAGCTTATTTTGGGTGGAACGTAAAAAAAGGTGATGAGTAGTATATCACCGTCTGACGGGGTCGGCGCAACGATGGTAGCCTCTGAGCATTGTAAAATAGATGGGAGTACTGAGTGATGTGAAAAGGAACATTTGACGAGGATTGAGGTGATACCTGTGAGTAGCATTTGATTTGGTCTATCATTTTTGGAGATGTGGTAATTAGGGATACTAAAATTCATGCCTGGACCAATGTGATTTTCTTGCAGGAGGATAAGATCGGGGACATGCTAATCTGTAAAGTTTTATAACTCGATTATATGAAATCGTACTCCTTTCGCATTTCATGAGACCAGTGTGAGTCCAAAAGGGGTGTGATACATTATGGGGCACTCGTAGAAACGGGGTTTATTTATTGTGTAAGTAGATATATTTTGTCTGCATTGCTGTGATTAAACTAGGATATTTGTTTAGTTGTATATTTACTTCTATAAAGCCTTCAAGTACTTCAGAGTTCAAAATATCTTAGGAGGGAATGAAATCAAACTTGTCTTGAGTCGATGCTGGCCTCTGCATATAGAGTGACGTCGTCTGGGGGTGGTCAGATTGCTTACAATGTCAGCATAGGTGATGTTTTATGTAACTTGTTTTGCTTGATTCGGGTTTCTATTTTCGGTAGCGATGGTGCTTGCTTCTTTCTCTGGCTTCAATTTTGGGAATTTAGGACTTCCTCTTCATGATGCGATGTAGTTCTGACTGCAGTTTATACAATATGAGTCAGGAATTTATTCGGTGATGGTACATATTTCTGAGGGGTAATTTTTAAGCACTTCAAGTATCTGGGAAGTATGTTGCAGTTTTGGGATGAGTGGTGAAAATAATTACAGTTGAAGCAATGGTTAGCCCTAAGTTTCTTTTTGAAAGGTTCAATAACTATTGACACGTAAAGATAGGATTTAATTTTGTAGGTGTCTAGCGTGTCTGCAGTTTTACAGATTTTGAGAATGAAGATGAGGAGTGGTGTGCTGATTTATTTTTTTCAACTTTGATTTTTGAGATTTTAAATCTTCTATTTAGGAAATATCGATTGTTTTTGAGAGGACCAGAGTTGTCCATTTTCTGGATATGACTCCGATTTGGCTGGATTATGTAGTAATCGATATTTTTGTAATTAAAGTAGGTTTTGATAGAGTGGTGTTCTTCTTCGGTTGAAGGTAGGATCTTGATGTAGTCACCTATACCGGTTTTGAGGTGACCCTGTGGGTGAGTTCTGTTTAGCTCCTGCAGGATGAAGATGTATTTATGCGTCAAACGCATAATGAATGGCTGAATTGTTGGTGGGAGTGGGAGGCCTCATTTTTGTCGGAATCGTGTTGATTAAATAGGTTGATTTGGGTAGTTTTGGATTTCTTAATAGTTTTGGATAGAATAATGAATCCATCATTATTAGAGTTCTTATTTTACTTATTTTGGTTATTATTAGTGGGGGGGGGCATTAGCATTATCAGTTGAATTAGATAGCTTGCTAACCTCTTGCACAAGCTTTTAATGTTAGAACTATGTAAGCAATTTGAGACTGAGCAAGGAGAATAATTTTCTATCTCACTTGCAAGCTATTTGCGTTCCATCTCAACTCCTTTGATCTCTGTATCTAGTTCCCGATAGGCTTTTATATCTCTTGTGGAGTGAGGAGAGTTTTCTCTCCCTCATCCATTATTATGACTTCCTCATTTGACGCTACACCTTCCGCTACGCTCATCTCTTCAGTCTCTAAAGAGCCCATCTCGCCGCAGCAACTCATGGTTAACGCCGAAGTTAAAAATAAAAAAATATGGTGGGATTTTTAGTGAAACTAATATGCCAAGTCATAAAACAAGATGAAACAGATCCTGAATGTGATTATAAAGCAAACTACTTCACAGTAGAATTCCCATGAAATGGATAAAATTAATAAAATAAACACAAAATAATCACAATAACTACCTGAAAATTTCACACCAAAATCTTTGATAACTATTTAGTTGTCTGTATAAAAAGGAAAACGATGAATTTATTTTGCAAAGCAATCATTTTTTTTAAATATAAAGAGTTGATTATATATGATAAGTTACCATGATTGTATTTGTTTTGTTAAGGTTGCCATATTAACGCCTTTAGAATTTGACATTTGCTCTTAAGCCACGTTAGCGTCTAAATACTGAAATTAATCATCCCTTAACAAAGCAGCTTCACGAAGAAATACAACTACTTCCCTAGATGTGTAATTCTGAGTTTCTTATAATGTGGTTTTCATACAACGTGCTAGTGATTTCCATATAACGCGGCATAAATTAATTTGATTTCTCGTATTTCGATGTTTCTAATAATTATTTCATAGAACTCATTTTCTACTTTGAATTAATTCCAAGTTTCTTATCATACGGTTTTCATAAAATTCGATATAAATTAATAACTTTATAGAAGATTTGACTGTATTTATCGGGGCTGATGCACGTTAAATCTGTTCGAGGCCCAAAGTCCTCCCGTTGGCGTGGTGTGGATGTTAGAAGAGGGAGGTGCCAGCTCAGGTGTCATCCTCGTCACTTGACCGTGGTTCAAAATTACGAGGTCCGGCGCCAATAGCCTTCGTGTTGCTTCTAGTGCGACGTTAGTAAAAAAACTAAAACTAAACTTGACTGTATTTATTTTTTGGATAGGTGAGAGCCATTTTTTTCTTGCTGAGAAATCCCATAGACATTGCTTTTAATGGTAATTAGAGCGGTAAGAATATAGAAGCATTCCTTTATAAATAATTTTTTAAATTCATTTTATTAGAAAAACGCTAAATCGCTTACCGAATTCAGTACACTTTGAAAAACTTAACTCGTAGTTGCGATACAGTTGGTAAACACAATTGTACCTCACAATAAGGAACACGCTCCAGACAAAAATTTTAGTCTCTTAATAAGAGATAAATACATATATTATTATTTTCAAAGCGAACGGGACCAACAGAAGGTTCCTTAAATGGAGGTGCCCTTCATAAATGGTGCACTGCTGTACCACTTTATTTTACATTTAATAGATGCATTTGAATTTGTGCCAGGAATTTTTTCAATAATGCACTTCGATATAAATATAACAGAAAAAAGTTCAATAAAATATATAATATCACATTTAGCATTGCACAGTTAACAAACCGGAGACGTAGATTAGTAGTTTTACTGTGCCAGATAACAGAATTAGAATAATTTTAATTTTTCTGTTTTCGAAATGCTATTCGAGACCAAGTCAGGATCCTGGAGAGAAATACTCAGTTTGCTTATTTATTATCATTGATATCTTTGAATAACTATTTGTGACATGAAATAAAAAAGTCACTACATTTTATACCTTGGCGTAGAATTATAATTGAGGTCTTGTGTTCAAACTACCAATTTTTTTTATTTACCTTAAAAATATTAAATGCTAGTTTCTTATCAGAAGTATATTAGAAAACGTTTTTCGGTTATATATAAGATTTAGCTTCAAATGAAACGAAAAGTTTGATATACTTTTAGATTTCTTTCCTATAAGTAGAAACTCTTGGTATAAATTAATCTAGAAACGAGATACGAATAGAGTAATTTCTTTCCTTTTTTGAGTTCAAAATCTTCTACATTTAGTCAAACATTTAATGGCTGCAATAAAACGTAAAAGTTTTCAATAAAATTTTACAATTGTTCCTCTTCGATTTATAAATATTTCTATATATATGGTGATCTGCCAAGAAATTTAAATTTTTGAAAATCCCTTCTCTAAATAGTCTGGGAAAAGATAAAATTTGGTTGATACAAATTTTACAAAAGTTCATTGAATTAAGTAATCAAAAGTGTAGGTTAACTCAATTTTCGTTGAACATTTTTATAAAACCCTGGAGAGAAAAATATTTGTGAAGAGAAGACTTTGAACGTAGAAGCATTACTTGAAGAACTTATCTAGTTTAATTGTCATTATAATACTTCGGTACGTTTATTAATACACGGAATCTTAGTCTGATTCATATTTTTCTACCTCTACTAATTCTACTTAGAAAATATAGTTTAAAAGGAATTGGAAAATAAACAGGAGAGAAAAGACAGATGAAAGCAGATTTAAAGTCATAACCAAATATTAAGATTTTTTTTTTGCAAAAGACAACAGTAAATAAAGTTGTATTTTAGTTCAGAAAATTGTAATTTAACATAATCCAGTAAATTCTTCTTTGCTTTTGTACTGAATTCCATATTTCAGAAGCTAACTACAAGTTTTAAAAATTCAGCATATATTAGATGAAATTTATCGGATCTCACTTTTCTTTTAAAAAAAAATATACAAGTACAGCTTTAAGACACATTTCTTGCAATCTTAATCATCTGAATTGAATGATATCAGTTACAAAGAATGTCCTCTGATGAAAAAGACGCATCTAACGACAACGAGAGGATTCAAGATAAAGACGATGAACCTGAAGATTTCCAAAGATTGTTCGATTTGTACTCCAAAGTCGCAAGCAGTGAGAGTGAAGGTACAATGTCCCTTCAAGGTGCCAAAATGTGGTTAGAACAAGCCAAACTTTTGGATGAAAATAAAGGGATTAGTGAATCTGACGTGGAAAGAACGTTTTCAGCAACGCATGTGACAGGCATGGACAAGGAAGAGTTCAAAATGTGGATTGACGTTTTGGCCGAAAGAACGAACAAGGAGGGCAAAGAACTCATTAACAAATTAGCAGCCGCAGGACCACCTTCTGCTGGTAATAGATCTGAATTGGTATCGCCTACAGGAAAATTAATCAAGCCTTAATCTTTGTAAAATATTATTTTGTCCAATACATCTGGATAATATAATATTACTTGTTGCAAACTTTTTTCATTTTCTTATTGAATATAGTATAATAACATTTTTTGTTTCCTCCCAAAGTGCTTTAGTAATTTCCTCGATCATATATTAATCAACAAATAAAAAATAGAATAGCATTACATGTGATAGAATGGTATTACAAGATATAAAGCCAAATTTTCGAAAAAATTAATATATTTGTCAAATAATATAAACAACTCTTGCTTATAAAATAATTATCCATTTCATCAGCGCAGGCGATAAAGTCGCCAAAAATGATACAACCGACGCCAAATGGAATACGTGTGTACTATGTGTTGTTCCCTGTAAAGTATGCTTGTCGAGATTTGCACCGTAGAAATAGGAAAGTACCAATAATAGTTATTAACGCAATTTTAAACGCGAATGACGAAAAGCATATTTAGGTCTGAAGTGAAATGCTAAAAATACTATTACTTCCCTATTACAGCGATCCCCTCCAAATACGATTACGCCAAGTTCATTGGCAAACTTGTGAAGTATACCTTATGATAAAACTTTCCTTTGTGATATTTTGCTGTCGCTTGGCGATTCATCGTTATGGGCCGCTGAAAGAGTGAAGTACTAAATTATTTACATTTATTTTCATAAAAATATTTTCGAAATTGTAAGCAAATTAGAAATTTTGTCGAAGGTTTAGGGCAATTGAGATTTCTTTTGAGAAATAACAAAAACTTGGGTTGGTCTTTACAAACTAGAATCACATAAATTTTTGAAAATTGAAAATCGACAAATTGCTGCCAGTGAGAGGGATACCATTCTGACATACATTGAACAGTTGTATCACAAGAATTACTCCGGTTATCTTTGAAAACGTTATAAAATGTCAGAATTGTTCAATAAAGTCACACCAAGTTTTGATTTCTGGTGAGGAATCATAATTTGAACAAAGCTATGTCAATTCATAGCGAAAATTACATTAATTTTTGTGATGGCTTTGAATAATATCTACTTTTGTAAGAGCCCTTTTCGTTAATGGGTTTTCTTTACCTGCCTCTATAACTTGGTCTGGGTCAAAACTTTAAAAGCTTTTTTTCTCACATTTTAAAACGCTCAGTTGAGCTGAAATCTTTGATACACGATTGTTTTGGATGACAACACGATAATTTAATCATAATTAATAGAAATTAATTGACTAATACTAATTATTTAAAGAATTAAATTTTACTCCAAGTTTCTCGGCAAGTCGCCAAATGGTTGCCAAATCCTTCGCAATAATAAAAAAATGTTACAAATGGATATATTCAGCTTAGACCTCTCACATTGTGACATTATTTAGTCTTAAAATGTATCTTCAATTTTTAAAACATTTTGAATTCTTTTACTTCTAATGTAAGTCAATATCCGTTCACTTTACAATGCTTAATTGACCTAAAGAATTTTACACATATTTATTTTTGATGATAAATTTAATAAATGTCAAATAATAAAATAAATTATTAAAACAAATTATTGAATAAATTCAATTTGATTCAACGTTCCTTTTTGTTCTTAAAATTCAAGGTATAAGAATTATGTTACGCAAAGGGAGAAGTTTGAAAGAAAACCCATGTTTAAAAACCTCATTTTATACTGGTGTTTTATTACGAAATCTATTGAACAAGTTATCGAATTCGCTAAGGTGACTAACGATTAGATGGAGTGTTCTATAAATAATTAATTTTAAAAATTCTTGATTATGAGCATTTAACATTAGTGAAAATAGAAAGCATAATTCAGAAGGAATTTATTTTTCATCATCATTTG
>BMAW01127929.1:170568-229938 GCA_019974015.1 Nephila pilipes | reverse complement strand
AAATTTATATTTTTAGATCATCAGAAATTTATATTTTTAGATCATCATTCAAATATTGCCTGCAGATGCATCAGAAATTTATATTTTTAGATCATCAGAAATTTATATTTTTAGATCATTAGAAATTTATATTTTTAGATCATCTTTCAAATATTGCTAGCAGATGCATCAGATTTTGATTTTTTTATTTAACGATTGTTTCATGGTCATAAATCTGAGCTATGTAATCACGCATGCGCCAAATTAGTTTAGTAATTAAATGTTGAATCAATTAGCAATATCTTCAAACGGAAAGAAATCAGTCGAGTTCTTAATCGTTTGGAAAGATTCCAATACTAAAGCCATGTATAGAAAATTAGTTTGAATTTTTTCGTTTAGAAAACAATAAACAAGATATTTTAAATTTCGCTCTGAAGAATGATATTTCTTTTTCTTTAAACATTTTTAAAAACGGGAGTGAGACCTATAAGTGGTGATAGTTGTACAGATTAATCATAATTGATGTAATCCTTTCCAATAAAAGACAACTTCAAATGTGAAGATAAGATGGGTACTTTAACCTTATCTTTAATGAATTCTGTGTTTACATTTCAGAAGCGGATAATACTAAGATTTCCATTATTCTCTAAAAGGGATTTTGAGGTCAGTTGAAGCCTTTCTTATTTGAGAAGCTCTATAGATACCTTGGTACAGCCATGTGTAATATAGATACGGATAAGTAAAACAGAGATTGTTTCTCAAATAACGTAAATGAATGTTTATGATTAGATCAAAAATTTTCAATCTTAAATAGCTAAATAAGGATTTCAAAAAAGGTAAAGTCACTCCATGTGAAGTGAGAACATATCTAAATATGTGTAGTATTAATAAATTATTTCTTAAGTAATCTAATTAACTTTCGTGTCAAATGAAATTGTGTGCGAGTGTTTCTAAGATAAAATTTAATCTACAAAACGGAAGTTTGGATAATTGGAATTTATTTCACTGTAACACTATACAATGTAAAGTTGTAGATAAGCGTTATAAGAAGCGACAAAATTAATACAATTTTGTACGGAATATATTATTGTGGTGCAATAGGTTCCAAACACGTTAAGTAATTACTTATCCTATTAAGTGAAATAATGCCCTAACTCGCCTACAACTCTATTGAAATATCACCGGCTCTTAGCTCGTAACCATGGTCACTCGACTGCCGCGGCCTCTACGTAATTTTGAACTACGATTAAATGAAAAGAATTATAAGAGAGATGATACAATTATCTCACAAACCTTAACGGCATTTCTTATGGATTTTTCGACTTGGTTCTGTTTAACTTGTATCTTCTATTATTGAACTGACTGAGATTTTTGAAATGATTCAGGTTACAATCTTGCGTTTCGAACTGAGTCCAGTGTTAGTAGTCATGAAGTTCGTGAATATTACCATCGAACTACCACTCCTATACGAAAAGAAGTTTTGCAACATTTCCCCCCTCTATGATACCTTGAGAATTTTTAACCCTTTCACTTCTAGCGTATCATATTTGATACACTCGCGTTTCCTCTCATGTGCCCAGCTTATCATATTAGATACGCTCCGTGAGTGTCTTCTACGGCCCAACGTATCAATAGAATTTATGGATGTTTATGGGGGTTAGAGCTTTAGTAGCAGATGCTCCCAGCTGTTCGTTTCATTCGGTCGGTTTTTATTTGTAGCGACAGTCATGACGAAAAGAAAGTATATATCTGATACTGAGATTTGTGAATTAATGAATAAATCTGACAGTCATGTTAGCGAAAATAATCAAAATCTGTACATAGCCGTTAAACGAAAAAAAGGACGAAGAAGATGTGCCCTTTGCTCAAATCTTGCGTGAAGAGTCAAAAGTTGACAAAATATGTGTGTAAAACATGTGACGTTGGACTATGCGTTGAAGAACTTTTTTCTTATGAAAATACCAAACAGCAAAATAAGATTCCTTTTTTTATATCTTAATATTCCATGTAATGGTACAGCATTACACCATGAAATTTATGTAACAAATGTAAGTATATTTTGTATTTTCTTAAATGATATGATTTTTTTATGTAATTTTATATATAAAACATACAATTTTCGATTAAATCTTTTTTTTTCTTTTGTATACTTTAAGTTTAATGCATTTTACATAAAATAAGTAAAAACCAAAATATTCTAATGAATAGCCGATTTTAGAGGAATTTTTTTCACAAATTCGGCTTAATATCTAAAATCGTCTGGGCACAGCGCGACATTCCGCGGTAAGAAGCCGCGGGCCCAGAAAATCACTTCTTTTTTCATCCTCCGGTAGCGAAAGGGTTAAAGTAAGTAATCAAACATCACCTGCTTTAAACGTCTACATTTAATCTCTATAAAAGGATCATATATATTTTTTTTCAAATAAATTATATAAACCACGTGGATAAATGTCAGAAAAACTTGTGAATGTGTGACATTGGAAATGTTGTCATGGCCTAAAGGATACGAAATATTTGGAGGAAGAAGTCCCCACATATCTCATCTAAGAGTAAAATCCCACTGAATCAACTCATCTTCACCAGGGAAATATTCTGTATCAAGCCTAACTGTCAACATTCATCTCGTTTTCGTCTCGAGATATTTCGGCCGTCATCATAGTCATCCAACAATGTCTTCCCACTCTCATTACCTGTCAGAGGCCTCATATCGCTTAGACGTATCACCTTCCATTTCGTAGGTATGCATAAAAGAATCGTAAAAATTCGGAAATAAATTCGATTTTCTTTGAGTTTAGAGGTTTAATATGTTTTTTTTTTATTAAAAAAGAATGTTGTAAGCAAAAATCTATTTAAATGAACAGGCAAGAATATACAGGATAAATAATGGAATGTTATATTATAAGAAGTTTAAGAAATAATTTCGCATTTTTTAATTAATAATTTTGAACAAAAATAGCAAAAAGTTTATTTATTTTTAACAGATTGTAAGTTTTATTGTATATAAACATTTAATTTAAGAAATAAATATGTAAACTGATTATTTTACCACTGCAATTTTTAAAACAGAGAGTGATAAAAATAAATTTAATTTAATTGTCTAGAATTATTATCGTATACTGTATTGAAAGTAAATTTTAATGCATTCTTTTATTCTAAAAAAAAAGATTTTTCAGGAATATTACATATATTACAGACCATAAATCATCCATATAATAATTCTAGTAATTTTTTACAAGGTTTGGCTATATTAATATGTATGAAATAAAGGCTTCCCATTTCAAAAATTTTACTCGAATTTTAATCTACTTTCTAGCATTCTATCGAGCTGAAGTTTTAAGTGCATATAAAACTCCGATGACAACACAGTACCTATGGTGTGCCCAAGCACTGACAGATTTGGGGGGCCCTGGGACTCTAACCTTACTCTTCAGCAACGTGAAATTGAAATGAAATTTTGAAAACGTTGAATTCACGTAACTGCTTTTTAGTTTCAAAAAATTTCAAACTAAAGGAATTAAATAAATGTAAAGGGGAAAACAATTTATTAAAATCAAGAGCTTACTTACAGATGAATTAAAAGTATAAAAGTAATTTTTCAAAACGCACAATAATATATAATTCATAAAATATTGAGGTATTAATATTTCTTTTCATCTCATACATAAGTAATTAGTTATGGTACACAATTTACCGATTATTACTTAGATACCTTAATTAAGCAAGTCTCAAGATTTTATAAATCATATGATTTATAAACATATCTACATTTAGAACATATCTTCATATTTTCAAGTATATATATAAAAAAAAGCTTCATTAAAAAATTTTAAATTTATATTTATATTTTCTGATATCAAGTTCAGGTAATATATAAAGCAGTTATATAAATAACCTTTATCTTTTTACTAAACTTTTGTATAGTTTTCAGAATGAGACGAAAACATAATTCCATACCATAAATGCAAAAGATTAAGTAATTCAGCATTGCACTTTCTTCATTCCCCTCGTAAAATTCACCAGCATTAAGTTCATTATTTTTATTTGGAATTTCGGGCTAGCCTTTTGAAAATAAATAGTTTCGTTCCAGATCATTAGTTTTATTCAACCAATTAATTGAATTTTGCCGTCATCTTGAGGCCAAATAATAAATTATTTACTGCCTCATTTAACTATTTTTATGTTTATTGCAGGGCATATAAATAAAGAGAATGGAATTATTAAGCAATTAATCGCTGTTCTAGGGGTATTCATCTTGGATAAAAAATTCCAAGTACCTTTGAATGGAAAATATCTTGAAGAATTCGTAAAACCATACATCTTAAGAATAAATTGTTAGTAGTCTGAAAACTCTTTTATAAAGCAATTTTTATATTTAGTGAATATTTCCTATTGTGTGAAAGAAGAAAATAGGAACGGAAAACTTTTAAAATAATCGAATAAGTTATAAGAATGTGAAAGTAAAATTATATCATAAACTAATTTATCCTATTTATGAGAACAATTAATTTGCTATTTTTTACACTTTCTTATAAATTTTTGTGAATTTCTTTCAGCAACAAAGGATAACTTATTTCATTCAATATTCTTAAGTCTCATTTTATGAACATACTATAGGAATATAGGTAACACTGATTAAAGGGTATAGTCCTAAACCATTTTATTTTGTGTGTATTGAGTGAACTATTTAATGCTGAATATATGAATGGAATATATGAATTCTATTTTAATTCACATTATTGAATCAGGGCTGTTATTTCTTCGGTATATAAACTTCCATTGTCATACGCCTATCTGTCAGCCGCTTAAACTGAAAAATGCAGCATTAATTCTGCAGAATTTCTTCTTTCTTCCTTAGATTTTAGATTATTGCATTTTTTCAAAAGCAATGAAAAGTATACGAAAAAAGCGAAACGTAATAAAAGTACTGCAAATTTACATTCAAAATATTTTGAAAATATTTCTAAACGTCTCTAATGATCCACAAATGAATAATCAAAATAACCACAAAACTATTTTTATAAAATCGAAGTTTAAGTTTAATTCCATAGAAACATTTTCCATTCTTTGTTCGTTTTTCAATGCATTTTATTTCTTTTAAATAAATACAATAGCTCTTGGTGATAAGTAAAAATCCCATAGGATTAAAATTACATTGATGAATTTAAAATGACAGGTAGAGACGGGTGTCTTAATTTTTTATCTCTTTGTTTATCTGTTATCAACAAGTCCGAGTCCGTTGTTAGCAAAATACCTTTAAGTAAATGCTTCAGACTGGTGACAAGTTGAGTTCGGTAAAAAGTAATATCCCTCTAAAGTGAACCTAGAGAAATTAGAGACAAACATTACTCTTTTGAACCACAGTAAAATGACGAAGAGTCTATCTGTCTCACTCTTCTAACTTCTACTTTAGGTTAAGATAGAACTCTTAGGCGAAGTTGAATGTAATAAATGATTTTATTGTATACTACGGAGTACGATTGAATTAGACCTCCAAGACTGTTTCCTTTAGAATGTTACTGACGTATGAAACTCACAACTTTGAGCATAGGGTTGCCAACGTTTCAAATATATGAGATTACTGCAACATACTAAAACAGAATATCTTACATAATATTTATTATTATAACGTATTAGAAAAACACAATATATTCACTGCATTGGTGCAAACGTATGCTTTAGAATAAATGATTGTGATGTGTGGTAGAATCGCTGAAATATTTGTCGACCTAAAAATTATAATAAACGGGATAACATAGAAAAGAGGTCAACATATGAAATTCTTTCAAATATTCTTACTTGTGCATGTATACATTGCTTTCTTTTTATACACTCGTGTGGAAAATTAAGAGAATTTGAAAATTAGGTATATTCTTACAAAACGTATTAAATCAAGCTGCTTTTTATGCCACCTAAGTATTATACAAATATTCAGAGTCGAATATGTAAGCGTACACACGCGCGTCAACGATACTGCGACTGTGGAAGGGATATGAGTTCGAGAAGGGTTAACGGCGATTCGCATGCTCGTACTTCTTTACGATATACACTGTGTTTCTCGCAAGAGTATGGCAAATTTGAAAATCCAGTAAAACAGGTAGCTGCGAATACATAGATTAGAAATAAGATGGAACATTGTCAGTAAATTGCAGGCAAACCAATCAAAAGCGAAAGTGACAACGGAGCTCAGTGTAACATCCGTGTAGTCTGCAACTTATAAAAACAGTCTCGAGAAATTGGATACATATCGAGAAGATCTGGGCAAGCTCAACCAAGATCCACAACAACGAATGAGGTTCCTTATTTGGCCCTCGAAGTGTGGTCACACATGGATGATACGGCTTCGCAATCTCAGCTGACTCCTCATACACAGAATTGATACAGCTCACAACTCTTAATTCTGAGTTTATGCTGCCACTAGAGCCCAATTTTTATGGTCTATTGTTGCCCGAAGGCTTCATGAGAAAGGGCTGTACACCAAAAGACTGTTGTTTGCGTCTCGCTCACTACTTCACACCAGACAGGGCGAATAGCATGGTGCCGACAATATGCACCTGGAACCAGACTGTAGTGGAGCACCTTACTTTTTACGGATGAATTTAGATTTAGCTTGGACTCTTAATTTCAGCGTACTTTTATCTATAGAGAATTTTGGTCACGGTATCAGGAAAAAGGATCATTACTGTGATGGGGTTGTAATGTTTTGAAAAGGCATCCTGTTGGACGGTTGCACACCCCTGCATGTATTTAATAAAGGCTTCTCAAGGCTTTGAGGCATAGAAAGAAGACCTTACAGCATTAGGTTTGACATTTCAGGGGCACAATTTGTCCTAGGTTCCTGTTAATGGATGACAATGCTTGTCCACGTAGGGCTACGCTGGTATACAAGTACCTAGAAAGTGAGGATATTCGATGGCAGAAATTGATCTGGCAGATCTCTTAAGGTTAAGAGAATGTCTAGACGCTCTTGGGAGAATGATTGTAACTCGCCAACACTTCCAAGAATATTTCCGGACCTGAAAACTACCATACTGCAGGATTGACTGGCACTGAGATTGACTGAGCACTGGGATTGACTGGCACAGAGAATCCTCAACTTCCTTCTGTCCAATAGACCATCACACTTCGCCACCTATCTGGATATTAAAGGAGGGCATACTCCATATTAGACTCAATTCCAGTTCGATATCACAACGTAGATTTTGTACATCCTTGCACTGTGAGCTTTACTGACAATCATGTGTACATCAATCGAATTTATAATGGTACACCTATTTCTTTGTTATAAATGTATACTCATACTGAATTTCATTAAAATCTGTCCATTAGATTTGCAGAAATTCGACGTAATGGGAAGATTCTCTTAATTTTGCACACGAGCGTATATCTTGAACTAAGGAATGTTTGTAACTATACGGAGAAAAAACTACATATACATTTAATACAGTACACTTAAAATTATTGAATTATTTAAAAGTAGTATGTTTACTATTTTTTGGTGATGATGTACATAAATGCAGTGAAATCTCGGGATGCGAACGTCCCAGAACTCGCATAATTTAGAATCCACACAAAATTTTCGAGCAAATTTTTCTTCGAAATCCAAACGCTGCTTTGGAATCAGACGTCCTTCTGGGGGTGAAAAATAATGCAAAAATACAATTACAAATTGTCGTTCAAAGAAGTTAAACGGAGATTCCAAATTATTAGGCCCTTTCACCCTGGGCTGAAAAATTTGCAAAGTTTGCTTAATTAATTAATTATTTTTATTTGAGTATTATTATTTATTAATAATTTTTCTTAATATCTAGCATATTTACTATTGAAACGATTTTGAAAACTCAAAATGATGGGATCCAGGTATGGATCAATCCAACTATTAATAGTTTTTGAAAGTGAAAACTGTTTCCGTATTTGAATTATTTGTTACTCAAACGGAGATTTTTCTTCGGACTAAGTTCGCATTCAGATGTATCACTGCACATAATTAATATATATTCACTTCGAATTAAAAAAAAAAAAAAAAAAAAGATATGTAGTTTTGAAACCATCTCTAAAGCTGATTTTTTTTTCTTTTTGCTACAATAAGTTAAAGAAGCAAACAAAAAATAACAAACAATTACTTAAAGTGGGAAGAAAAGAACTTCCAATTCATCAAATATGTTACATATTATTTTCCAATACTTGAAATAAGTATTTTGATGTGAAAGATAATATTAAGATTGTTTAGTGAATTTCAAGAATAAAGCCGCAAAGTTATTGAAATTAACGTATTTTCCCTCAAATTTTTGAAAATACATATTAATTGTCAAATAATTTGCACGTTAATCGATACCAGAAAATTTTCAATTATTCAAATAAATTAAGACTAAATCTTAGACTTTGAAAGTTCTAGTTTCTAAGTTATGTGAGTTCGATAAAAGAAAAAGGATGAAATAAGACGTTGTTTCAAATAAATCCAAATATTTTTAAATTCAGAAGAACAGTAGCAGTTTGATAAATCAAAGGAAAAATTGCATTAAAATAAATCGATTCTATTTAGCTTAACTTTTTCTGTTTATAAGAATTTGATATATTTGTTTTTCAGTGTTATTGATGAAAAAATAAAACAAAAATATAACTTCCCGTGAAAATAAAAATTCTTCAATAACCTGCAAAACTTCCAGGTTTTGAAAAAGAAAATTTCTTTGTTTTGATTGCACATTTTAGAAAGCACATGTGATTGATGATATTTTGAAAGTATTTGACGTTACGCTTACAGGAATTGATAAAATTATGTACTTCATGTTTAAAAAGGGAAAAACAATTCAAAAATGTTCTACGTGCTCCTAGAAGGTTATTGGCCTAAGGCATCGTAATCGCTTTAAAAAAATTCTCTGCACTAGATATTTTTTGATAGATAACAGCGAGAACCAATGTAAATTACATTAAAATTAATTTTGTACTTTTTATATAAAAAAAAACTGCCTTACGACAAGAAAAAAAAATGTTAAGAAATATCTTTGAGTGAATTGTTTAGTTTAAAGAAGTCAAACAGCATATTTCGTTGTGAGAAAAATACGTGTTCAATGATACAGTTAGAATAAAATTATATTAATAATATCATAATAAAGTACACAGTATATATTACAAAAAAGAAAACTCAAATTATATAATGAATAGTTAAATTTAAATAACAATATATAATATTTATAATAGTAATTCAAGTTTCTATTACAGGCTCAGGACTAAGAAATAGCGTGATTACCTAGTTTATTGGATTCACTTTACAACTCGGTGGGAATTTCTGTAAAACAATCTTCTAAAGAACTTCTATTCATAATGAAAACCCCCCCCCCCCTTTAAGTATCATTTCTCTAATCTGAGAGCAAGGGAGCAGGTTCGCATATAAACTAAAATAATATAGATGTACAAAATCATTTATTAAAAAGAGTTAAATTTTTTTACTAAGGCATTTTAAATTCTTATTAAATTATAAAAAATTATTGTAAGGCTTAAAATTAAACTCCAAGCAAAACAAAACGACATATGTTATTTAATAACGCATATAATGAATCGTCCTTTATTTACAAGAATTGAATAACTTATTTTTAATATGTACTGCTACATTTATGAAATTTTAAAATTATTTCCAGCTATTTTAATGAAAAATAATTATTTTTCTACACAAACAAAATTTAAGTAATTAAAAAATTATGTTATACTAATTTTCTAGATGTAGAAGGGTTCTTTAGAAATTAATTGGATTATCATGAACTATGAAATAATTAAAACGTTTCTTAAAATTATAATTTTGTAAAATATTTGAGTTATTTAGTTATTGTATAAATAATTTAAAATAATATTTCCATAAATTTATGCATAATAGTTGTTATTCAAAACTGAAAAAAATGAAGGCATCCCAACTGTTGTAAATAATACTCGGTAGTTCTTATACTTAAATGTTTAATTCTGTAAGTAGAAACTGTGCTTTTTTATTGTGGAATTTGTTTGAATCAAAATATCATTCAGATATATTACAATTTAAATATTTTCGATAAAAGATTAGATTAAATTTACCTTCCTAATCATTATTATTTAAGATGATAAGGCTATGTGTGTAGTAATAAATAGGATAATTAATGATATTGATATGGTGTTGTTCATCGAAGTGTAAGTAGCTGGTTGGTCCTCCTTGGGGTAATACTTTGATCTATTCATAGTTTTTTCCGTTAATATAATTTTCTTATAGAACTAGTCTAATTAGAGTTCTAAATCTTCCAATATTTATAACACTTATTTCAATTTTGTTGAATAAATATTAGCAATAGAACTTTTGTTAGATTTTCAATATCAATATAATTCGAAAGGTTTTCAAAAACATAACAGTTTATATAGCAAAGTATTTTTTGCTTAAAAATATCTTTATTATTTTAGTAATATCTGTGTATTATTCAGATTATTAATTGCATCGTGTGAGATGTATTGTTTAATTTTACTTGTTTTTTGCTATTTATGTATTAAATCCATTTTTTTCAATGTGAAACTGAGTACGGTTTTGATGAAAGTTGGATATTAAAGATTGTGAGACATTTTAATATAATTTGTTTGAATGTCCAGGTTTTTTTCATAGAAAGAGATGTAAGCAGATTAATAATTTTTATTTTACTTAACATCAAGTGTTCTTTTTTTTTTTTTTTTTTTTTTTCTGTGGAATGCATTTTTGCCTTAAGAGTTTGCTTAGCATTTTTTGTAGCATAAAATGTGCAAATAATTATACACACACACAAATATATATATATATATATATATATATATATATATATATATATATATATATATATACAGACAGACAGAGAGAGAGAGAGAGACTTGTTTAGAATCCATCATAGTTAACAATTGCATTAATATCACTCAAAAGTAGTCGAATTTACTGCTAATTGAACTGCCAAATTCAGCAGTATTATGATTTGAATTACAATTTAAGCAATGTTCTTAAGCAAGTTGAAATTATTTTAATTATTTTAGATTCAAAAATAATTTACACAATTACAAAATAATATTTATTAAAACAAAGGGAATAAAATATTTTTGATGAATAAGAATTAAGAATACTGTATAGGTAGACAAGACTCTTTTCAACTAAGATAAAATTTTTACAATTCCTATTTTAAAACAATAATTTTTTCTTTCAATTCTAAGTTCATTTCAACTTTTCATGTGATTATTCTCCTCACCCCTTCATTTCTACTCCGAAAGAAAAGTGACAAAAGTCTGATCAGAAATTGTATCTTGTTTATGTTTCTCCTTTTAAACAATGGTTTTATTCCTAATCTAATATTTCAGGAAATAAAACAGAAAATTAAACTATACTACTCTTATATTATCTAAATTATTTTCTCTTTGTATGATAAAATATATAATTAAATTTAATAATATCATTCCTTATCAAATAATCCTTGGGAATCAACGTGATAACTTTGGTGGTCTAAAGTATAAAGTACTCGTTTTTTACTCGGCTTAAGCTATGAAGAATGTATTCAAGTCAACTAATCCATTAGATCGAAAGACTAGCAGTCTTTCATTAAGTAAAACCTTATCTATAGTTTGTGTTGCAACTAGAAATTGTACTTTCATAGGGGAAAAAATAAGAAGAAAAGCTAACTTTTTAAAAAAGTAAATAAAAAAATGTAGATAGAACAAAAAATCAGATCTCATCTTACACAGCACAAATCGAATTCATTCAACTCCGAATGCGATGTCAAAAGAGATAGGAGGGATAGAAATTTTACCAAACGATAACAGAAGCCTTATCTTTTACCATTTTTTTCCCTCTACCTCATTATCACAAAATGGAATGGGGGAGGGGGGAGAGAATTCGAAGGAAAAAGTATTCTGGGGTGTTTTCAAACCTTGTTTTTTCTTCCCATTCGGTTTCGGAAAAAAGAAAGATTGGTAACTTTTTCCATTCAGTGGACTTCAGTGAAAGCTCTGATTTTATTTAAAGTTATACTTGCTTTGTAAAAAGAATTTCAGGTTTTATAGGTTTCGTGTAGTGTTAAGATATGAGAGAATGTTTTCAGTAATTGTTTGACTCGTTTCATGATTCGGAATAACTTGAATGACTTCTTACCTGAACGAAAATAAAAAGTACCTCACCTTTTCTTTTAAGTATTTTGTTACCTATAATAATTGCAAATAGCAAATAGCAAAAATGTAGAAAAAGATGGATATTTTAATAAAAAAATTTAATTTGATAAAAATAAGAGAAAAATCATTAAAAATTCATTATGTTTTATTAATTTAGGGCATATTTTAAACTAAATAATTGTAATATGTGTTTTGAAATTTGCAGTGAATATTGTTTTTCCTCAAAAACTCAAGTTTGTTATTTTCAATTCTCTGAAAAATATTAATGGTAAAAACTTACATTTCTCAACTTCTATGGTTTGAATAGGTCTTCTTAACTATGCAGAAATATTTTAGTAAATATATCATAAACATTTTTAAAAATAATTTTTCTCTTATTCATTTCTCATTAAAAACTTTAAAATGAGTCACAAATAGAAGTAAGATCTTAAAAGTTTTATTTTTCGCTTCAATAACTTTTTTGTAGATAAAAGAAGATACAATTAAAACTGAATGATACATTCAAGACTTAGAATACAATAATTTTTTCAAAAAGACTTTTAAAATAATTCGAAAAAGTTATTTAAGATACGGTTATAATTAAAAAAATTCATATTGTTTTAATTTGATAAATGATCAGTATGAGGAGAGGTCTATTGATAAGATTGCATTTAATTAATGCTGTAGAATACAGTCCGAGTTTAGAATATATTTTTAACAAAATTTTGCAAAATTAGTATCGTACTCTGACTTTAAAAATAATTCTTACTAACTTCACTTTTTTAATTTATTACTACTGATTTTGTCTCTTTTTACCGATGAATTTTTTCCATTTCAGAGAACATATGCTCCTTATTTCCTTATTTACTCACCAGTTTTCTTAATATGGAATACAATTTAATTTGTCTTTTTAGCACCATGCCTTTGTATCAGTTATTCATATTATCATTCATATTTATCATAAATCTTACAAAATATTGCACATGTAAGTTCAATTCAATGTATGCTAAAAGCACAAAATTCTATATCTTTAATTATAATAAGGCATATATACTCAGGCATACAACAATTTGACACTATATCCAGAATTTTAAAAAAATGAAGTCCAATTTTATGGCTTATAATTTTTTTGGAAATAACACTTTATTTCACTTTGTTTTCTCTTAAATAAGGAACATTTGTAGCTACGGGTCAAACAGCTTGCACAGAAAAAAAAAATAATAAGCCACATTTTATTTATTTTTTGTTAGCTTGATATGATTTTTATTTTAAATTATGTTTGAATGGCTTAACGGAGCACATAAGCTTTTCGGCTTTTATTTTTAAAATAATAGTCCGATGTAGCAAATTGTAACGTTTAAATGAGCAAATACATTTTCCCGTTGTTATGTTTATCTACACGAGAAAACGTTTTCAGTGGAGCGATTAAATACACTATTAAAATGAACAACTTTTTTGAGCATTTTTGACTAAGTTTTAGGCTTATAAATATAAACTTTAAACATTTTTCGTCACATACAATTTAAAATCCTTTCACATAAAAATTCCCATATATCTTTCCAGTCCCGAAAAATCGCCATTTTCATATGTTTACTCGAAAGAAGTCCGCTAAGCCGTTTTTTAAACATATGAGAAAGATCCGCCACCTTGATGCCATTTAAGAGAAAGAAAAATCAACAAATAAAACCCAGCTATATTCCCAGAAGCAGGAAAATTCGAGTTGATCGCCAAACTCTGCCAACGGGGAGTAACGATTCTCTCTGTAAAGGGAAAAAACACTATATAAACGAGGAATAAAAAAAAATCATATGTAAAATATGAAAGAAGAAAAAAATATCGAATTGACTACTAGAACAAACATGAAAGGAAAAAAAATTCACAAAAGAAAAAGTTGCATGAATGTGATACCGTAAAACTAAACTGACAAAAACAGAAAAAAATAAATATGGAAAAAAAGTTCCAAAAGGCGATAAACTACTAAAGATCGTAGAAGACCAAAAATATGGAGAATGTTGCCTAAACTTTTTTATCGCTTTCGCCAAAGGAAAAAAAAATATATATAAGGGAATTGTCATAGGATATGAAGTTGTTTTTCTCTCCTTGGAACTTATTTTCATTTTCCTTCTTCATAAAGTTTTGGTGTCATTCTAGCTCCAACCAGGAAATGGAAATTTTTTTTACTAGATTTAAGGGAAAACTATAAGGATAAAATTTTGAAAAAAAAAAAAAAAAAACATAGATCAGACATGATCCTCTTCTGGCAAAAATCGAAGTAATGAAAATAATGAAAAATATTTCTCTTAAATATTTTTTTTCTCTACTAATATATTTTAACTCCTCTGCTAGTTTAATGATTTTTAGAAACATTTAGAATTACTAACAGCATTATTTTTTTCAATAGCTAAAAATAAAGTATATAAAAAATAAAACCTTTGAAAAGTCTAAAACTCTTTAATATGTATAAATATGAAGATGTATGTTCGGACCAGTAACGCAAAAAAAAATGAGATATGACAACAGCAACAATCAAATAATTCTTCGAGTACCAGCCTGGGCAGATGTTTTACTCTTGTTTAATTTTAAAACATAAAGAAGGGGGGAAAAACAGATTACATTGCCCCGAAGCACGGAGCAGAACACAGCAGAAAGCAAAAAAAGATGAGGGAAAGGAAAGAGACATATTTTTTTTGGAAGTTTTTAATTTTATTTGTTGTTTTTTTTTTCTTCTCAAATTAAAAGTATTTTGGTTTTTTTATGATTTATATAGTAATGCAAGCTCAATATTTAAGAAAAATAGTGGTAGTTAAAATTTAACAAAATGAAATATAATGACCAAAAATGGTCTTATGTATAAGTGTGGAAAAAAAAGAGATTAAGCATTTTATGATTCTAGTCTATAGTAAGCATTAAAAGAAAAGAGCACCAATGTTTCCTACGTAATAGCAATATTCTACACAATTCTTTTAAAGTAAACCTAACTCTATGTTACACGGTAGATATGTTCCTCTAAAAATCGTTATATATATATATATATATATATATATATATATATATATATATATATGTGTGTGTGTGTGTGTGTGTGATTCATTTTCTATTTTGAAAATACTGGATTCTTCTTTGGAGTAACACGTGTTATTATGCTACATCACGAACCCTTTTTCCTTGTCGGATAAATAAAATTTTTGCATGGAGTTCCCGGTTCCACTTCTGTCATATAAGTGGTCTGTGAGATTTAATTCTCTTTTATTTGGCTGTGTGAGACACGCAAACACGGGTGTTGTTTTTTCGTCATGATTTGGACAATATCAATATGTAAAACTGCTCCAGAATCATTCTATAAACATCACGATTAGCAGAAATTAACTATTGTTTTATTCATCAACCAACATTAATAATAGCATCACCAAGATATTACATAAGTCAACAGGATTTTTCTCTGATATGTGTATATATATAACTAAAATAGTATTTCATTAATATAGAAAAATAGTTGAAATTTGTAGGAACATTATTTAAAACTAAATAAAATCGCTCGAAATTCCAATGAACACTTATATATAAAATTTTTAGATTATGGAAAAAAAAAAAAAGAAAAATTAACATTTTTTTTTTAATTGCAAAGAAGTCGAAAAAAGGTGTTCCTTTTCTTAATCATCAAACTAGTGAGACAAAGAAAAAATACATGAAAAAAAATACATGGCAAAAACAGTAAGGACATAAAGTTCAAAGTATACAAAAGTACAAATCTAGGCATGAGAAATAATGGAAACAAAGGAGAGAAATGAACCAAAAAAATTCGAAGAAGAAGAAATATAACATTTATAAATTCTGTATCTGGCTTGTGATATTTTAACAGGTTAATATGTTTTACAAGCCGAACATCCCCAACAAAAAAAAAAATGTTATAAAATACGGAAATTCCATAAAATTCGAACAATACCAAATGCTAAAAGACCGCAACGCAAAGGAGCATGTGGTTTATTATTCAGCGAATATCAACAAAAGTATCATGGTCATATTCATGCAAGTCAAAGGAGGTGTACAAATTGCCTTTCATTAACTGTGATGCAGGCTTCGTAAAATGGGCACTTGGGGACCACGACATTCTCCTAAATTCTGAGCATGTTTCGGACTTCCTGAGCAGCTATTACAATACTTGCAATTAGGTCCTTGGAGTTGTCAACGGAGGTGCCATGCCCCATTGATTTGACATGCCCCATAATAAGTAGCAAAAACATGATAGACCCGGCGATCAAGGAGCCAATGCACTAGATCACCATAGCCAATCCCCAAATAACCTAATGGGGAGTCCAAGTGGTTACGAACTTCACGGCGCTGTAATGGGCAGATGCCCAAGGAGATTATAGCTCGAGGAACGCCTAACCGAATACTGTTGCACGTACAACCGTTTTGTGTGGTTCCCACATCATCATTTCTACCATGGATTTCAGGAGGTATGATGATGTACAATAATCAGGAAAAGGCGATAACGATATGTAAGAAAACTCGAGCGTATGCAATGTATCATAGAAATTGCTTGTTCTGATGCATTCTACTACCCCTCAAATTTTTGCCCATGAGGTTCGAAACAACCTGCATAATTCAAAATAATTAGCTTATTTGATTCAATTATTTTGAATTATTTGTTTGTATTACTGAATTAATAATTTCATAATATCACACACACACACATATATATCAAACTTTTGTTTAGAATAGATTCTTTTATTTTTTGGCCAAGAGATTTCAGATTTTTCTTCTATTTATATTTTTTGGTGTAAAAACATTTTTCAGTAACATATTTTAGTGTATTTGTTGATTGTGATAATTAGGCTTGGAATTCCAGAACAGTTTATCTTAACATTCTGAAACCTGTTATAACGTTCAATGTATCATTCTTCATTTTTGTCTTTTCAAAAAATATTCGGGTATATATATATATGTAGCATTTTAAACAATTCATTTTTATTTTTTCAATCTACTGTAAAACCAGTTCCTCCGATACTCAATAGATGTCACCATGAATCAGAGTCATGTGATAAGCTCATGCAGCGCCACCTATCCCAGAACAAAATTGAGTGACACTTCGTTTTCGATCTCCTCTTTCCCCCACTTTTTCCGCTTTCTCTTCTCCTTCGCATTACCCGCGTCGAAAGTAAACTTCAAACGTCCGAACGCGTTCCAGCTCCCTTCGCTAATATGGGTTAAATGAGGCAGCCATCTATCTTTATCCGAAGAACTGGTCAACTTGTCATATCATAGTGTAAATACTTTTAACTCTTCATCATCTCTCCTAATAAACAAGTAAAGCTACTGCGAGCTTCATCCTTGAATATCAACAACAACAACACATGGAAACCGGTAATGGAATTACTCCCCTAGACAACCAGCCCTTTGCGTAAGAGCAATATATATATATATGTGTGTGTGTGTGTGTGTGTGTTTGTTTTGTATTAACATGTTCATAATTAATATGTATTCTCGAATTTTTTTTTTTTTTACTTAGGTCTGACTTTTTACTTTACAATACTTTACTTGTTTTGAATTTTTGATAATATTTTTCACTTAAAGAGCTTTTTTTTATGTGTTATTATTTCTTTTAATTAAACCTGTAATATTTTGAATTTAATAGTTCTGATATTTTTATTCAAAATTTTTTACTAGTCATAATAAACTATTTATCATGATTATACATGTATGATAAAATTATCTTTCTATTTAACATTAGTAAATATGTAAATATTTTTTATACATACATATTTATAACTGTGCGAAAATGATACGATTTGCATAGTAAAAAACGGAGGGGGTGTGCGTTCCATATTATCCAAAAATGCGTGAAATGTAATTAAAGATCATTTAATTTTAAAAAAGGAAAATAAAAAAATGCTACGAAACTTCAAAGGTATAAGTTTTGATGTGTTTTAACAGTTTTGTGTATGATTTCAGGCATTTAATATTTATGTATTTAATATTGTTTGTTTATATGTTTATTAATAATTTAAAATTCGTGTATTTTTTAATTATCTATTCAAATAAAATTACGGACGCCTACGTATTGTCTCAAAAAGAATAAAAATCTTTAGTTATATATTTAAAAATACTAGAAGTAATATTAAATATTTATTCGTTTCTACTTGTTGCTGATGAACATTTTTGTTTTTGCAAATCCTCTAAATCATTTCCTTCTATTCCAGACGTCTCTTTCGATGCCTGCGTATCACACTTCAATTATTACTGCATTCCGGATAAATTATTTTCCAACAAACATGTAATGTAGATACCCTTTACTGCTGTTTGGCGAGAAAACTTTTGTAAACGTATTTCAAAATTTAATATTTTCCCAAGCATCTGTGATCTTAAATTTGTCATTTTCAATTGTAACCCAAATGTGTTTGAATGCAAATTTAATGTAATAAAGTTTAAATGTAACTGTTATTCCTAGTTTTTCAATGATTTCATCAAGGATTGTATGAGGTGAAAGAAATAATATATTAAACATTTGGATTCAGTTAAACTGGATGATCGGGGCAATCTGGTCAATAATCTTAAAAAGTTTTAATGTAAATCAGCCATTTAAATAAAGAAAGGCTACTTTTTCTTAGACCGTGTTATTTTAAAGAAGTATAAAAAAGTTTGATGGTTATATATCTCTAAATAATAATTCGGTATCTTAAAGCTCATAAATACAACCTCTAGTGATTGTGATTTCAAGAAATTGGGGGGGGGGGGTTGTTTACTGTATTCACACACAAGAAAGGAATACTGGTTATTTGTCTTCCTAACATTTTTAATTCAATATTCAAGTTTACAAAAAATTCTGGTACAAACTTATACTACAACTTTTATAGCCGTAATTCAAATTTTTGAGGTTCGTTACTAATAGCTCGTGTTGCTTCTATGCGATGTTAATTTAACACAGTTTACTTTCCGTAACAACATCAGTAATATTAACAATACTGTTTAAAGTAGTGTTTTCCAAGATTTTCACTCTTGTGAAACCCTTGTGATAATTTTCAAGTTCTAGGTAATTCCAGTATCCATGAAAAGACACTTTATCACAGTATTTTTATGCACGATTATTAATAGAACCATAAAATGATTATTATATTAGTTTTTTTTTTATTTCGAAACAAAAGTAATTAAATTCATGCAATTGGTAAGATTCGAAATATAATTAGGTACAGATAATCAATAAATTTGTTTAGTATAACAATTTATAACGAATATTAATGCAAAACTTATGCCTATTTTTGTAACATAAATGGTGAACTTGTGGTTAGAGTTTTAATATACATAAGCGGTTTTCATCTGCTACAGAAAGAAAACGATTTCTAACCGAATTCTTAATACTTACTAAAGAAGAAAAAACTTGTTCAAACATGTACGATATTGAAAATTGCAGAAATGTATTAATTGCTTTCCAATGAATTGCTGGATACTTACTTTCAAGGGAAATCTAGAATACACAGCCCTGTCATTAAATCTCGTTTGCAATGAATTGTCCGTTTGTTGGTAACAAAGTTCTTTTAGAGTTATATTCTGAGAATAAACGGAAGAGCGAGAGACTGGATTCCTCACTCAACGCATAGTTCAGTGGACAGGGATGGAAAATAGTGATCAGTTTCTTCGACAACTGCTCTAAGTGGGTACAACAAAACTTGAAATTTATTGGTAGTCATCTTCAGTTTTTAGTCTAGCCAGAAATTCAAAAATATCAAGATTTCATTTTAAAACATGATTTTTTCATTCATTTAGTTTTCATTCAAATCCAGGAATTTTATCACTCGAAGGTGATTCGGCGTTACTTGGTTTTCGACTTCGCGGAGGAGGAGAGAGTTGTTTGACCTTAGTGTGCCGGCAGCGTATCAAGCCCTGGAGCAGAAGATCCAAAGAAAAGTTTCTCGGTCATTTTTTTTTACTGCGTCCTTACCACAACTAGACCAGTGTTTCTCAACCTTTTATTTTACTATGCTCTTATAAGCCTTTTAAAATTTCTTCTGTCCCCCTATACGCACGCACGCACACACACATATATATATATATATGTGTGTGTGTGTATATAATATTTGAAAAAAATGGCTATATTACTAGTAAATAGGTCATTTACGTTCTAAATGAGTCCTTTACCTATATCCTTCTTTGCTCCTCCTTAAGGATCAAATTACCTCCTTGTGGGGCGTAGGCCCCACTTTAAGAAACACTGAACTGGACTAAAAGAGACGCCCCGTTCAGGCTAGTTATTAAGGCGTTTTAATTTCTGGCGTTGTTGTTGGAAAGAGTGGCTGCAATAGTATATTTTCTTTGCCGCCTTGCAGTAACTTATTCAGTTGATTCAGGGGATGAACATCTGCTAAACAATCTAGCATTTGTACTCACATTTGTTCCTCGAAGATTTTTGGACTTGATTGATTGCTTGCTTATAAAAGTCACTGTTACAAGCATCACGAGGGCGATTGGCAAAATGACCAATTGGATCGAGCTCACTCAAAGGGCTTAAAGTTACCAATCGGCTTCCCAGAAGACAATCATCCCCGCACTCAACATGTTATGATAAAAAGAATTTTTTTTTTACATTTTTTTCACAACAGTAGGGTAATAAATAATAAAACATGTTGGAGCAAAGAACAAAAGATAAAACATAATTCCGAAAATCAAAAGAAAACATAATCAAGCAATCTGCTTACAAAGACGTCATAATTTTACAGACGCTCATTTTTGGCGTCAAAGTTCTAATACTTCTAATTTTCCCCTTTTCATTTTTTTCCTTCCTTTTTATTTATTTTTTTGGAATATCTATCATAGGCCACTGATGACGGACCTCGCAATTTTGAGCTCCTGTTCAGTGACGTGGTCGATATTTGAGCTTACACTTTCCTCTCCAAATTTCTATACCACGCTTTCGGGAGGATCGTAGCCACGATAGATTTAATATACATAAGCCCCGCTACACAGTAAGACTTTAGCTGCGTAGGAACTCGAACCCACTACTCGATGAAACATCACCGGACGTGAGTTTGTGATCGTGACCACTAGGCTATTGTGATTACATGCATTCGGTTAGTAAAATCTTGTTTACCTCTCCTTATCTCTGCATTTTATCCTTTAGCCTCAAACTCCCCATTAAAAACTCTGCCAGTACTCAACAATCAAATTTCGGTGTATAATTATTGATTCAAGTGCTCTTTATCCATGTTTTCATAGAGCATTTTATAAAATTCTAGAAAGACTCTCGTTTAATGAAATTTAAAGGTAACGATTCGATTAAAAATAACGAATGATATATGAGAATAAAAATGATACTGTTAAAATTGTATTCCTATTTATTCAGCAAGAATAAACGTAAATTAGTAAACAAAATGCTGTCTCAAAAATATATGGACAGCTATAAATATAGGAATTAAACTGCTGTTTGTAGAAAATGCAACACCATGAAGGAATCATCAGAATCAAATGAAATTCGCAGCAAATGTCAATTATAGGATATTATGCAAATTAATAAAGTTTCAGAGCCATCGCGCGTGCGCGGCGCGCGCAGCGCCCTCTGAATTGATGCTGAAAGCGTATAAATAAAGTGCTGTAGCGGGACGTTGAAAAAAGTCTATGATTATTTGTTAGTGGCAAACGTTTAGTGAGACCTGAGTATGCCTCCACGACGGAAGAATAAGAAATTCAAGCAACTTACGGAGTTTGAACGAGGGAGGATAATCGGCCTTCGAGAAGGAGGATTTTCCTATCGCGTAATAGCAGCTCGTATGCAGCGGAACAGTTCCACAGTGATGCGAGTTTGGAAGCAGTGGACCGACGAGCACCGAACAACTCGAAAAACAGGCACTGGACGACAGAAGGTGACGTCAGAGCGCGATGATCGACACCTGCTCCGCATGGCGGTGAATGATCGCACAGCTTCCTCCAGGCAGCTGGCAGCACGTTGGTCTACTGCTACAGGTGTACAATTGTCGGCTTCGTCAATTCGTCGTCGTCTGCTGCGCCGTGGATTGCGTGCAAGGGTGCCTTTATACAGGATTCCCCTCACGGCGAATCATCGACGGCTGCGGCGGCAGTGGGCTCTTGAGCACAGAGACAGGCGAGCTGATTGGCACCAAGTTGTCTTTTCAGATGAATCACGCTTCAATTTGTGGACCCATGATGGCCGTGTTCGTGTTAGACGTTATGCCGGTCAACGCTGCCTTCCTGAGTGTATTATTGAACGACATAGTGGTCGAACACCCGGAGTTATGGCCTGGGGTGCGATTTCGTATCATGGACGATCCAATTTGATACGAATTGAGGGTAATCTCAATAGCAACAGGTACGTCCGTGAAGTGCTACAGCCCGAAGTCATTCCTTTCCTTCAAGGCATCCCTGGAGCTATCTTTCAGCAGGATAATGCACGCCCACATGTTGCGCGGACTGTTCGAGACTTCTGTTCAGCACAACGCATGCAACTTCTTCCTTGGCCTGCTTATTCACCGGATATGTCGCCTATTGAGCACGTGTGGGATATGGTTGGTCGGCGTCTCGCTCGTGATCCGCGTCCTGCAGTTTCCAAAGACGAACTTTGGTTGCGCATACAAGCGATATGGAATTCTCTTCCTCAAGCAGATATTCAACATCTGTTTGACTCCATGCCACGTCGTATAGCAGCACTTATTGCAGCGCATGGTGGCTGCACCAAATACTGATTTCGGACGCTTAATTTGTTTCTTTTGTTTTGAAAATTTCATCATTTATTTGTATCAGTACAAGTCGTTTCTGCATTAAATTTCATTTGATTCTGATGATTCTTTCATGGTGTTGCATTTTTTACAAACAGCAGTATACATATTCAGAATAAGAAAATTTACATATTCCAAGAATTTTTTCTATATAACGCCAATGCTGTTGAATATAAAAGAAGAATCAGTTTTTCAGTGAAAAGTTTATTGCGATGCGCCTCGCAAGTATTGAGTTCTCACAGCCTGATAAAACCGAAATTTGATGAGTAAAGTGTAGTGGAATGAAGGTTTCAGAAATTCTTAGGCACATGCAAAGTAGCAGATATGGTACACATAATATCTTGTAACTATGTGACAATCTACAATAAGGATGCGAGGCCAAGGAAGATATCTTGATGGCAAGACAGGTAGTTTTCACGATTTGCTTACAATAAAAAAAATTGATTGTCTGTTAAATTACCAATAAGCTAGGAATCGCAGTAATTACATTTATAGTTCATTGATGTTTACAAGCAAACAAATTTTATGTTTATCGTAGAATGCGATGAGCGGCTATGTCAAAGAGCATCATTGAGAGGTGTGACTGCTTGAGGCTAAGAAACAATTGCATTGGAAAGATAAACGGTCATCCATTTTTTTCGGCGATGAAAAATACTTAAGATACGGAAGGTTCGGATGATTGGGTCTATTATTGGACGATCTCCGATGTGAATCTCGCTCTTTCTTTACCCGGCAATGAGGTGGTAATGTCATGTTGTGGGTCGGGCTTGTTCTGTTTCAACAAACAACTAACATATATTTGTTTCCATTTCAAAAAGGTCTAGGAATTTATAACTGAAAATTCCAGCAAAGCAATGCTTCAATTCACATCTCTACATGAACTAAAACTTGATTTATACATAATGAAGTCACCATTATGGATTGCCCAGCTGTTAGCCGGTGTAAAGTCTTTAGAGTGCATTAGCACGAGATAAATGTGCCCATGTGCACCTATTTTCAACTCAGAAAAGAGTTAAAGCAGCAAATAGATCATTGGTTTTCTTTAAATCCCGATTTCCAGCAAACCTTAGTTCTGAGCAGGACTCTAGTCGGGTATTCTAATTAATCAGAAACAACTGTTACAAAATCTGAAGTATAATGGGTAAAGCTTTATTTTTCCATATATTTTTTGGAACAGTCTATTTTTTGTTTTAGTTGCTTCCTCAAAAAATTATAAACTTTAAATGTGTGTCGTATCAATGTCGTAATAAATTACTATTGCTATTGTAGTTTTCAATGTTAATTATTTTTCTTCAATCCTTTATCTAGAAATAAAACTATTATTCTGAAAAATCACTTGTCCATAAATTTATGAGACGCGCTAAAGAAGTTTCAAACATCTGAAAGCCACTATTCAAAGAATCGTTTCTAAAATTTTCTAATAGTTAATAGCGAATAATTTTTACAGCATAAAAGTTGGTTATCGAAATCTTTATAGAAATGCATTTTTTGAATTAAAAAATGGTCTAGTTTGAACATCCATTGCAGAAACATTTAAGGCTGCGAAATTCTTTTTTTCAATAATTACATCATTTACAAAAAAATGTGCTTTATTACTCTTAATAAGCCAATGAATTTTTATTGTGATAAATTGCAACAATCTATTGTATTAAGCATGCATTTCAAATGAAGCTAATTCAACATGTATATTTAATAATCTAATCTAGCTTCATCTCACTCAGATACATATTTTACATTAAAAACACTTGAAACAAAAATAATCTTAAGAACAATATTAGTTATTTAACAATTTAATTACTTTTGGCATAAAGGATTAAAAAAAAGTGATACATTTTTTTGAAAAATGAAAAACACAAGATTTTTTCCAACTCAAACATTTATAAAACTCAACTGCGATTTGGTGGGGAGGGGGATGACGAAACATTAAAAATGGAACGCACTTTTTAGTGATCCTAAACGTGCCGTGAATTACTTCAAGGAGTTTTAATTACTTTGACAACTTTAATTAAATCCAAAATTATAGCGAAAAGAAGCAGTTCATATACATTTTTAACATTCGCAAGATTTTTTCCTCGCTACCTTAATCAATAATGCCCGCAAAATTCCATCTTCATATACTAGTCGTCGCAATATCTCATTTTATAGACTAAACATTAACGTTTTTGTAATGTTTAGTCTATAAAAGGAAGCAGGTGAAGGGAAAAAAAAAAAATAAAAACTTTACTTCACTTTCTGTAAAGGTCTCTTTACTTCTCAATAACATCATGCCGTCAGTAATAAAAAGCGCCATCTACAGTCTTTTAATCATACTAAACTTCATTTTTCTTTTTTCTTAATGTTCTTCATTCATTATTATTTTTTTACTGTTTACCCTTTATCCTGTTCGAGTTGCGGGGAACATTTTTCAAAAACTCGTCGTCCGTCGTAACTGTCCGCCCATTTTACGGTAAATTTAGGGTTTCGTCCGCAGTTTAATTTTGTTGTTGATATAGGTGCATTGTTTTTAGTAAAAGCTGTAATCATCGTGTCACGGCGCCTCAACTAGCTCGTTTTTTATTGGCGAGATTCTTTGTTCCTTTATTATCTTTTGGATGCTGGTTCTTCGTGAGGAGTTGTAGGACTGATGAATTTTTCTTTTGTAACTGCATTGTAATCCATGTCTATTAATGTTCAAAAAAGTATAATTGATGAAACTCTTTTATTAAAAGTTAACAGACCAAGAATTATTTATCTCACCAGAAAAAAGGATTACAGCGGATATTTTTCATGTATTAATTTGTTAAAAATAAAGATTTTTCCTATAATGTTTCTTTAAAGAATGTATAGAATTTTTGTAATTTTCTTTTGTTCCAAATATCACGATATTACTGAGGAGGAACAAAATGAAAAATGCAATACGTATTAAAAACTTTTATTATATATTAACCATAGTATATTAGATATATAAATTTAAAAAGACTAATCATATGAAGCAAAATGATTAATTAGAAAATTCCTATTTATTAAAAATAATAAGATTTTATTAAAATATTATACTCTAATTTAAATCACGAAATATTTCTTTCAAGCTCACTTCAAATGAATATTAATTTTTAAAGAAAAATTAATTTTATAATAATACCTCACACATTAAAATAATAAGTAATGTTCTACTTAACGAGAAAAACGCAAAAATCATTTCACTTGTTTTCCTAATGCAATGCAGTTCACAATTAACACGAACAATTTTTGAAAAGAAATAAGATTTTACTGCTACACAAATCATTTTAATATACATGATATTTTTTGAAAAAATATACAATTCTTTGAACAAAAAGCAATAACAATATTTTACAATTTTTATGTTAGTAATCAATTATGGAATCTACTAAACTTTTCAACATAAATATTTTTCTTTACATTACTCTTATGCATAAACATAGTTTTAAATAATTAATTTTTAAAGAGCTAGAAACGATAAAATAACCATTACATTTGCCTCAGCAATTAAATTTCTGCTTCAATACCTTTACATTAAGATATGGAAGATTAACTACTGACGTCATAAACATAGCTTTTTCATACTATTGCACACACACCTAAAAGAAAAGGCATTCATCGCATATCATGTATCAAATATTATTATTTTTTCACTCGCTCTTAATTTTTCAAGTTAGGTTGAAGATAAACAAAATAAACCAAAGATTTGATTATTTCGTTTCTTTCGAATGATTTTATGATTTTTAAAACTTTCATTTTTTTTATTGAAGTTCTATGAGGAAAAAAAAATATTTATTTGAAGCGTAAATACGAAGTGTTCGTAATATTTTTCGAGAATGTTTTTGCTATAATTTTTTTTGGGCCGAAGCATAAAACTGTAATTTCAAGATTTTTTTTAATACTTTGTACTTCATGAAATGGTTTTTGCAATTTTATTCGTTTTTTCATCTTCACCAATAAAAAAGTTTAAATGGGTTATAATAAATAAATGTTTCAGAAAAAAGTTTACTCTATCAAGTTTAATTATTTTTCGAATCTTCTTAAATTATGCGTTTCTTTTAGCAGAATTTATATTTACGATAAAATTATTTTTTTAGTTAATGATTTCAGATATGCATAAAATGTTTTTAATACACTTCTTTTAAAAGGAAATATTTTTCTCTTAAAAAGTATAATTTTTTATGTGTCGGAAATTTTTTAACGTAAATATCAGTTTTAGCACAGCACCAATCTTTTTAGTTATCCAGCCATTCCTAAAAAGAATTTTAACTGAAGATACAATACTAAATCTGAATAACCATTCGAGTTTATTGCTTGCAATTTACATTTATAATACTTCGTGTCTAAATCGAATTTAAAAAATAATTAACAATGTTATTACAACTTGTTTTAAAATAAAGTTAGATATCACATTTTTAGAGCTACTAATGAATCAGAAATATTTGATAAACAATTTAGAAATCCTTTTGTAAACAACCAGTGTGTTTTGTAAAATAATTTAATTCTGTGGATTTTTTTGAAGAAAGATCTTTTTATTCTATAACGTTATTAACATGCACACAGGGAGAGCGAAAATCTTTTCCTAATTGAGAAAAATATAAACCAGTATAAGAATTTGAATTATGAAAATCGCAGTCGCACATAATTCAAAAACACTTGTCTTGTCGTGTCTTTCAATATTGCTTTGGTTTAAGAGAATGAAGTATCAGTCTCGTTATTTGAACGTAGTTTAAAGTCACTAGGCTCATCTCAACAATAGCTATTGTGATGTTGCTCTTTGGCTAAGGTAACAAAAACAAACCATATCATCATATTACAGTTCAATGATCAATTAAAAAAATTTTTTTGTTGGATCATGAATCCAAACGAAACTGAAGCAAATGCAAAGAAAGTTCTCAGTAAAAAAGAAGACTTGAAATAATTTGCATAAGAAGACGTAATGTTGATTTTGAAATATGGCTGAAAGAGCTTTAATTTGTGAAGTCGGTAATTTAAAATTAATTGAAAATATTTATTAGTATAGAAAGAGATTTTATTAGTGTTATCGTAAACAATTTATATTGGTATTATTCCTAGATAATTATTTCAGGATTATTTGTGTTGTTAGAAAATTTATCGGTTATTGCTTGTAGAATATATGTAAACATTCAGATGATATTTAAAAAAAAAATTTAAATAATAATAAAATTAGAATTAAAAACAGCTAATTCGGTTTCCCTATTTTGTTTTATCAGCAGCATTCTACAGCACAACGATGGATATCGAGGTTTATAGGTGGTGGATCTACTGAACCTCAAACAAATGGCAAGTTTACACCTATCAGCTGTTATCTTATTATTCTAATTTCCACACCAGCAACTAGTTAGCACAATTCCAATTGGTCTTGAAAGAAAGATATAAAAATTCAAATAATTTCACTTTTAATCTTTGTGAAGCATTTTATACTTTCCTAAATAAAATAGAGTCGTTCATTTGAATAAAAAAAAAGAGATAAAACTTACAAAACAATGCTACAAATATTTCGCTTTCTGTTATTTCTTCGAAAAAAAAAATAGTTTCAATTGATGCCCTTGGATGAATAATTCGAATGTATAATATAGTTAATGAAATCTGTACCAAAAATGGAAAAAATATCATTACAGTTCGAAGTTCTCGAAAATTGTTGAAATTCTAATAGCGTGGACGCGAAAAATTCTTATTCTTTTCATTTTTAATATTTACAAAGTTGTTAAAGATTATTTTTTTAAGTTTAAAAAATGTTGAACAAACATTGAATAAAAATAGATAATGGAAAATTCAGCTATATTAGAATATACGTAACTTTCAAACTGTTTAGTAATCAGAAAGATGTTTCGAAACATGTATTTGCCCACTTAATATATTACATTTAAACAATCCAAAATCTGGATAATCAAATACTCATTGGAGTCTAAATTTAAGCTAATAACTTTATTTATATTCACTGTTAGTAGCTACGGCATGGAAACTCTTTAATTTTCCATGAATATGATCAAGTTTAGGATTACAAAATATACTGAATTAATCTGATGGCGCTGTAGTATTCTACAGCTGAATTTCTAATTAATCTAGCTTCATTTAGATTTATATGAGGAGGCCACAGACATCTAATCTCCTATCTTGGTGAATGATGGTAGTGGTTGTATAGAGATGGATTTAACTTCACCCTGTAATTGCACGTAAGTTTTAATCAAAAGGTTTAGTTTCGAGAATGGACTTTCTGAACACTCTATGCGAATCATTTGAGATAATCAGTGATGAGTAGAATGTACCAAGCTTAGTAACTCAAGATTAAAGAGGAAGTTACAGACGGTGCAGAATTAATATTACGAAATACTTTGAAGACATGAAAGTTTGTCTTTACCTATCAGTCACTTAAATATGAAAAATGAGTGAACGATAAAAGCATCTCCCCAAGACTTTTCAAACTCTTAAATTTCTGGTTAACATAAGATTTAATCCGTGAAACATGATATTCTATTAGTTTCATCTCAATAACAATTGTATTTATAAGAATACACACACACACACACACACACACACACACACACTACTACTAATATATATATATATATATATATATATATTATGTTATGTTTATCGATTCAAAAAACAAAGCAAAAACTATATGCAGTCAAGTTTAGGTTTAACTATGTCCAAAATGGACCTACCAATGATAAATTTGGGAAGTTTTGAAAAGAAAATTTTTATGATACTTCCACGACGAAAGAATTACCGTAGAGTGCCGTAAACTCGGTTAACGAATAGAACGTAAATTATTCGGGAAAACTTATAGAACTTATAGAACTGGATAATCTGAAAAAAATTAGTCGGTCAGAGAAGTCATATATATATATATATATGTGATATATATATACTATATTGTGTGTGGTATATACAAGCGTCTCCTAATACTTTCCTGGCTAAGACATCTTGGGTTCTTTGGGATTTTGAGCTTCCAGACGTGACGTAACATGATGGAACAATGCATACCAGTAAGGAGTATAAAAGCAGTAAAGTGGTAAAGCAACAACAATCGAAAGAACAAGTGTGATTGCTCTCTGACTTATGTGACGTTCTCCAATTCACGCATGCTTTGGATTAGTAAGATTAGACCCAACGCTGCTCGGACAAACGTGAATACCTTGAAGGAGGTACATTTGCATCCGTACCTGAAGATTCTCTACAGATTATGAATTTTCACAACCGCGACAGAGTATAACTAAACTATTATGGAGAGCCTCCTTTTAAATTAGAGGATTAATAAACTATACTTTGGATGTAATTTCTATATCAAAAAATTGATTACTTTGTTCAATTCTGGAACTCAAATTCAGTTTTCTTAGAGTGATTAGAGAATAATTAAAAATTGAAAGACGACATACGGGTAATAGGGTTCCGTTACAGTACACACACACACATATATATATATATATATATATATATATATATATATATATATATATATATATATATATATAAAGAGAGAGAGAGATGCTTACAAATTCTTTCTACTACTATACTACTATAAATCTTTAATCGTATTGTTATTCAATAACGATTAAGTGTGACAATGAAATCATTATTTGACACGTTAGACTGAGTGATTTTTTTTCTTCTCCCCCTTCAATTATTTTAATTTAAACTCCGTACTTAAAAGAAATATTATGGAGAAATATAAATCAAAATCATTAAGCCAAAAAAGTAGTTATAAGGTTGATAAGATATTAATTTCTATTCATTAATTTTTAAATCTTCTTTTTAGAAATTTAACTGTTGAAAGCACAATGGATGCTTTTTTTTATTTGTAGTGATTTACATATTTCTGTTAAATGAAATAGATATGAAAAAGAAAATGATCAATTTTTAACATTTAGTACTTGAATAAATAATTTTTTGAGTTGAAATAATAATCGTTTTCCTATATATGAAAGAAAAATTAAATTTAGAATTTTTCATCAATAAATATCATATTAAATTGATATAAAAGAGTGCAATGAAATAAGGATCTTTTGAATTCTATCTGAAATCGGAGATGTGTTAGTGTCTCCAAAGTTAAATATCATAAAACGCAAATGCACTGCCTTTTTTTCATTAAGATAGAAATAAAATTTTATCTATTTCTCTTCGATAATTTTATATTTCAAACTAAATTAACTTTCTAAAAGTTTTTAAGAAATGCATAAAATATAATTTTATTATAGGAATTTAAAAATTCAAATTGAACTTTCGAAATACAATTATTACTTTTATTATTTTAATATTTGTTTTTATTGGAAATATTTTTCTCTATTTAATGCCAATTTATAAATCCAATTATAAATTAAATTAGTTAGAATGATCCAAACTCTCTTGATCTAATTAGACTTTAATTTTAAAAGAAGTATAATGTCAAGTATATTGAAGTCATTTACTTCTTCATCCAATTAGTATTAAATGAAATTTAACTTTATCAATTATTTTGCCGACCTCTTATAAAAATGTAAAATTGTCTTCAAATTATTTTTATACTCACTGTTTTATTTTCAAAGTCTTAAGATATTTGTTATTGATATAGAACTAATCATTAAAATAAATGCCGTATTTTGTTTTCTAAGAACTTCCTTTAAAAGTACATTAATAATCAAGACTAAAGTACAGTGGCATGTGGAATATTAGAAATATTTTTTCAAAGTATTGTGCTATGTAATACAAATTTTTTATAAATATTTTTTAAAAAATAAAGTCTACTTCTCACAAAAGTTTTATTTTATGGTAATTACATAAATTTTTTTTTACCATTTTACAGCAATTTTTCTTATTTAATGTGTTGGTCTTTTTTTCGCTATTAAATCTAATGTATCACATTACATTACCACATTACATTACCTCCCGAGTTCTCTGAAATAATGATATTTTTCTTTCACTGTAACTGCGTGTTTTAAAGCATTTTATGCAAATTTTAAGCTATCTTAGCTACTATTTAAATGCGTGTATTAATTCTTTTTTACTTATTGTAGCAAAAAAACGATCTCTGACGTGAATCTCAAGAATTTAATATAATACATCATTTAGTAAATTAAATGTTTAATTTTAACAGTCTGTGTTTATTAAACCTGCTACCATTGACTATCAAAGTTTATCTCAGACCTCAAACAATTACAAACGTTTTATTATAATAAGGAGTAACTTTGAGAAGGAATATGAAACTGGATAGGTAAAAAAAAAAGAAATACAGAGGTTTAAAAATTTAAAATAGAATATTCACATCATGTGTGTGTGTGCACATAACACATCAAAAATAGAACGGCTCATGCGTTACTTTTATTAAGAGTAATTTGATGAGTGAATATAATACTGAACAGATGGGAATATTTCAGAAATTTGAATACTTAAAATAGATTGATTCACGAGGTGCACGTAACATGTCGAAAGTAATATCACAAATGCCTTATCATTATCAAGAATAATTATAACAGTGAATATGATATTGAATATATAAGAATTATTCAGAAATATAAATGGTTAATTTGATTGATTGGTTATATTAACGTCGCACTGGAAGCAACACTAGGGTTATTGGAAACGGACCTCGTACTTTTGAACCTCGGTCAAGTGACGAGGACAACATCTAAGCTGGGCACTCCCCTTTTCTAACTTACATCCGGCCAACGGGAGGACTTTGAGCCTCGACAGATTTTACGTGCATCAAACCCGGCTACATGGTGGGTTTTTAGTAGCATCAAGATTCGGAGCCATGACGCGACGAAAACCACCACCCGCGAGTCCGCGATCACGACTCCTAAGCTACTACTGTCAGGAATGCTTTGAATAGTTTGATTCACAAAGTGCCCTCGTAGTATGCCAAAAGTTAAAAGGCAAAAGTTTTATTTTTTTAAAGAGCAATTTTAAGAGGGAAAGTGATCCTGAATAGATAAAATCCGAAAATTTGGAAACTTAAAAATGAATTGATTCGCAAAGTACATGCTAGAAGTCGAAAGTGAAACGGTGCACGCTTTATTTTTATAAAGAAGAATTTTAAGAGTGAATATGGAACTGAAAAGTTAAAAATAATCCAGAGGTCTTAGCGTTTAATACGGAATAATTCACAAAATGAATGTATCATGTCAAAAAAGTAAAGCTACAATCAAACGAAATTAACTACAAAACAGAACGCTTTTATGACTGGTTTCAACCCTTTTTTACGACGCAAATTCGTTGGAAATTGAGTTTTAAATCAGCGATATTATACTATCATGTACAATACACCATTAATTCAATGCTAGTAATTAATACTAAGTAATATTAATTCAAATTCGTATGGGGATACGACATTGTACTAATTGAGTAGTTAATAACTGAGGAACGATTGAGTTAATACAACATAGAATGCTAATTTAATAATACTGTTGCTATGCATTGATACGATATAGTACTCACTTAATAGATGTACAGGATTAGCACAAGTGAATGATCGGAATTTTAAAAAAATATATTTTTGAAACCTTTACACTTATAACAATAAGTGATACATGACATTAAACAGAAATATACAAATATTTGTTTTCAACCGTCTATCACTATTTTAGAAGAAATGATGAAGAGGGTAAGACAGAGAGTATATTGTTTGAAGTCCACGAAAGTCTACACAGCTGCTTCCGTGAACTTGGAATTCACTCGAAAACGGCAATGAAAAGTTCATGAAAAAAAATCAAATTTCAAGCCATATCACTTACAATTGGCATAACATTACACAGCGGATGGCAAAATTAATCGATTTGACTTTTGAGTTCACATGCAAGAGAAATTGGAAAATGAAGATTTCGCAAACAACCTGATTTTCTCAGACGAAGTAACATTCCATTTATCAGGAAAAGTCGTAACATAGAACATTAGTACAGAAAATAAAGCTTGGTATATTTTTCTTTAATTTCGTTTATCATTTATTCTTCTTTATGTAACAGTTTCGAAGATATAAATTTTTAAAATCCGGTCATTCATTTACGCTAACCCTGTATATTACTATTGAAGCAATACTAGAATAAATAACAAACTGAACATTCTTACTTAATTCAGATTTATTTCTTTTTATATGTAATGAAAGAATTAAAAAAAATTCCAAATTCAGTTTAATATATAAACATAGAACGTTTTCTTTCAAAATTCTATTTGCAGGTACTAAAGAATGAAGGCTGTGAGAAATACATCTATTCAAGTTTATTATGTACAAAACATTCAAGGGTTTGAAAGCTGGGAAATTTATCTGTAGTGATTTCACTGCATTTTCTACCAAATTCAGTTGGGTTAATATTTTGTACAAAATCTTGTTTCTCACCAGACAGAAATTTATATTTTTAAATAATAAAAAAAAATCCACGTTTACTTTATCAATTTTATCTAAATGCATAAGTATGTTCATAATAATTGACAGCAGTAGGCGACAAGCTAACGTACATTCTTTGAAAATAATATAAGAATAAAACCATCTTTCTGAATTATTAGAAATGAGTTTGACAAACACTATCAGTTTTGATTCTGAAGATCAAAGCATTTCTATTCTTTATTTTCCTGTCTCTTTCAATTCTGTCTGGGAGACTACTTGAAAGAACTCTGTACATTTTTGCAATTCTGAAAAGATACGTCTTGAGCACTTCTCTTCGACACTAATGTTTTTCTTGTTGCAATTATTAATAATATTTACTTTTCTTGACGTTCGTCTGACATACAAGAAGCTTTCCGATGGATGGTTTTCATCAGCACTTCTAATGGTTAAGGATAAGTTTTTATAAGGGGTGAGAGAGATAAAGAGAAATAATCAATAAAGAAATGATCACAAAGAAAAAGAAAGATGAATATTTCTGTCTTGTGACCGTGATAACCTAATAGTTATGATCTTGAAAATATTGTCAATGTTATTTCATTCAAAATAAGGGTTCAACCACTAATTCCACTAAAGAGGCGTCGTATATGGGGAATGATACGGGCTAAATCTGTGAGAATTCAAATTCCTTACAATGCCGTAGTGTGGAAGTTAAGAAAGATACATTGCCAGCTCTAGTGATTTTGCTATCGTAGGCAAACAAATTTGAAAATACTTCAAAATTAAGAAACAAAAAACAATAGAAATATTTAAAAAAAACATGTTAACCAGGGAAAAGGACGTTTAATTGAATTAAGACAATAATACTCATTCAGAGAGATTTGCAAAAGATTGTTTTATTGAAAAACAAAATTTCACATTTTTATAACGATTTAACGACTACGAACTTACATACTAAATTTTGTTCGAACTATTTTCAGACATAATTTAAATCTACTTTTAAAACAATAAAAACAAATTGTATTATAATATACAAAGTCTAAACATTAATTAAAACAATATCTTTCGGATTTTGTTTCTACAAAATCATGAGTAACTTCTTTCAAAACTAGTTTATTTCTTAATTTATGCTCATAATAACCAACATTACTAACCCTGAAAGACGATTTTAAGTAGACATGATTGTTTTTAAAAAAATTTAATATTTTTATTTAGAAAAAAGTTCTTTCGCCGGTAGAAAGAATTATGTGTAGCGTTAGAAACATTCTTAAGGCAATACTCAAATTTGGTCCAATTATCTTCTAATAAAAATTATATTTTATATTTCTGATTAGGATCTTGTATCGGTTCCTTTAATATTTCATATGAAATATTTCGTTTTGTTACCCAGATACTTTATGATGTGTAGTATTCATTTGAAATTATTTTTATTCAATTTCGTTGCCTAAGGTTTTAGCTTCTAAGGTTAACGAAATATATTTTTATGGGATGCGTTATTTTGGACTCTATTTCAGGGGATTTAGCCGCTCCTAAATTTTACTGCCTAAATTTTTTCTCTAAATTTTATGCAAGTGCCTACTTCTCCGACCGCCTAGATCCGGCCTTAAATAGGGGTGGATGAGTGTCATTCTTTCATTTGATTGTGATGTGAAATTACAAGATTCATTGCTTACAGCCCTCGTATGTTGCTTCTAAATGTGATTTAAATGAACTATCAATGAAACAAATATATTCTTCTAATTATGAATGAGGCTACAGTAGTCGAGTTGCCATGGTCGCACGTTCGTGGCCAGCGTTGTTTCAGTCGATTTGTGGTTTCGGCCTTGATACCTATAAATACCCACTGTGTAGCGTGGCTGATGTGCATTATATCTGTAGAGTGTCCTAGTCTTCCTGTGATGTAGTGTGAAAGATTGGGAAGGGGTGCCAGCTCTGGTATTATTCTCGTCTCTCGAGAAAAGTTCAAAATTACTTTGAGAACCGCCACCAAAAGCCTTCGTATCGTTTCAAGTACGTCGTTAATAAGTAAATAAATAAATAGCTGATTATGAATGTTTTTTATGATTGTAAAAATGTTCGAAAAGATGATATCTGTTGTAATTGAATATTTCTCCAAGATGGTACTTTTGAGTTCGGTACAAATAATATCCATGCATAAAATTTATCTTCACAGCTAATCATGCAAAATACAGAGTTAATTTTCTTTTTGTTCACTTTGAACTAAGTTTTAATAATAAAAGTAACATATTACAAATTGTTTTGTTTTCCTGATTGAATAGTAAATTTCAGAAACTTCAAATCCACTTAGACAGCAGATTTTAAGATTTTTAAATAACTAAACATATTTTATTAATTTGTCTACTTTACCCTCCCACCTTTCCCCTCACAAATATTTTTTTCAGAAGAAAGAAAATGAAGCAAATGCTTAAAAAATTCAAATTTAGTTTAAATATCGATAATATAATGACAAAATAAAAAAAAGTAAATCTCTAGGGGGAGGAGTGATCATTAGGACATATGTATATTCACTAAAAGTCATTAAAGAGACTTACATATCCCAGCGGTGAGATAATAATAATTGTAAAAAAGGTAGAAAACTAAATTGTTTTTATTCAAATAAGTCTTGCGATCGATATTAATCATTAATACTGAAAATTATGGTTTAACATTATGTCCCAGCGGTATCGAAAGAGCGTAACCACAAGGCTCGACTGCATTTTTAATCCCCTGTAGTTAAATGTTTAAAAATATGCAAATGAAACTTATTATGCACAATAAAAGTAATATTTCAGTAAAAAGTTACTGATAAAAATACATCACGTTTTAAAAAAAGGAGTACATTGTTGTGTAACAGGAAGTTGTACTAGTTAATAGATATAGTTTATATTTGCTTGTAACTTTTAGACAAGACATTAATGGAAAAATAATGTACTATTAGTGAAGATAATTTTTAGCCCCAAAGAAATGACGATGATAACTTATTCTTTTAACTTCCACTTTCCTTTGTATGAGGACTTTGAGGCTAATCTAGAATTTATTGCATAAACAACCTCCATTATTTTTAACAATGGTCTTCACTGACTCGAGCCCGTTATTTACGAGTCACCATGATGCTACCAACTCCAAAACCACAACCTGAAATGAATCATTTCCCGATTCAGAAGAAATATTTTTATCCATAAAAAATCATAGCCTTATAATATTGTTTTCTAATATAAAGGGAAAAAATTTAATATGTTAGATTAGAAAAACTCTGTTACGCGATTAATCATTTTTAAAAATCAAAATGTAAATGTCAGCACTTTATTTTTAATTGTTCCCTTGTTTTGAATAATTTTCAATCCTATAGTACGATATAATTGCATCATATAAGCATAATTCAGTGTAATATAAATCAACCGTATAATATCATTTTCATTTTTTATTTCTGTATAATGCAATTCTGATATGTAATATATCTTAATGTTTATAATTAAGTTTAATGTAATTTAATCTGTAATGCCTCTCTGTTATTAATTTCAACATTCATTGTTACAAAATCTAAACAGACACTGATAAGACAATGAATGAAGAGGATTTTAATAAGAATTAACTCAATTTATTAATAATCATATTATGAATATGCAGGATTACTCTCAATCAGGTTATTTTACTTCAATGTATTTGTAATCAGGCTTAACGTCAATATTATAAACTGTCTTGCCAACGTACTTGGGCCCAAATGAATTAATCCATGACAACCAGGGATTCCAGATGATATAACCACTTTAAGCTCACTCTAGCAGATTCTTTTAAACTGTCCTTAAGCTATAAATGCAAGTTCACACTCGTTAACTCAGACTACTCGTTATTAATCAATTTGCTCTAACGGCTAACTTCAAACCTCTCCTACTTCAAACTTTCCAATATCTTTTTTCTTTGTTAGACCTCGCTTATAGAAACGTTCTTTTTCTCAATCCACTACATTTCCTTAATTTGTCCATTTTGCGTTAGTCATGTTTCATTTGGTTGGGTAGAGGTTTATTTCATGAAATTCAATTTATTAAGTCTCCAAAATTTGTTAAGAGAAAATTTCAAAGGCTTATGTTACAAATTATACCATTTGAGTAAGTATAATTATCTTTGTAGTGTAATAGAACTTTATCGTAAAGTGGAAATAATTCATATTGTATATGCAAAATTGTGTAGAATAATTAAATTTATAATGAATTTGAGTTTTCTGACAAATTAAAGTAAGTATAGTAATTTTTGTGTCTTCTTTTCCAATAGAGTATTAAAGATTAAATTGGAATAATTTTGAAAATAATATAATTCACTGGGCCAAAAGAAAAAAAAAAAAAAAACAGTCTCCCTTTGTATACATGTCAAAATACGTTTTACCAATATTCATAAATTAGATATCATTAGAAAATTTGTTTAAAAAAAGCAAAATTTCTCGTTAGTTATTCATGCAATATTTCATCTAAAGTTTGTGAGAAATTTACTGAAGTTCAACATTACATAATAAAGAGTAAGAAATAAAGCGCATTTACCAAGATATCAGTTTTATAGTTTCCTATTAAAATACGGGTGTTAAATAAGATTACAACAAGAAAAATATCTCTTGTGTAGTCATTGAAAAATGAAAAATTTGAAAATTGAGATTGAGTTTCTCTATGAAGAGAAAAAAAAATCTTTTGTTCATTAAATCAATCATTTATCTTCTAGTCAAAAATTACCAAATTTATTTGCTTGTAATTTTTTTAAGCTATGTAGTTATTTTACTAATCTTTTGTTTATCTTCATATAATAATCATGCCACTGGACCGATAAAAGAGAAAAAAAACTGATTTCATACTTTTATACATTGAAAGACTTAGCTGGTTATAAGAATCCATTTATAATTTTAAATATAAGATGTATAACCGTTTTTACCAGAATTTTTTTCCCTTAATTTTGGACACGTTCAGATAAAAGTAATTCTGTGAATATATAGAGAGATTTTAAAACTATCTACGCTTAATTTTTGCTAAGCAAAATTGAGCGAAGTAAATCAAATAAAATGACACTTCAAAAATAATTTTAAATGGATTTTCGTCTAATTTCTTAAAAAAATACTATACGAAAAATGTTTTTATATTTTTAAAGTCATAAATAAATTAAAACTTTGACAATAATTTTTGCCAAACCAGAAAAATTCCGCCAAACGTTGATTTTACTTATGTAGTTCGAATGGTGTAATTCGGATCCACAAATACTGATGTAAATTCGGCTGGAATAGCTCCAACTTTCATACTCAACGGAAATACTCATTTGGAACATTATAGTTGGCAGATTAACTCTTGTCAGAATGTTATTTCATTGGTACAAAATGTTTTATTACAGAAAATGCAGTAGAGCCTCTATAGTATAATGTAATGAAGCAAACTGATAAGGAAAAAGACGTAGTGAACATAATTACAAAAATCTGTAGTTACTGATGTCCTTTATATTCTTGTGTAGAGCTTTAAAACTTTTTTAATCAGGTGTAATCAAATCTCCCTAAAATCAACTCCCTCAATGCATATATTTATTGTTTACTTAAAATTTTATAAATTTTTTGAAACAAAATCTTGGTCTACTTTTTATTTACTCATATGTTACAAAGATAAGAGGAATAATCTATCTCAAATTTTGCCAAAATATTGAGTAAATGCAAAACTTTTTCTGACCGAAAAAAACTGCTACCATAAAATCAAAAGCACATGTTCTAATCCGTTTTGAATTTTCGATTGACAAAGATAATTTTTATCTAATCAAATTTTATGTTTAAAAAAGTCTTCAAATCGTGTGTAAGTAATAAGAAGTTAGAACCCGATTCAAATGACACAGCGGACAATTATAAAATAAAAAAAATAACAATAAAATGTCATATTAAGAAGTAAAATACATTATTTCTGTACTTTGGCGTAGAATGAATTCAAATACTTATGTTACGAATGTTAATTACACTGTGTATCACAGAGGCTAATATAAATATAGAGAAATTACTTTTTCATTGAATGTTATGTTATACGTATTGGGACTATATAAAAAATAGGAAAATTTACACAGATGTTCTGTCTAAGATATTTTATTGTATACGTGTGAGGGATTTCAAGTCATGCAATTTTGCAAGTTGTTAATATTTACTTTGTTTTCACATATGTAAAACAATTTACGCATATCACATATTTTGTATTATCAACATAGAACAAACATGGCGCCGAATACAGAATTGGAGCTTCTCTGTCTTCACCTGAAGGGAGAAAGCAAAACACTGCAGAAGCTTTCTCTTGTAGTATAAAATTGCAACAATACTTAAACGTGTGATGTTTGGATAGTTAATGAAGTTAAAACAGACTTGTGAATACTTATCGAGCTCTTGAGAGGATGTGAGATGTTCAAATAAATGTGAGGCGGGTACTAGTTATTACTGTGGGGAGTGTTATCTGCATTTGCTATGCCACGTTTTTTGTTGCACTAATATGAAAACTTAATTTAATCTCTTTATCTTTAATCTTCTCAAATACTGATCAATTTTCCTGATGCAAAATTCCTTTAAGTTATAATAGTTATGTGTGTTGGAAGACGGAACAAAAGTTTTAAGTAGTGTTTTGAATTTTTTTCCTGTCAAAACTAAGAATACTTACTAATCTTATTATAACGAAACATTGAAAACATCAAAATAAATTGCAGGTTTTGCACTTATTCTTAGGTATATAGTTTTGCACACATGACTTAACTATTATATTGAGTTTTCTACCAAGCGTATAATAATTTCTTGAAGAATTATGTGTAAATGTCCAGAGAGCTAAAGTGAAATGTATTTCTTCTTTTAGTGTGAATGACTTTCTTGAAACCAGTTGAAGAAGATATGGATATTTTTAAAATTAAATTCTTAAATAAAAAACGCTAATCAATTTTGTATTTGTTAAGTGGATTTGACTTTGAGTACGATAACGATAGACGCAAGTTGATCTCTAGCTTTGCTCAGTATTAAGTTGCAATTGGCATAACCTTATGTCTAAGTTTTCTGTTAAAGTTTTTTAAGTGTCCATTTAACTTCAAGCTAAGGCTTATTTTTATATTACCATCCAAGTTGAGAGTCTATAGAGTTAATAAAAACTTGTTTGGGTACCTAAAATTTCTGGCACTGAATCCTCATGGGATATATTGTACCAAATATAAGGTTAAGATGTTACCATTTTATCAGAAAGAACAAATTGAAAATCAACTTCATGAGAAAAAGTAGAATAAAATCAGATTATGTAAAAAAACTTATATGGATGGAGTAAAACCAATGTAATGCAAAACATACATAAAACATTTCATGGGAGCTCTGGAGCTTCACAATTGATTCAAAACATCGACATCAACTCTTTCAATGACGATGGCTTGTCTGGGTCCGATTTTTGTTGAAAAGAAATGAGAATTATTTAGTTATTATTAAGTTTTGTTTTATAATACATGTAGTCAATTTATTATATACTTGCTAACTTTTAATTTTATACTTGCTTACATTAAATTGATTTCATAAAACGGACGAAATTGATGCTCTAATATACCACATAATTTCCCACGGCCCTTTCACACAAGTCACAACCTTCAACAACAAGATTAAAAGTGTCTAATACCCGGCCTGATAGGGAATTTCTTTTTGGGTCGGTTGTTCAAGGCGCATTTAAAAAGCATATGACAAGATTTGTGCGGACCCATAGAAAACACGATCAAATCTGTCTTAAGCTCACTAATGCATATTTTTTAAAAGGATGACAACATTAATAGCGGAAGTATATATATCCGATTAAAATATTACACGTTAAGTCACACATTATTTGAACAGAAATAAAATTTAATTTTCATTAAATTCAGTTTCGGTGAATTAATGAAGTATGATACGAGTACAGTCATAAAGAAAGAAATATTATTAATATATGTTATTGAAAGGTCTCTAATTCTGAAAATTATAAATTAATACTTATATCAGAATATGTATTGGAACAAAAAAATGTGAATAACTTTTTTCTAATACTAAAAAAAGAACGATATTCAACATTCTAACACAATAATTCACGCACCATTAACCATTTTTATTCAATAACTTTTTTGTCACACCTTATTCACACTTTCCACGACTTACACATACAGTGAAACGCTTCAATAAGATCTTAGAATAAGGTATTGAATGAAGTGCAAGTCTAAAAAGGAAGTGAATAAGTATCGACACTTAAGAACGGCACTTCGTCCCAGAGCTTCAAAAGAATGAAGAACACAAAAAAGAAGAACAAGAAAGAATAGGATATCTCTTCAAGTCAGCGTATAACAAGTCGGGGAAAAGAAATTCTTTTGAAAAATGAAGTAACTTTCGTAAAAGTCGATTCTCCATGACAATAGTGACCAACTTTTCTCAAACGTTGAATGGCATCGAGACGGATCTTTTGTCCCCGATTGGGCAGATCTGTCGTTTTGCTTTTTTGGAACAAGGGTTGCAGTTTTTATATCCTAAAACTTCCAGAAATGGAACGATAACGGATTTGTGGGAAATGGAAAGAAATTGTTTGGGTTATATAAGTCACTCAAGAGGATGGATTTGAACAATAATTGTATCTATATTTTCTACAAGCCTGTTTGTGATTTAGGTATCTGTTATCAATGTGTAGAGAGTTAAAATTCTTTATTTCTTGAATAACCTGATTCATAATATGATACTTGGGGAAAGTCGTACATCGACTATAAATACGTATATATTACTTACAATCTGATTATTAACCAAATGTAATCTCATCTTTTACATTTAAAAACTTTTTCGTCTTCACTTTCATGTCGAATATTGTACTTCTTTGTTCTTTTCTCTTTCGAATTGACTTCAGTATCTTACATATATTATATATATATTTTAATACTCTCTAACTAATTATTATCCAAATATGTAATCTCTTTTCCCATATTACACACATTTTTGTATTAATTTTCATGTCGAATATCGTACTTCTATTGCTTTTTTCACTTATAATGTTAATAATGATCTGAAATTAATATTAATTTTTTGTTTCGAACACATGTCATAATTTCATTTTCATTTCTAACATAATATTTTAATTGTTCTTTTATTATTTTTAAATAAAATTTAATCAGAAATAAATCTTATTTCTTGAGTTGAAAATCTTTTATGAGATTTTTCTCATTTTCGAGTACTTCTCTTTTTCTTTACTTATTACTTTCAAACTGATTCACTCTTCAAACGTAGAGTTTTTTCTTATATTGAAAAAAATATCACTCATATAACGCCTGCTTCTTATGCTGAAAAAGATCTCAAATCCGTATTATTACTTACAATATTGAAATAATGTGATTAGAATATTTTTATTCCGTTAATCCAGGTGTGGTTCAAATTTGAAGATTATTTCTATGTTTCTTGCCACATATATCAACTGTAAATTACGAATTTTCATTAGAATACATTTTTGTAATTGAATTTTCCATAATGGTACTAAATCTGAAGCCATTCTGAATACTACAATATTTCTAAGCCCAGGCATTTTCAGTTTTTTGTCGTTATGCTTTTAACTAGGAATCTTCTCCGTTATACATATTATAATATCATCTACTTCAATATTTTACTATAACGCAAACGTATAAACATTACATAACTGAAAAACAGAATCTTGTTACTGTGAGATAGACATATTATTCTATTTCAAAAGTATTGGAATTTTACATGAAAACAACATTGCTGCAACTTTTCAAGTTGAACTGTAATGCATATCTTAACTATTTGCATTCGTATTTCGTTATCATATGTTAGGAATACTCAGTTTGATACTTTTGACCATCCAAACCAGAATATTATAATATTTGTGAAGGTGTAGAAAATATTAAATTTCAATATGAAAGTTAGAATACGTATTTAACGTGTATTTTAAATCAGAAATTATCCACATCTCTACAAAAGCAAAATATCCTATGCGCATCTAATTTTTTAAATTTTTAGTTCCAATATTTTATATTATTTAAAGAAATATAACCGAACGTCATAAATAATTAGATGAACTTTATAAGTATATTTGATGATTTAAATTAACTTTTTTAATTATGGTGCAAAATTAATAAATGATCAATAATAATAATATTTATTCAGTAAATGTAACAGTAAAAATTCTAGAAAGTCATATTTGATTCAAAAGACAAATAATAAAAAATGGAATTCAATTTTACTTTTATTTCATTGTTATAAGATGTAATTTTTTTAAAAAAGTTGATGAACACTATACAAAGCATAGAAATTCTGATGTTTCCTTTTTTCTTAATAACAAAATCCTTTAATTTTCAAGCCCTTATCAAGAATCTATAAATAATAGTTAGTTTCGTTATATATATATATATATGAGTGTGTGTTTTGATTTCAAAATCTTTTAACTATTAGAAAGATAAAAATAAATTTTGAAAAAATTATTTAATGTCCAACAAATGGAATTAATGTTCATAAAATTTAAAGTCCGATATGACTGGACACTGAATCAGATTCAGAACTTATGGCTATCACCAGGAATACATTTAAAAGCTTACGGTTTAAGAAGATTCAATGCCAGTAATATTTTAGGGTTATCGGAAAAAATCTTTTAAATTCTTATCTTAAGTATATAAAAAAAGATTTATTTTGATTTCCCATTTGATAAAAGAATAAAATAAATCCTATTTACGAGAAGCAAAATCTCTCTTAAACGGAAAATAAATCCTTACTGTTACTAACACTTATAGTAGTTAACTAATACATATATATATAAAACTGACACATCTGCGCGATATATTATCATTTGTAATTTTTGTGAGTAAAAACAAAACACAAGAAAACTGCAGATTACATGAAAGAATATTTTTACTGAGTAATATTTCTAAAAGGGATTAAATAAACAAATGAATAAATATAATATCCTTAAATATAAAGAAAGGATAAATATATTTATCTGTGTTAATTAAGTACTTTTGTTAAAAATTGAAAATCTGTTAACGATAACGTTAACCTAAGTTTAATTTTAAGAATTTGGCTTATCTATAATATAATATTTGTATTAATCTAATATAAAAATTTGAAAGTCTGTTTCATTTTGTCTTTTATACAAATCCACACTGTTGATTGTATTCCTCTAAATTTTTAGAACGTTTTGCTGAGGAATGGAAGAAACAGTAAGCATATTCCCACTAAAATTTTTTTCTCTTTCAAATTTATTATTATTATTCCTATTTTTCACACCTCATACTCTCTTCCCCATTCTTTTGTATTTTACAACATTTTTTTAAATAATTTTTGAACAAATGTAACAATTTTTATCCAAACCTTCTCCCTTAATCGAAGTGAATTTAATATGGGTGAGGTTTTTTGAAATGCGTTAAAAATAACGAATACATATAAGTTTTTGTTCCATACTAAATCTTGTACATAAATGAATGTTTATTTGTTAGTTTGTTTCTTCATTGTGTAAACTTACACCTTTGTTTAAACTATCCCAAAAATGTTGGGAATATTTTAATGGCTAAAAAAATTCAATACTTTCTATTTTTTTTAAAACCAAAAATTCTCTCAAGGCTTAGTTTTAATTATTATATGCTGTGTCGAGAGCCACAATTGAACTCTGGCACATATTTTATTCCTTGTGGAAATTTTTTAAGTGATATCAGCCAGAGAAAAAACTAAAGTATTGTAGTTTTTTTTACTTTTGAGCAACCAGGCACAAAGCTCGACAGACGCTTTCAAATGTAAAAGCCTGTGAAGTTTATATACGAATACAGCATTCATTCATATTCTGACTTCCCGATAATCGGGAAATACCGGATAATTCAGCTTGTTATACATAAATTATGTAAAATTTCAGAAATATTGCCAAATTTGGTGCCATTAGAAATTTTCGCGACAAGACTTGGAATTTCTCGAAAGTATGGGAGCCGAATTTTTTTTTTATTTAAATTTTTCTTTGCTGATCTCGGAAAATTTTCAAATGTTGTGATAGATACATTTCTCCTGTAAGCGGGGAGTCAGGGTTATTAGTCCATTCAAGGATGTTGTGCATAACAAAGAGTTTAATCAGTAAGTTCGTTATGAAATGAAATTCGAATATTTTAACATTCCTTCAATTTTTATGCTATGAATGAAATGTGCTTTTTTGTAAATACATTAGTGAATCTGTTATGAGTTATCGCACTTTGAACAAATTATATTCATACAAAAAGTCTAAAAGTTTGCGTGGAAAAAGTTTCCGTAAAAATATATTAATAAGTAAGTATAAGGTTTTTTAAAAGAAAGATAGAAGGCAAAAATATTACTTTAGTGCCACTAATAGAAAAAAAAGTAGATTATAGATGTGACATAAAAATACGGTTTAGGTATTAAATACATATTGTGCTTCTCTTTATCTGTTTATTAAACACAACAATGAAAAATATTTTACTACAAATTAACAAAATATCGGATAATGGTCCATATAATACATGCACAATAGTGATAAATAGTTGAAATATATATGTGATGGGAATGAGATTCGCAATGAAAAGTTTATAAAAAAAGTTTTCAAATCATCACAATTACAATTTAATTATGATATAATTTGAATGATGAAAATTTTATTTTATCAATTTAATCATTCGTGATCTTTTGTTATTAGCTTTGTATTACGAATATCAAAACAATCACATACGTATTTTAACTATTTATCATTAATTTTAAAATGAAAAAAACTTTTATTTCATTATTCTTCCACTTTTTAATGTATTAAAATAGCAATCAGGAGACAGTTTTCATATATTTGTTTGCGGACCACTTTCTAATCTTTTAATCGACCTCTAATACATATTCTATATTAAAATGCATTCCGAATCAACAGATATCAGAAATTGTGAAACTGGTGAGCAATTTTGCATATTGAAAATTAAAAATTTCCTTAAAAATGTTTATTACCGAATATTTTGTCAGCACAAAAGCTCTTAAACCTACATTAATTAAAGCGCATCAATACACATCATAAGAAAACTTTTTAATTTGTTCATATACTAAATTGGAAATTCCGATTTGTTATAACTTTCCTTGAGAATAGTTTGGCAGAGTAATTCATTATATTTGTCAAAATAAAATCGTTTGGTATTTAATAATAACTATTTCTGTAATAGTGATTTGAAAAAGAAAAAAAGAACCTTCGATATAACATTTTTCGAGTTTAGTCACTCAATTGAGAAGTAATTATGAGATTAAAGAGAAGTCTTCTGTCTCCTCTGAGGGATAATCTATGACTGAGAGTTTTCCTAAATTCTTTTCGAGTACAGCACATTTTTCATAAAGTACTAAGCTAAGGCTAACACCGAATATTGTAAAGAAACTAACATTGCGTGTTCCTACATCTAAGTTTTAAATCAATTAACAGACATTTCTAGAAGGGGAAGGGAAGCGAAAATGTATTTTAACAGGCGAATATATCTAGTAACGTTAAAATCGACGCATGACGTAAAGTTTCCACAGCGAAAAGCTAACAGTTCTTCTTTACATATTCAACGTTAAGTTGGCACGATCTTGACAAGTTTGGCGGACGTGGAGAGAAAAGTTTTGGCACGCAATCACGGATCATTTCTCTACTCAACAAGTTATTCAGATGAAAACGACGAACAAGAAATGGCTTATTTCTGTACTGAAATAAAAAAAAAAATTCCAAAGTGTTTAGTGGGATATGGAACTCAAAATAATCATACATTACCAAAATTGACAAACAAATGATCTAAATGATTATTTATTCTTAGCTACAAAATTTATTAAATCTGGACAATTTTCGAGTCATCCAGAGCTTCTATATTCGGGCATATAGTTTCGTTCCTTTTGACTTATATTTTACTTTAAAGCTTCATAATATTAAAGCGTTATTGTGCGAGTAAAGTTGAAATATCTAATATCATATACTCGTATATAATTAACAAATTACTCGTTATTTTTTTTAAAATAATTTATTCATAAATCTCACATTAAAATATCAGGTATATTTTAGATTGTATACTTATTCCTATTGTATTACTTATTCAGTTTAAATACCTTGCGTTATACTCTTTATTTATTTTGAATAAATTCTATATAGATTTTTTAATTTCAAATATAAGAAGCAGTTAAAATATTTATGAGAATTGTATAAAACATAAAATAACAATAATAATAAATTTTGTAATTTTAAAATATTTTTAAGCCAATTTTGTGGAAAATTGAAATGCCTTGTTTGGATCATCATGCAAATTTTCATAAATATTTTAAAAATACTAGAGAATGCAGCACTTTTAAATCTTTAACATGATTTTTTTTTAAAAAAATTAAAATAAGTTTTTTTTTTCTTATAGCTTCTGTAAAGAATTTTATTTTTGATCTTTTTTTTTAAAATTAGTTCATCTTTAGGTAAGAATTTCACTCAATTATCACTAATTTTGAATTTCTATATGCAGAAATATTTAAAGCGTACTTGCTTACTTTTTAGCTGAGTTGCTCGTAATATATCATACTGAAAAATACGAGCTTGATTCCATTCGTGATTGCCATAGAAGAACCATGGAGAAATTTGTAATTTATTTCAGCTCTAGTATCTTCACATGGATAGGATTTCTTCAAAAATAAAATATTTATTCTCTTTCACGCACATATAGGAAGGGATATTGGACTGCTATAAATGAGATGCCGCGTTGAGTGAAGTTTAAATTCAAGTTAAATTCCAATAATCCGCTGAGAAAGTCAAGTATATACTTACCTTGACAAAAATTTTATAAGTGGTGGGGATTGGGGAGGAGGAATCTCTCCCTACTTATTTGGGATTTTTTATTTTATTTTATTCCATTTTAGCCGGCTAAATCTAGGAATTACAAGTGAAACGTATGTATCACCCCCAGTTGTTTTTTATCATCTAATCCATCTTTCATTTTTTTTAAAAAATTATTTAAATAAGTACTTGTCTGAAATATGCACAAAATGCAATGTTATACATCGAAGTTTGGTCGATAGCCTCATGCGTGGCAGCTCAGAAAATAATGGAGACACGCGCAGCAGGTATGGCATGTTCGAAGGATAGACAATGTGGATGAATGTGTAGAAGTCTAATACAGGAGAAATCAAAGACCTAAAGTAGTTTAAAGAGACTAAACATATGCATGTAAACTTATTTTACAATGTATATCTTTCATTTTACAATATAATCAATTTTATTACTTTGAGCACCTAATTAAATGCAATTTTTTGCAAGTAATCTATAACGGCATTTTTATTTTTCCTTGAATATTTGGTAGTGTAACGGGAAATAAAACAAAGCCTCTTGAGTTAATTAATTTCGCTGGATTTTGATTATTTATAATTATTGTTACCTATTTTAAACATGTCATACTTTTTTAGTTAAATCATCTCTTATCATTGATGATTTCAATACATATATTATAATATATATGTAATACCTAGATAATTTTGATACATAAATAACTATAATACATGCGTAATATTATTCCCTTGATAAAAGTTATATTGTATAAAACTTGAATAAATTAATACATATTGCATAAATTAAATTTTCAAGGAAAAAAAACCAGCGCCAATATTAAGCTAACTCGTATGAACTATTAAATTTTACTTCTCTGTCCCATGCGTTGCCATTGCATCAGTATGCATAAAAAAGTGCATTGTTTAGTTTCAGACACTAATCTCACTTAGTCATGTAATAATACACGAAATATCATTTACAACGACATTAAAAAATATATGTTTACCATTTTCTTACTCCTAAAACAGGTTGGCCGTGGTAGCCTTGTGGCCATAATTTCGAATTCGTGGCCGGCGTTTTTCGTTCAGTCGCGGGTTCAATCGTTGACTGCCAAAGACTCGTCGTGTAGCAGGGGCTGATGCATGTTAAATGTGTAGGGATTCAAAGTCCTCCTGTTATCGTGGTATGGAAATTTGGAGAGGGGGTGTCAGCTCAGGTGAAGTTCTGGTCACTTTATCGAGGTTAAAAATTATGAGAACTTGTGTTGCTTCTAGTGTGACGTTAATAAAAACTAAACTTATTCAAAAACTAAAATGCTCATTAAACAGACTTTACGGGGGAAAAATTCATTTCTTTTTATTACCAATGTACTGCATTTTAACAAGTATGAGGAATATTTTTACCAAAGGCTGGATCCCCAAAATAGAAATCTTTCTTTTACTTTTGGATAGTATTACAGATATTAACAAATTACTCCAATATTTCGTAATTCAAATCTTCATAGCATGCGACACCAGGAACCTCAAACCGACACCCAAGAGCCTTGCATCAGTTAAAAGTGGTGATAAATGTAATAGTTTCTAACATTAATGCAAGGGGTATTTTTATATTTTAAAATAAAAAATAACTTGGATGGAACTTTTTTCCAAATTTTACACCAAAGGGGTGTAAGCCCTTATGTATCAATAAACCCACAAATTAAAAATTTAGTAGATTCCTTATACACGTTAAAATACATTATGTGGTAATAGATCTCCCATTTCGTTATTGTTTAATTCAATATAATTTGAAGTGCGTGAAAATCAAAATTTGGAAGGAGAAAATGCTATTAATAACAAAAATTATACTATTCGACTCTTGATGTGATGACTAACATACAATTTACAGATAACGAGATCAGTAAACCCTCATTTAGAGCTTCTTTGATTAACGTTGATGCAGTATAAGGTGGTAATTTTGTTTTGCTAAATTTCCCTATGTACTTTTTTGCCATTAGCCCTGTTTCTTATTAACTTTGTTACAAATCAAAATATTAGTTGAACTTATTGACGATATCGAAACGATTAAATGAGGGGGGGAAAAGAGAATGGTTTTTATATGTATAATAAATCGGTATTACTTATGAGCACGTGTATATCATTATCTACAACACAGATCTACGAGTAGTATAAATATATATATACCAAACATACGCATTTGAATGGGTTTATTTCATAAATTAGATTAGGCGGAAGTGTTAAGGGCTTTAATTATTTTGGCATGAGGAATATCGTAACAAAATAAATAAATAATGAATTAAAAAATAATTTAAATTTCTAGCTTACAAATAAACCCTATAAATTCTTGTATTAGAATAAGATGAGACAGGATTTTCATTACAAAAAGGAGCTTTGTAATTAAATATGCATGTTTATGTTTTAAGTAACATACGTTGTGTAATGCAAATTAATAATAAAAATATCTTAAGGCTCCCGTCTAGTGGCCATTTTAATTTCGTGAACGTAATATTAATCCTATGGGATTTCTACTATTGTCCTCAAATCTAGACATTTTTATCTATTTAATTGTAAAAAAGGTGTATCTGAAAGAGCAAAACATAGTGAAGATTTCCATGACGTTTTTTCTTCCGACTATAATATTTTTAAAGACCGGAAAAACCACAACCGATTAACTAAAATAAGGATAAAAGTATTTTTAAAAATCGGACAAAAAAATGTAGCTCCACAGAAACCTTCATCATTTTTTACTCTTTCAGCAATTTTTTGCAATCATATAGATGAAAAAAAAAGCAAAGAATCGAGGTATGTAGAAGAATTTCCTTAGAATTAACATAATACCCACGAAATCAAAATGGTCGTAGATAGGGACCTAAAAATAAAAATTTTGTTTTGGATCACGTGATCATTTTCTCTAATGACTATGTGATAAAAAGACTTCGTTTAACGTTCTTTCATTTAGCGCTTTATGGTCTAGGAACGTCCTTGGCATTAAACCGGGTCTTAGTATATTGTCAACACGGAAATCCACTTAATGATGTGATTGACTTCTGATTTCAGTAACTTGAAATCAAAACTAATAGTTAAAAAGCAAACATCTTTTTTATTAGGAGTTTTAAATTCTCGATTCGTTTCTATAATTAAGGAATTTTCTTATATTTACTTGGGCGAGATTTCAAACATTGCTTATAAGAAAGCCTAATTCCTCGTAGTTTTACCATAATAAAAAGGCATTTCAAATCTCGATTTCGGAAAGAAAATCTATTTAAAAGCACTGGAAACAATGATAATTTTAAATGTGTAATGCTATCTTTTTAAAGAATTGGAATTAAACAAAGTAACGGTTTTTTTTGGGGGGGGGAAACTGAAATATGACTGATCATTTAGTTAATTGCACATAAGGAAGTGTCGCAGACTGAAAAATAATTTAGAAAAACAGGGAGTTTAATGAGATTTTAACTAAATTGATATTTCTGTTTAACAAAAGAAAAGTCTTCTGGCGTATTTATTTTTTGTTCTCATTGCCAAGTTTTCCATTTTATTGCATTAAAAACTAGTGCTTTATTCTGGAAAGAAATTATAAAATACTTGTATTAAAATGTCTCTATCCTTTCATCTTACGTACAACTCAGCTTTATTTGTATGAAACTTTTAAATATTCGTCTGTCATGGTTTATTTCATTAAGAATGGAATTTATCCAACGAATAGCTCGAAGCAATTTTCTAGATGCAGCGTACATTTTCGGTGAAAGGCATTTTGTTAATTAACGAGAGAACTCTATTTTTTGTCTGTGTTTCGAAATGCAGAGTAATATTTCTCCTATCTGTAGTAAATATCGAAAGAAATGGTTTTAATAACCAAGCTTCAAATTCTATCTCAATGCAAAATTTGTTGTTTCTTGATGTGTCACCTCAATTTTAGTTCCTATTATAAAAGACAATGATATCACTTGTTACGTGAGTGATTAAAAAAACTGTTACTTTTTGTGACAAATGCTGTATTAAGGCAAATTGGTATTACTATTGTATGGTAAACCAGCTGAAACAAATTTGACGTTAACTTATAGGTTGGTTTTGGTTTTTCCAACCATTAGATATTTGATTAAAATTTGATGGCTGCTGTGTTTCATTGTCGTCGTCATTTTGGACCAAGTTGCCACCATTGAATTTGCCCCAGGGGAATCTGTTCCAAAGAAGGCGAAGATAGTCTCAATCAATTGAAATATTAAGGGGATGAGTTTTTAAAGATGCGAAGGACTCATACATATGGAAGTCTTTGAAAAGAAAAAGAGATAATCGAAGAATACTACATGAGTGATCCAGTTCTTTTTTTCCATTCCTATTAGCCCATTTCTTATTCCTAAAACAGGTACTTTAAGAACCATTCATATAATTTTATAACAGTCACACTTTTAAATATTTACACATTTTGAATTGAAGTGGGGAAAAAGAACATAAGAAGATATATATTCACTGGCAATAGCTTTGTTAATAGATGTCAATTAGTTTAATTAACGTCATTACAAATTACACGAAGGCTACTGGTAACGGATCTCATCATTTCGAACCGTAATCAAGAGATAAATACGATATATAAATCAGCTGATACCTCTCTTTTTTACTTTTACAATTTTCCACATAAGACCTACTTTTGTTTGAGTTGATAATTGTTTATTAATGCATCTTTTACAAGAAATACGAAGACTAATGATGACAGAACTCGTAATTTTAAACCACGGCCATGTTGAGATGACTATCTTCCCCATCACACCAATGTGAGGACTTTCTTTAAACCTTAATTGGGTAGTATTTAGTGGTATCAGGACTCGGGCTTCCAATCTAATTTTTCAAAATTTGCCGATTCTTTAATTCCGTAAAATCTGTTACTTAAAAATAAAAGTAAATAAATAAAACGGTAACGTGAAAATTTGGTTGATTTAATCAAATTATATTCTAAATTTCCTTATAGAAATTAGTTCCAGTTATAGCTATAAGGCTCCTATTCTAAATTTCTTTTTAGAAACTAGTTCCAGTTAACACTATAAGGGTATCTTTAATTAAAATTAATATTTTAAATGCAGATGCGGAATAGTGCAAAATTTTACATTAAACATTATTCTGAAAAAGCATGTGAAATACTTTTTTATTAATTTAGTTGGAGATTTAACCATTAAAAACTAATAAAGAGTTATTTTAATTAAATTATTCAAAATAGATGTAATTCTCTTTCTACGGTAAATAAATTAAGTGTAAAAGTGTTCGCTCTCTGAGAATGATCTATAATTGCTGTTTTAAAATTATTAAGAGAAATTTGTGTCGTTTGAATGTTGTATAAAATTCAAAGGGATTTTTTCGGAAATTTGAACTGGTAGATAAGAACTAGCTTATTCTGTACCAAAACAACATTTTTTTCTAACAGCCTTTCACATTTAAAGATAAAAAAAAATCTGTTGTTCACTTTCTTTTTAGAATAAAACGTAAACGTTTTCAGTTTGGTATCATTTAAACAAGTTTTATCATACAACAAAAGCCTAAAACCTTAAATTAGTTAACTTAGCAGAAAAGAAGGATAATAAACTAACAAAATTAAAATTTAAAAAAAAAATAGTTCTTTCAAGTAACAAGTTAATCAAAAATGATAAAAATAACTTCTTTCTAAATTCTAATTCCGCTTTTCTTAATGCCAAAACTTCTTTTCACGTAAAACTAAAAGAACAGAAAAGTTAATCTCGACGAAATCTTCAAAATTCTTTTTAATCAAAAAATAAATCTTCGCAGGAGACCGATCCTTGATTAAAAAGTCCAAACTTAATTTTCCCCGAAAATAATTAAAAAGATTTTTCTAGAAAGCCATTAAGCACTATCGTACCTTCATCTGTGAAAGACAAACAACCTTCGTATTAATACAGGAAGAATGATAGTCTTTAATCAAATGATGAGCTTCTAATTAATGAATATTAATTAGCTTCATTATTACGAAGTGTGCCTGAGTAATTCTTTGTTCAAACAAGTTCAATTTTTCTCTCACTTAGGCTCATCTCTATTCTTTTAGTGACAAATATGTAAATTTTGATGCTCACCTTGTTGAGCTAAGCTCTGACTGAGCGTATGACATCGATTACATTTTTCTGTTTGTTATGAGGTAAATTTACATTAAGAGATTCTTAAAGATGTTTGAAAAATGTTTAAGTTTGCTTGTTAGTCTTAGAAATTTCCAAAACCTCGAAAATTCTTAATCACAATTTCCATGCATAATTGTTTTTACTATTTAAATTTAAATGGTTCCTTTTTTTTAAATTTTGTTCCAATGCAGGAAAATCAGGATTACAACAAAATAATTGAGAGTGGATTGCTTTCATTACTTGAAACTTGAGAGCATTAAATGTTTTGTTTTTATTTCTATTTTAAGTCTAAAGTCAGTAACGAGTTTCAATATAATATTTTCTAATTTGTGTTTTTTTTTTTCAAATCTTTTTTTTAAGAAATATTTCTGGTATATGTCTATTTATTTTTTATTTCAAATCTACTTTTTTTTTGAATTTTACAGATTTTGTTATAAAGCTAAATTATAATAATGTTTTTCATTCGCTCTTTTGCTTGCAATTTTAATCCGTCTATTTTATGGTTCAATGTGTTTTCTTTCCCATTAGTCCAGTTGCGATGTTTTACAAGAAATAACTCTAATCTGCAATTAAGTATTTCGAGCTAATTAAAAGGTATTCTGTTTTCGTTGAAATAAGTGTGATACACAGATACAAATATGCAATACATATTTACAATTGGTATAAATACAAGTAAAAAAATAACAATATGCATTAACATTGAAAATAAGAATTATAACAATATATCAATGAATTATATCACTATACAAAGTTAGATTATACCACTATATAAATTATATCAAGTTAGATTATATCACTACTTCAATGGCATTACTCTTAGTCACTCAAGGGTCTATTGTTTTAGTTGAATCATTTATGGAGTCCTAGACCACTTTCCAATATTTTACCGTTTGTTTCAATTTTAATTATATTTAGCATAAATATATTCAATTTAATTATTTTTTATCGTTTGCTTTAATTTTAATTATATTTAGTTTAAATACATTCAGTTTAATAATTTATCGTTTGCTTTAATTTGAATATCGGAAAAGTTTACAATTGTCCATTTCTCGAAATTTCATCGTTTACTTTAATTTTAATATTTAAGTGAGTAATTTAATAATAATTATGGAAAAAAGCGCACACTGGGTGGCTAAATCTGTTCCTTGCAAAACTTTGTATAGAACTATTTTTTTTTTAAATTTCTTTTATTTAGGTTTATTTTTGAAATGTATCACGTATGTTTCAAGAGAAATATTATCACTGCCAGAAAAATAAATAATTCTTATATCATCAACTACAAATAGATCATTAGGGAATATTCATTGAAAGTTTTCAACATTTATTTCAAAAGCGTTATTAACAGAAATTTTAAACCAAATAATCCCTTCTATCGCAGGATTTAAAACCAATTAATATATGAAATTGATATTAAGAGAAAAAATAATATTTATATATGTATTTAAATAAGTCAGTTTAAGAAGAAAATATTTTTCTTACTTTCCAAACATAAATATAGAAATACATTTAAACTAATCACAATAAAGACTTATCCTTTAAAATTTTTATTCTAAATTGCTTTGCGCCGAATAGTAAACTACTGAAAGGCATGCAACTCAATTACAATTGAATATATAAATGTACAAATGAATACATCGGTATAGTAAATATCACCTTGATTATAGATAGTTTTCATTTCATTTATAAGTTTTCACATAAACAAATTATCGCTTTAGTTCCTTGATTCCTTTTCTTGGTTCGAAAGTATAAGCTTCCTAACTTATTGCTCATTTTGTAGTTTTAGATCAGATCAATTGTGACTAATAAGAATTCCAAACTTATAAAATTTCTTTCATGAGAGATGGACAGGTTGAATTAAATGAATGGGCACAGTTCTAGTTGCAATAAGAATTTGATGTGAAATTAGAATAATATTTAAAGTGTTAGTTGTACTCAAGAAAAGTTATTTTCTACTCTTATAATGCCCATTAACATGTTTATTCTCACGAATGCACATGAGAAGTTCTTTTATCTAAAATTTTATGCGTTAAATAATTTTTGGTCTTGTATCCTGAAAACTGCACCCATATTCTTCACTGTTGAAATTAAAAAAAAAACACTTTCAGAATTATTTTTATATAAACAGGTTCTCAAAATGATGCCAATGTTAATTTAGATTTTTCTGATAAATTTAAAATATTTATAAAGTTGTATTTAATGTTCCTTTCACTTTTTGGGAGCAATTTTTCTGTCAGTCTCTCTCTATGAATAAATACCACATTTTTTTATGCTTGTTTGTTTCTATAGGATAGTCTTGATTCTTTACTATAACTCTGACTTGAAATTTTTAAGAATGCGGACTTTTTCTCAAAGTGGTGGAGCCAATTTTATGCTATCTCTTTTGAATGGCATTCCAAAGTCCTTCTGGTACATACGCGGACGCTGGTTCCTTTCAAAGTTATTCTTACTTAAAAATTCAGCTAAACTTTGTTTTCCTTTACGATTCAATATGTTATAAATTCTTAAGGTTGTATTATTTTCTTTGAAACAATACAGTTATAATTTTTGGTTTAAAATTCGTTGATATGAATACTTTTCCTTAGAAACATAGCATAAATAAAAGTTTCATTTTGGCTTCTAGTTAAGAAAAGGTAGCAGACGATTCCTATCATCAATTTCAAAAGAAAGAAACAAATAAAAGGAAACAACTAATCCTAGATTTCTTTCCATAATGTGGGAAACCTTCTGTATAGTAAGTCATCTAAAATTACTTTGGAAATACTTTAGAACTTGAGGATCCCTTATTTTTTAAGTATAAATAATCAATACGAATGTGAATGATGTAAAAATGATTTATATACATAAAAACTTCTTAAAACCCATTTTCGAGGAATCAGTATAACTGAAATTTTTGGTACCTTTCTTATAACAAGCATCAACTTCAAAAGGCGAAGTAAGAAATATCTGGAAGAAGATCGCCGAAGCCCTCTTCCCTATCCCACAAGGAGCAGAACAATAAAAAGAAAGAAAAGAACGAACGTTGTCTTTAAAAATAAAAAGGAGCATTCCATACAATGAGATACAAGGACAAGTTCATGGGTAAAAGCATCATAGAAAATAAACTTTTGTAGTTGCCTCGGTTCCGGTAGTGGCGAAAAATAAGCATCTTATTTATTCTCGTTCAAATAACGTGTTCCTTGTGCTAGCAAAATGGAGGAAAAGAGCATTTTTTTTTATTTTAGAATCATTTATATCTCTGATTTTGACAGGAGCTGACAAAAATTTCTGTCGGTACCTGTGTTCGGAATCTTTGTGCAGTTTCTCATTTTCTGAAAGAGTTCTGGTCACAGATGTAAGGCAATTCCGAAAATTTTGCCATTGGGATCTCTTTATTGTTATTATTTTGTATCGGTCCCGGTTTGATTTTCTTTATGTGGTGCACATAAATATCCGTCATGTATTGAATTCAGTGCAAAACTATTTAAGTGTAAATCCCGTTGCTGAAATTTTTCACAAAATGCTTTAACCAGGTGAATTATTTTACGCAAAGAAATATTCATAATTAAGTGTAAATAATCAAGCATTTCCTTTTGAAAACACGAATTTAATTTTGCAATAAGATGTTTATATGAAAATTAAGATCGGGGTTTATGTTAAACTTTACTTCAAAAACCATATTAATATTTATTTATTGAGGATATGCATATATGTATATAATGTGCATCATTCCACAATTATTCACATTCAACATACGCATTTTTATATTGTATTTTACTGTGTTATACATTTATAAACTATTACTCTAGTTAATTCTCGCTCTATTTATATAGTATTTTAATTGCATGCATCGGTCTTATTATGTAATAAAATTAATATTATACACATATACGTACATAAATATATACTAGCGTAATTAATTAAACACGTACACGTAATATGTTCCTATGATTAAAGATCACGATTACATTATTATTTGTTTTCTTAATGACGTCACATTTAAAAGCAATACGAGGGCTATTGAAGACAGACCTCGTAAATTTGAACCTCGGTCAAGTGGCGAAGACTTTGCACCTGAGATAACAATCCGCTCTCCTGACTTAAAAATCTTTCCTAAATGCTTCACAAGTTAAGCGTGAATCATCCCTTCTACGCGACGTGTCCCAAGAAACATTAAGACTCGAGTTCACAACTCGACTGAAACATTTAATTATGGAGTACAGTTTTTGTAACAAGCCTCGTGATTGAACTTAATTAATGGGAAATGATTTAAATCTCTCTTTTCATTTCGTGTTTAAGCTCAACAAACATAACCATAGATTAATAATTTTTGTTTGAGATCATAAGTGGATGTTATAATTTCTCAGATAATTTTGTTATTAGAGATTCACACACACACACACACACACACACACA
>BMAW01127929.1:119389-165568 GCA_019974015.1 Nephila pilipes | reverse complement strand
TTTTTAAGGTCTATATATTTATGTTTTTTCAAAATATATTATAAATACTAAATATTAATTTTAGTTTTTTATTCGTTTTGCATTGATTAACGTATTATTACTCTTTTGTATTTTTATTTTCTTTTACCTCTATCGATACACACATACACAATATATATATATATATATATATATATATATATATATATATATATATACATATATTACTTTTTTTTTTATCTTCTCAGTGTTTAGTTAAATTAAATACAATTTTTTTTCCTTGTCCAATCGAATGAAGATGTATAAATTAATAATTTAAGTGTTAGTCAAAGCTCATTAAAAAAAAGCTCTGTGATACATATTGACTTTTGAAGAAACAAAATTTCGTTAGGAGAATAAAAAAAGGACGTTGTTGTTCATATGATTTGTAATTTAAAATATTCTAAGTCAATCTCAAAAATTAATGTGATTGATTTCACTATGCAAGTCTGCTTTCGTTAGGAGAGCTAACTAATGTTTATAATTTTTAAAAAAGCTTATTTTTTTAAAATTGTTCTTAGAGATGCTTAATTTAATTAATTACCAATATAATAAGTTCGTTATTCCTAACTGTAATGATACAAATAAATGGGAAAATTGAAGAAAAAAAAATTACCATTAAAGTTCATTTCTTGCTTTGTTTCTCTACGAAACAAGCAATATTGAAGTAATAATTTGGCAACATAAATCCCTTTCCTTTTTTTTAACAATTACTTGTAAAGAAAATTCTACACATACTCATAGAGGGTTTTTTGCATCTCGTTTTTTTTTAATTTATTGAATTTCTATATCAGGTTATAACATTTTTCTGTTGGGAGTGTTAGACTGGTAAAGCGTATTAAACCACCTAATCTCTCAAAAGCCAAATTTATACAAATTAAAGATTTCATAACGTTATATTTCATTTTATTGATAGATTTTCTTTCCTTTTTTCATTGATTTTCATACCTTGGAGTGTACTCATTCATGATTTAAATTTTCTTGACATAGGTATTTGTTTTGTATTCTTTCATATGCTTTATCTCTATTAATTTTTGTTTCTATAGTAATTTTAATCAGTTATTTCAATTATTGTGTTACATTACTGAAATTCTATTTCAATTATATATATATATATATATATATATATATATAACTGATAATAATTGTAATTAAAATCAAATAAATTATTACACATATTTATTTTGATAATTAAATTAAAATGTATCCAGAAAGCGTATTTTGATTTTTAGTAAATCAAAACATCACCTTCAAAAGCCAATTTAATCGTCTGTTACATTTTTAAAAGAATTAAGCAACAAAAACGTGAACACATCAGAAAAATTCGAATTGCTTCTCTAATTTAACACGCTACTTGCTTAACAAAGCACGCACTCATTTTCTAGCTCCACTGCATAAGCAAACCAAATCTTTCAGGTGATTTATGACGTCTTCTTTAATCAGCCACCGCATTCAAATCCTTCCCAATTCCAATGAAATTCAATTCGAACGACAAACAGTTCTTGCGTACACCACTCAAACGACCTGTTCTCTATTCGCATTCCTTTCACGTTTCAGTAATCGACTAGAACACCCCGTTCTTAAACAAAAACTATACAAACCTTGCCTCTATTAATCCCTGCAACGTTAAGTGTGACACTTCCTACAATGGTGAGAATTGTTGGAGCACTCCTTCCATTTCCTTATTAAGCCCCCCGCATTCCCTGAGGTATACTTTTTATTGGTTCGACTGCCAGCCGTAGGAGGTGTGCAATCTAAAGAATTAGAAGTGTTCTTTCTTTCTGTTCTTTCTTAAGCTCTTTTCTCTGATGCACTCGGTTTTCTGTTTGTTTTTTATGTGCGTGCTGTCGATACGTGAATCTCCTATAAACCTCAAACAGGGGTCATTCGAAAAGCTACGAAATAAATAATATCCTGGTTTGAAATGAGCATTTGTTAAAAAAATTTAAGAATGACATTTATACAGCATTAAAATTTAGAATAAAAAATGTATTCCAGGAAAATGCCACACTCTATTGGATTATTGGTTCTGTGAAATAATTTTAAAATGCAATTCAAAACACATTTAAAATTTGGTTAATTTTTGTATTTATGATATATTTTATACGCCTGAGAAATGAAATCTCTTATTAAATTCTTTTGTTGATTTATTTTACTGATCTGTTGCAATTCTCTTTTAGATAGCTTTGTATGTGTTGCTATAATTAAGAAATAAACGTTTCTTTTAGTTTATCCTTTAGTTTGCATTAAATTTTGAAAGCTTCGTGTTGTACTTATACAGTACAACACGAAGTTTCTAGTTAAAGTTAAAATAAGAATTGTATCTTAAAAATCGACCTTTAATAATATTATTATTATTATTAGCCCTTTTCAGACTTTTAAAATAGTTCCTTTTAATTGCATAACATTCCTTAATTGTTGAATTAATTTACATAAATCGTATTTAATATAGGTTGAACAATTCTAAAAAAATGTTAGAAGGCAATTTATGCTGAAGTGTGTGAGATAAGCTTTTATTTTAATCTGAGAAATTGAACAATAAAAACATGCATATAATTTCAATCATCCGTAAATACTGTTAATTTTTCTGCGAGCCGTCAAAACTGAAAGACATTTTTATTTATCACAAATACCAAAATTTTTAGTTTTCGAATAAGTGTTTAAGATATCCGTCTACCTTCATAACGTAATTTAGGTCAAGAAGTCCATTTCTTTAATTTACAATCCATTATTAAAGGTTAATTTCTTTGCTTTCTAGAACAGTTTGAATTTAGTTTATATCTTATTTAGATCTTGAGTTTTAGGCATTGCAATATTGATCTGTGCCAACTCTTTTGAACCCGAAGTAGCCTTCTCCACCTGGAAATGAAAATTTAATATTTGTTAACATTAATACGTAATGTAATATTGCCATCAAAATATCTTCTAACATGCCCCACTGGCATGGTGCGTGAGTTAATAGAGAGAGGTGTCAGCTGAGGTGTCGTCCTTGTCACTTGATCGAATTTCAAAATTATGAGGTCCATTGCCAATAGCCCTCGTTTTGCTTCTAGTGCGGCGTTAATAAGACCAATCAATCAATCTTCCAACATGTAACATAAATTTTTAAAAGAACTGAAATGTATGAGTCGTTTCCAAAAACGAGTTGCGAAAGCTAAAAACCAAAATTCCAAACTATTATGGAATAGTTATTCGGGTCAACGTAGGCAATTTACAATTCAGCTAATGTCTTTGTTGCGTTGCTTTATTGTGCTTCAAATTCAAAAACCCGAAAGGGTAATGTCCTGTTGGAAAGAAAAGTAGCCATAAATAAAAGGAAAAATATCCTGGTTTATCAAGCAATAGCTTTAATATAATAAAACCAGTATAATTGGTGCTATGTTCTAGAGATGTATTGGATAAATGTTTACATGGCCCGTCCCAAAATGACAATGAAACTTTTAATGGTGTGATATTGTAAATCTACAATAAGAAGTTTTTGTTTGTTTGAAAAATATGAAATTACGTGCATATGAGATGGAGAGATGCAATTAATTTAACAATGGATACCAAGGCTGCCTGGAAGTCTTAAATAAGATGAACATTGAAAATCCGAACTAGTTCATTGTGAATGGATACAAAAAGTTGGAAAGTAATCAAATCAAGGATTCTAAGCACCCTATAACGCCTGTTGTATGTAAACATAGAAAAGTCTTAAAGGCTATGAGGAAAAAATATAACTGTTTTAAGTAATACTGATTTTGAAATTCGAAAATCAGGAGCCTTTTAATATTACATTTTTAACTAATTAGGTAAAATTCTGGGTTAAAATTCATTTTTATCTTTTTCTCAAAATCAAGTTTTAATATTTTGCTTAAGAGCAAAATATCATATCCAAAACATTATGCATATAATGTTATGGAACTGTCACGGAATACTCTAAAAGGATAAGTTTAAGATATGAACCTCTGCTATTGTTATAATATTATTTTGCACTTAATTGTGGATAATAATCAGGTTTTTTTTTTTTTTTTTTTTTTTTTTTGGGGGGGGGGAGGTTCTATAAGTTAAAATATCAGCTCCTATAAACTTTTAGATATATGGGTTATAATTATGAGAAAGATATAAATTCTGAACTAGATTCATATCATCATAATAAAATTTACAGAATTAAAATATCTCAATTTAAACTTTAGTTTCTTTGTTTTACGTAAGTGCCACTTTACCACTATTTTTATATATATTTTGTATTATTTCTATATTTAAAAACTTAACATTATACTACTATTTTACATCTTATTTAAAGTTTATTTCCATATCCTTTAGTATAATGCGTATTAGAAGTATTTCTTTCAATTATTTAAAAAATAATCGTCTTCGAAGGTATGCGGATACTTTAAAATTTCTTTAAGAGAATGTCTAATTTTTCAACGTTTTTATATATTTTTAAAAATATCATTTTTAATAATAAGCTCACAAATTATATAGGTTTAATCTAAATATAAAATAATATATAAATTAAAAAATATTTTTAGTCAACATGCAAAAAAAAATATATTGAATACAATTTATATTTAAAATACCACACTGGTGTCGAAGAATTTAAACATTATTTGTAAAATACAGAAAAAGAAGCGAGAAAATATTGGGAAATTTTTGTTTGAAAAAAATTGTGGAGAATCATATATTGAAGGTGAAACTTTGTCTTTGTTCAAAACATTTTGGTTGACTTCTTCATGCTCAAAACACCAGCTCATGTCGGAAAGCGGAGAAACCGTTTCACCAGGCATAATCAGATTTCAAACAGGTTTCATGTGATTCATGTGCAAAGGACCATTTTATACGATTAAACAGAACAGCAACTGAACATATTTGCGAAAGAAGAAATCCCTGAAATGCTGAAATTCGTATGATCCCAAACAGGAGTAACTCTGAATATGTCTCTGTGGGGTATCAAAACTGTGTCAAAGGCTTCAAAGTTCGTGAAATATTAACTGATTACGAGTACCAGGACGGCCATGTGTTAAAACCGTTCACCAAGACCGATATCTGGTAATAAGAGTGCGACATAAGAGGGTAAATTGTACTAGAAAACTGGTTTCAGTGCTCACAGCCGCCATCAGAATTCGAGTTTGCAACTGATTATATGACAGGCAATAATTTTGGTCTTTACACCGGACGACCAACAGTTTTCATTCTCTCACATCTACACACAAACACGCTTGTTTAAATGGAGTTTGAAACATCAGTACTGGATTTGAGACAGTGGGATAATGTGATGTTCTGGGATGAACCTAACTTTAGGCTGAACAATGGTTCTCACCGAATAACGATATGGGGAGAAAGATAAACTCGTTTTCATTCGAGAAACATCGTGGAAAGTTACCGCTTTAGGTCATGGGGAGTCATGGTGTAGGCGGGCATAATATAGGCAGGCCAAACAGATCTCCATATCTTTATACCGATGCCTGTGACTGATAAAATATCCGTAGATAAAGTTCTTAAGTCTTACGCTCGCCTTTTGGTCCTGTCTTAAGGGTCTTGGTCCTGAATTTGGTCTTCACTGAGGTGCTAGTGGTTCTGACTTAAAATTTATAGACAATAACTCGTTTTGTCCTCGTGCGAACATGATCTACAACATCCATGAGACGGAAAATATCCAACGCATGTCGTGGCCAATTCTCTCATCTAATCTGAATTCTAACATGAATGTGTAAGATATGTTCAAGACACAACTTGAAGCTCTTCCGCAACCACGAAACTCAGTTCCTGAACTGAGAAAAGCTCTTCCAAATATTTGAAAATCTCGTCCACTAAGTTATATCAAGTATGGAAAATTATTGGGCAGTGTGCTTAGCTATCAGAGAGGACATATCATATTATGTTAAACTTACTTTTATTTCATTTGTTTTTCTCTAAAGTGGGAACTCCGTTTATGTGTCCATTTTTTTTTCAAACTATTTCTTACGGCAATAAAAATGATTTCTATCGTTATTTTTTCACATTGGTTTCTTATTTTATAACCGTTTTACACTCGCATATCATGTTTCCCGATACACACACACACACACACACATATATATATATATATATTACAACTTAGATTTAATTCATTATTCACATAATTACCAATTAATCTTAACTTTTGCACAGCAGTGTACGTGTTACGGAAGATTCATATAGTACAGGTAGATGAAGTATCTTAGTAATAATGAAGTAAATAGGTTTGAAAAGTATACAAGTTTTGAAGGAGGAATGGGACACAGCCGATCCCCCCATTTTCGCCTTTTTCGTAACAGATTCAAAGAAAGGAACCCAATGTTTTGAGTGATTTCCGGTGTAGAATGAAGGATCTAGGTCTCAGTGATGGTGACAACTCGACGCAGATAACGACAGCAACTTGATGCGATGGTAATTGTAATTTGATTTGTTTGATTGATTGGTTTTATTAAAAATCAACAATTAATAAGTGTTAAACTTTCTTTTGGCGCAGTGTAACACATGATAACAGACAATGGTAACATCAAATTGGCTTAGCTACATCATCTGTTTATTAAAATATATACTTTTTGAAATAACTTATTATAAATTTACGTATTTTAGTATATTTGGTAAACAAACAATAACGAATCATTTTAACGAAAAGGAATTTTTAGAAAACTCAATAGGAAAACTATATAAATATATAGAAAATTGTTAAAAAAGGGTAAGTTGCATACAAATCATTCCATATAATAGAACGCTATAATTTTTTGCAATAGTTTAAAATCTAAAATGCACTACAATTTTAACGTTTTTAAAAGAAAAAAAAAAGAGACGAAAAAAAATTATAATAACATATACTTAAAATGCCTGTTGGATATTTCGATATAGAAAATTTTTTGACCCAATTTATCGATTTTCGTTCAAAAGTTTGAGAAACAAATTGCATATTTTAGAACAAAACTGATGAAAATAGCAAATATGTTTATATCATTTCATATAAAATTATATTCATCTGTATTACACTCGCTTTTATCTCGATTTCTTATAAGCTTTTATAGCCCATGTATGAATGCTATAATATGCTCTGCACTCTTAATATAGTTTATACCAACTTTTATTAGGAGTTCTTCGAAAAATTCCATTATATGTGTACATGAATTTGTAATGGTGATATTAATAGTTTTTCGAAGAAAATGAGAAAGTAAAATGACAGAGCGCTGTAGAAGTCTATAGTATCGATTTCGTCTAGACATTTGTCACAAAAATAATTTTAAAACTCTGGCAATATTTAAAATTAGCAGCTCTGAAATTTAAGATTATATTCACAAAGACACGGAGCCATTTTTAAAAATTTATTATTTACTGAAAAATTAATATCATTTCTGCATCCCATTATCAAATTCTCAAGTGGAGCAGATAAACAAACATACTCGCATTTGTGAAAGTATCATTGCAAACGGTTTATTTCTTTTCTATTTACTTTTATTTAATTTCTAGGATGTTTAATGATATTTTCTTCGAGCTGCAGTTATTGTTTCAAACAAATTCCTTTCTATGTTTAAGTGCCAGTTTAGAATTTATCTAAGCTCTATGTTATATCCATCTCTCTTTTCCAGAATTACTATCTAACAATTTTTCTCAACTTCTGCAGATCCCGATCTTTTACTTTGGTAGATTAATATAACTTATTTTTAGAACAGCCAATGCACTAAAATAAGCTATATTCAAAGACAGTGCTCAAGTGCACCACTGTGCCCGTCGACAGTTTTACGTGTTCTAGCAGCTGTGTGATAAAATAATTATCAAAGTTTTCAATAAAATATATTATATAATTTTCTTTGATAGTTAGTCAACAATTAAAAAAAATTAAGAGTATTTGTTAAGTTATATCTTTATCTTTACCATTTTAACTAGACTTAGTCTTAGTTTGTCTGAAATTATGCCCATTTATAAGTCCTGGCCAATTTGTAATTTAATCCAGTTTTTTTGTTAAAAATCCCCCTCCCCCCCAAAAAAATCAAACATACACACATTAAAAATATTTTTAATGTCTTCTTGTACCTCTGTATTGTTCGTAACTATTCGCAGATGGCGTCATTCGAAGATCGTAATTATTTGCTCAGCATTATGATTGTATGTACGAAAAGGGATATGTTGTCCTAAATGTTATATTATACGAGTTATTAGTTACGCAATCCTATTGGAACAAACTAATACACAGTCAAATGGTATTATAAAATGTGTTCTAAGGTACAAGAGGTCAAGAATTCCTGTTTTAGAATAATAGAATTTTATTAATAACTAATTTGATGAAGGTGATTCTAAAAATATTTTTGATTCCTTATTTATCATAGAATGTACACTCAGAAATATTAAAAATATCTCACCAAGAAAGAACTAAGCAACAATCGGGAGGCTTAGCAAAGTAGTTAAGGGATGTACTATAAGAAAGTGATCCAAGTTTGGTGCCAATGGACATAATCACATATCCTGCAGTGGCATTGCACTCAGTAAGGGGTCTCATATAAACTGGCGAATAGTGGAAGATTCATAAACGTAATAATTACTTTCCGACTATGAGAGGACTTTAGTTAGAGAGGAATACCAGGTAGACGCTTGAGAAGACATTCTGCACAATTTGAGAGGAGCCTGATTATCGACATAAAAACCGCAGACTGGTCAACGTGCTTTGCTGCTCTGCAAGTCAATCGCTCTGAGTGTGTCGTCAGAACTTGTTGGGAGTAGTAGGCAACAGGTGGTTCCCCAGAATAAAGAACTGGATCTGGAGCAACCAGATAAATGACGAGGTGAAAATATTGTGCTTAAGCTCTCGTGGATCCCACAGAAACTCGTTCCATGATATAATCCAATCTATGACTGCCAGTTGTTCCATAAACCGTTTCCAGACCCCTTGAGGAAGCAAATCTGCATTCCAAGCCCCTTTTCATGAACTGCCTCTAGCACTGAAACATCGGTGAATCCATCAACAATGATACCGAGCCAGGGCGACATAAAATGCTACAGATTGGCATAACGTGGTGTTTAGTGATGAATCCCGTATCGTTTTGGGGACGGATATCCGCTAACAGATGTAGAAGCTCCCTGGTGAACAATACAGTTCCACTCACACTATCGCGCAGTACACTGCCTACACAGGAGATGGAATGGTCTTGAGGTGGCCGTAGACTAAAATAGCAGGTCGTCTATTCTAAATGTGATACGTGGGTATTAAAATATCAGGCTAGTGTTATATTGAGGACATTCTTCAACTCCAAGCGGGACCTTTTCTAAATAGTCATCCAAGTTTCAAGTTTTCAGCAAGATTAAGCACGTCCACATACAGTTCAAGTAGCTCAAGACTTTCTACGTCATGTTCGGACTCTTCCGTGACCGGCCCGCTTCTTGTACTTGTCACCTATAAAGCATTTGTGAAATCAGCTGAAACTCTCGATGCCACCGTGTCACTCTATATATGACTTGGAGGTGGCCATTCAAGATTTGTGGACCCATCTGCCTCAGGACAACATCCGATATCTAATCGAATCAATGCTGGACCGAGTTGTAAAAATTTTTGTTGCAGGTGTTGGTCCATTAGTGATTATTGAAGTTGCACTGTATTTTTAATTGTCTTGATTTGGGGATCAAGTGATTTTCTCATCGGTATCCTTTTGTGTATTACATTTCATTTTATTTCGAAGTTCCCTTCTTGGTGCACCATTTTCAATGATCCTGAGTGTAGTTAATGCTTATCAATATCGTTTGCTATTAAATGAAAGCATCTTTAGACTAATGGTCATTGTCATTGACTCTCGGCCGGCGTTGTTTTCATTGAGTCCTTGGTTCTAGCCCTGACGCTATTAAATGCACATTAAACCTGATTAAAGTGCCCAGTCCGTTAATGGCATTTTTGGGAAATTTGGAGTAGGAGGTAGAAGCTTAAGTGTCGTCCTCGTTAGTTAACCGAGGTTCGTCGACAATGGCCTTCGTGTTGCTTTTCCGTGAGATATTAATAAAAATCGCTACCACGTTAGTAAATGAATATTTAATTTTTTAAAGTATTGCAAATTATATAGTTTACGCCTGAATTATTGTCATTTTTTTGACAATGAAACTTTTATTGCTAACTTTCATGCATGCGGATTGCCAAGCTAGGCATAAATGTCCCATGAATATTAAATTCCCGGACAAAAAAAAAAACACTTGGCGTCCGGGTGTATAATGCATTTTGACCAAAGTGTTTTCCCCCAAACACAGAAATTCAGTTCTGAATACAGAAGTTTTTTGATTTCTCAATTATTTTATTGATGAAATGAATGTTTTATGCAGTTTTATTCCCATTTCTTTTGTTAAGAAATATCCCGGGAATGTATACTTTTTCTTGATCTGTAATTGATCACTGTTGAGATATTAAGTTGAATGTGGAGACCGAACATCATGTAATTTATAAAAAGTTGAAGTTTAAGGTAAAGAAATATAAAAAGAATTGATTAAAATGAAAACGGTGGTGATTCATGAAAAATGCATCGAAATGAAATAAACATTTCATTTTGGTTTCGAATTTGATATCATTTGTCATAGTTTGATTTTGGGAAAGAAACTTTGAAACATTCTCCATATTGTTATGAATAAATATTCACTTAATTTCTCTTATGTATTTTTCTATTTTTTAGTTTCATTTTCATGAAAAATACTTATCGCTTATGTATTACCTGTACCGAAGAAAAAAATGTTGCAGAAATGTTGTCGAATATTCAATTTATTAAGAAAATATTGAGTTTATTATATATAGCCCAATTAATTCATATAAGGTGAAAATATTGTTCAGTTCTAGAACGAACTGTAGATAGACCGACTTGAAGCTCTCTTTCATAATAAATCTTTCATAAAAAATTTAAATATCAAAGTGAATTTATTAGCAGACATTACTTTTTACAAAACCTTAAAAATTCAATATATAGTTCCCTGATAATTTCTTCATTTTTCTGTTTTAAATAGAAGAAAACAGATAGATAAAATAAATCTTTCAATTTTAATATTTCTGTATATTATTATTTTGTATGAATATACGCAACATACCTTTTCAAAATGCTCTTTAATTTTATAAAATATCAAGTGCTAAAGAATAGGACAGACACTGTTATGTAAGCTTTTAATAACTTTACATTTTACTTATACGATTTTTTTTATTTATGATTATTTTTTTTTATTCTCAACACACAAGTCTTTAAAAATTAAGACCCTTTTTTGTTTTTTTTTAATCCCAGCAGTCATTTTAGCTTTGTTAAGAAGCAAATGCATTGGACGACAACAGATTGTTGCAACGATAGTCGCGCCAAAAAATAACAGAAAAACTCTGGGTCCATTCATTTCCCTTTTTCCTTTTTTTTTTTATCTTCGAACTTACTCAGAAATTATCTAGCTAGTAAATGGCTGGAGAGATAGAGGAGTCTCTACCAACTGACAGCAGGTTCTTCTAAGAAAACCAAGACCAAACAAAAAACTATTCTTTCAGCAGAAGTTCTTTTTTATCTGATCGTGTTCTCTGTATCTGCCTGTTTAGTTTTGCTGTCATTTTCGCTTGCTTCTCATTATCTGTAGAACAAGCCATTGTTAAGAACATTTCCGTAGCTGACATTGTTCCACTCGTATAACTGCAAGAGAGGTTTTGTAACAAAGGAATGGCAACACATAGGGATAATAAATAGCTAGACATGATTTTTTCCCTTTCGCAGCCATGCCATTTTTTCTCTCATTTTATTTCAAATGCTCATTCATTTTTTTTTTTTTGTTCTTTTAAATATATATTTTAATTTCAAGTTTTTAGCCACCTCTTTCTCCCTCTTTTAGAATGTATGGAATTTTTTTTTTAAATGTCCTTTCATTGGCAGATTTAAAATTGAAATTATAATGGACTCGAGAGATTAATTTAAGTTTCCCTGCATTTATAATGGTTGAATAATTTTAAAGCGATACCCTCTTTTAGAATTAAGGGAGAAAAAGATGTAAATAAATAATGAAATGGAACGGAAATTAACCCGAGATTTATTTAGAATAAAATGCAATGGGATTCCTTTATTCTTTTATTCATTATTTATGTCTTCTTTAAAATGCAGTAATGTATTCTTTTCGTGTGTTTAACATTTAGGAAAAATCACTTATGTAGAAAGACAAATAATTTTAAGATACATGGCTCAGCGTGTTCTAATGCGCATTTTTTTTCTTCCAGAAGATGCATAACAGTTTTGTGATGTGAAAGTTAAAATTATTCCATCGCTTGTTTTAAATTTATAGAATCACGCAATTCTCCTTTGAGTATTCCGGAAAGCATTTATTTTTACTCCAAATCCATTTAAATTAAGGGAAAACTCGCTTACGAAATTTTAGGGAAAAAAAAAGTTTTATGTGTATGTGATTTTGATGCCATATAAAATGCAACTGGGCTGTTGTAAGTGTCTTTACACTTTTGAAAATATCTAATCTTTATTTTACTCTCTTTTCAATCTATCTTCTTTTATATTCTTTGTTGATCAACCTTGAATACAGTCAACACTTATCGTGTATTAATATATTTTTATTTTTAATAATAGCATAATAGTTTCCATAAATTAGCATTTATATTTATAATGTTTATTATTATCAATATTATATTAATATATAAATTTGATACTCTTAAAACTCGAATTCCCTTCAATAACAATAATTTTAAAATTGCATCTTTTCTTTGCTACGTTTTGAGCTATATTAATTCAATAAATTTATTAGCATAGGACATACATAGCAGCACGTAAATTTACATAATTAAATCACCCTCCAGAAATAAATTAATGTTTTATTGTTCATGTAAATGAGTTTAATATCAAGGACAAAGAAATATTTTCAACTGATTATTTGTGATTTCATTAATGTCTGTAAATAATTACTTATAAATCTATAGTTATGTTTTCAATTCTGTTATTCTTGAAATTCCATTTATGAAGAGAAAAATAGCTTAAAAATAATTCATATGCGTAAATGTAAGATATACAGAAAACTAAACAAAGTTTATGCGTACAAATCGAATTTTTGTACATTTCATTCTTTTTATAGTTTCAAGTACAGGAAAAGAAAAATAGACTCAATGGAATTAATTTAATTTAACTGAAAAAAATTTTAATTATGAAAAATGACTTAGTTTTGTCATGCCATGTTCTGTATATAATTAAGAGATTAAAATATTTAAAATTAATCTTGCATCTTTTATTACTTTCTTGTGTTACATAAGTAGCTATTTTTTTATGTAAGTAACATGCATAATAAAATGGCTTATTGATGTTTTCATATCACAATTTATCCCAGAAAAATACAGGTTTAAGATAATTCATATTTCACAAATGTAGTTTTAACTTAATTTAAAGTAAATATTTTGTCATGGGGTAAGTTTTAAAAATTCATATAAATGAACTTTACGTGAGTGGCGTCTATGGATTCCAGATGGTGCAAAAGTATTAAATTTTTTAGAAATCATTTATTACAATAAGTAAATTAATAGACTAACACAGAATGGCGAATGGATTTGAGGGGCTTTATCACATAATCAGTTTTGAAATTTCTTTTAGAATTACTTATTCTTTCACATTATGCAAAAAATCTTAAATAAAAACTAAAAAAAAATATTGGAAAATACGAGAGATATTAAGATTAGAGTGAGAGACATTTTAATAATTACTGATAATTGCATTGAAATTTCCTATAAATAACTTAGTCTAAATAGTCTACAAGTAAATAAGAATTTTTCAGAATTTTCAGAAACAGCAACAGATAGTAAGTAGATAAAGAATAAAAATTAAAATAATTTTAAGCTTTGTATGTTGAACTTTTGAAAAAAAAAACTTGTTTTATTTAAAAAAAATTGTATTTCTCTTTTTATTTTAATTATCCTTAACGAATTCCTCTTATGAAAATAATGCATTAAGTAGCGTGACCGAAACACTAAGAAATAATAAATTATCCAAGCAACTCTTTAGGGTTGCTAATGAGTTAGCTTGCTTTCTAGTTTTGCATTTTAGTACAAGCAAAATATACGCATTCATCTTGATGAATTTTATTTAAGAATGATTTACCGGATTTTTTTCCAAAATTAAGGCTAATTTTTGATCTTAATATGAGCACTCTAGAAGTGAACACTTACTTATATTCTAACATCCTGTACACTCTATAAAACAAGATGACATTTAATGAGGCAGATGTAGTGGTCATGACAGCGGACTCGCGGTCAGCGGGTCTCGTCGAGTCGTGGATTCCAGCCTTGATGCCATTAAAGACCCGCCGTGTAGCTTAGGATGATGCACTTTAAATCTGTCGAGACACAAAGTTCTCCCATTAGTGCGGTATGGTGGTTAGAAAAGGGAAGTGCCAACACATTTGTCCTCCTTGCCACTTGACCGAGGTTCAAAATTACGAGATCTGTCACCAATAGCACTCGTGTTGCTTCTAGAGCGTCGTAAAAACCACCAATCAAATGAGGCAGGTGAAGGAAAAGAGGGATTTTAAAAAATGAAATTGCTAAATAAAACTGCATTTGATCTCCATGCATGGTAATTATGCGTACAACAGGGAGAGTTATTGGTTTTATTTAAATAATTGTTAAAGTATTAAGATTGAACAATTATTCCACAGAAGTAAAACTGACACCAAAATACAACTTGAGACTTGTGAAAAATTCAGTAGTAGAGGACTTGAGTTAAATAGGAATATTTTTCTGTCTTTCAGGTTTTTGCAACTCTTTAAGATTAGTTATTGTGTCAAAATTTTAAAAACAAATTATAAGGAGTTTTTCAAGAAGCTTAAAAGCCTTTTATGTTCCTTAAAATTAGTTGAAAACAGTCTTAAAATGGACATGTTACTTATATTCAAATGATTTCAACAAAGATAATTTCTGAATAAATTATAAGTAAAGCATTAAATAATTAAAATTTCCTAACTGAGGCAAATGGAATAACATCGAATTTAATTTAATTTATCGTATATATTTGAGCATTTGCATCAACAGTCAACTTAAGGATTCACTTAGGACATGCTTAAAACTACGCTATTTCGAACAAGGATTTGACGACGAGATTGACACCATAGCTGATACCTCTTTTCCAGAACCACATCTGGTCACGGAATGACACTGAGCTTGACCTATTTATTACGAAGCAGACTTTTTCGCATGAATCGTCTTTTGGAATCCCCAATTCCTCTGTTACAAGTCCATTACTCTGAGAATCTGATTATTTCGAACTCTTAAACTTACTAATTAATAAATAAAATAAATTACTAAATAAATAATAATAATGTATTTGAAAGAACTGATTGCTTAAGTATGGCCCAATGAAGTTTTTGCTTTACCATTTGTGGAATGTCATTCTGTGTACGACTTAAAAATGGATCATCTGCGTACGAACAATGACGAAATTTCCTTTTTTTTTCGAAGGGAGGGGTGAAAGAGAAGGTTAGAAATTTTTATTCGTGGGATCGTAGGTAAAAGACAGTGACTAAATAATATTTTTAAAAGAAATTTAATGTTTATTGGGGGTACGAGGGTCCTGACTTTCTGTACAATCCAAACAAGCCTCTGGTAGCCAAATGGTAGCCCTACAAGGTGTTACCAAGAAACATGAAAATTATTAGTATCGTTGAGTAGATAAAGTCGATTAGTTGTACCAAAATTGTAAGATGATTCACTCAAGCTGAGACTATTATATCATTTCAATCTCTGGCTTTCATCAAAAGTACAAAATCAACGAAAGAGCAAAGCATGGACATTTAACTGTCATCCCACATCGTAATAATTATAGAACAATTGTACTGGTAGGTATCACCTATTGCGTTATTTTACATCATTGTTAAGTTAAAACTGCTTAAATGTCTTCATTATTTATAACTGACAGTGTCAGATGTCTATCTTCCCAATCTGTCACTTTTTAGAAATACTTCTCTCAATCATCTACATACCACATAGATTTTCTTCGCTCCGTAGATGCGTAGAACATCATCTGATCTTTGTCTTCCTGCACAAAATGTATTGCCATTTCACCAACTTCCAACAGTCTAGCAACTTTTAATCAATCGAAATATCTCTCAGATGTTCATAATGTTTCCTGGTTCTACCAAAGTATACTTATAAACTGTGAGAACATTAATAAGTGACGTTACTAATTCAATGGTTGAGAAAGGAGGATAGGGGGTTCTTTCTTATGAGTTCTTTTAATCTCTCCAAATCAGAGAGCTGCTTTTTATCTCCCGGACTAAGATATTTGAATCATTTATATATATATATCTCATAATTTATACATGTACTCAAATTTGCGATGTGTTGAAAGATGAATTGGTTTCTTTTAACACTTGGTATCGTTATCTTTAAATTCCGCATAAAGCAGATTGCATTAACATTATTCAGATTTTAATTCAACGCAAAATAGTTTTTATTGATAGATTTTTACAACAATTTAAAGAAGTTGGAAAATTTCATATAATAACTAGTATCGTAAATTAGGCAGAGTGTTATACAAAAGGCGGAGGTTCCTTTGTACTAATGTATGCTTTAGAAGGCTACCGGACAATCATAAGATTTTTATAAAAAGACGAAGATGTAAGAGACAAAGGAGATTGCAGAATAAATTTAGCTGTTTGATATCCTCGCTTCTCTACTATCGTGAATTTGAGCCATCACCACTTAATAAAATTCACACACGAAAATCTCAGTACAAAAAATCAACTTGATATTGATTATATGATTGGAATGATTAAGAACACAATAAGTAAAAATGTGGTACAGTTCTCTTAATTTTTGAAATCATCAATAATAATTACTCATCTGAAGGGATTCTAAAAGTAGAACCGAGGCTGAAACTGATCCGAATTTAATCTGAGTAATCCTGTCACTAAGCATCGAGTGCTACAATGCTCTCCCTTTTTTCATTAAGAACACAATTGCCTTCACTACATCCGAAGTTTGAGATTTTACACCTCTCTCTCTCTGCAACTCTTCATTTTAATTTCCCCTTTCATTAACTACATTTCAGTTTATGTGTAAAGGATAATTGATATAAGACTCAAGTCTAGACACTTGAAAACAATACAATAAAAATGTCTGTAAGGTCAACTGAAATTAAATAGGCGTGATAATTCGTGACAGTATTTGTAAATTAGAGCAATACTTACAAACTTAGTAATTTTTTTCAATTGATTTTCCTTTATAAATAAAAGAACCACAAGTTTACTTTTAGTGAAAACGAAGATTAATAAATCTTTTAAATAAATTTGAAGTGTTGGCAACTTCACACTGTCGTTATGAAAAACGTTAACTATGTTGAAAAAAAAAACTTTTATTTTTGAGCTCTATTATGCTAAAAGATAATAAAAAAAATCCATAAATTTGTTTCCCCTTTTTTAAGTTTAGATATGCCCTCAATGAAATTGTACGGACAAGAAAGTGACATATAAGTGCTGAGAAAGAAAAAAATTTTTTTTTAGAAATTTATGAGGAAATAAATTCATATTATTTTCTATCTCATTCAATTCTTCAGATAAAAATATTTTTACAATTGTGTTTAATTTATTTCGGAATAATTACAAAAATTATAAAGCTACAAATAAAAAGAAATGTTAGTGTTATTTATTTCGTTTAGTTTTTAGAAAGTTTCTTTTTTAGCCTTTTGTTATCATAAAATATTTGTTTTTAAATTGTATTAATTAAACTTAAATAGTAAAACTATTAAAGTTTAATTTTTGACAATGAAAGCAATCGCAATTAAAGTGAATTACGACTCAATTCTTAATTATTCATATCTTTATTAGTATTAAGGTGATTTCAAAAAAGTAATGGGACTGAACTTCTTTTAAACTCTTTTAAAAATTCAAAATTTAAACGGAAGTTCACGTATTCACTTCCTCACTCTTCCCAAGAACATTCATATTGGCAATTCCGTCCAAAATGTAATAAAAAAAGAGCTCCGAAGTTAATATAGATTTCCAATAAAGCTCATTTATTCACAGCGAGAAGTATCTCAAAAATTCGATAATCCCGAAGTGGCAACGTCGCCAAAGTCACGTGCTTTCTCGCGAGAAATTTTTTTTCTTTTACTATCAAGAGTAAAATACGATAGGAAGGTGGTGAAATGGAGAGGTTATACTTTGTTTTCGGAAGACACTTCATCGCTTCTGAAAAATACGAGCCACAAAAGCAAAATTGCATATCCATTAAAGGTGATAGCGCAAAAATAGTTAAAACTCATTCCAAAAGTACTTAGAAGTAAAGTAAACGGAATTCGATTCACTAAAAAGTGTTGTTTGGGTTAGGGATCGATAATTAGCTGGCTTTTAGAAATTATTAACCAGTGACTAAAGCAATAAATTATGTGGTTTGGTTCATTTAGCGCCACCAATGGATGGACTATTTTCTATTCATGGGAGAATACGTATTCCTCCAATTTTGGAACTCTGCCCGGAAAATTCTTCTTTGTGTTCATCGATGTATCTAGTCCTATTTTTCTCTAGTGGGAGGTTTTTTTCAGCAAAACATTGCAGTACGTTTTGGATAGCTACTTTGTGACGTTTCGTTTGATTTTTTTTTTTTTTTTTTCTACTTTTCTGTTATTTCTTAGTGAGAATTATGATCAGATATGTTTCTTGAAATAAATATCCTACCCATTCTTAAACCATTCTTATCTCTTTACATGATTCCTTAGTGTTCAAGAAATCTAAATTACATTTTTAATTGATTACGATTACTATTTCTTAAATGTATGCTGATTATCTCTAATATTACTTACAAGGAATGTAGAAATTCGAATAAGAGCATTTTTGCCATGATTTTGAGTGCCAATTAGAATAAAATTAATTCAACAAGAAACATCAAATAATAATTGCATTACAATTAAGAATGTTCCGTAAAAATGGAATAAATATTGAATTATTATTTAAATAAAAAGAAAACTTACGCTTAGTGAATTTATGGCGTGTTAAAGGCATTTGTTCATTGTGAAATAAACGTGAACTTTTAGTTTTTTTTTTTTTTTGATTGGATCAGTGAGTTTTTTGTCGCATCTCTCAACGTGAGGCATATCGCAATTTAAGTTTGATAAACAAAAAATATTCGATACGAGTTATAAGTGTAAAGTAACTGTTATTTCGAAACGAATTGATTATAAAGCTACTTATAAATGGTAAAACGTACAATGGAATTCCATTATTAGCTGAAAGACCACGAACTATTGTGCAATTATTATTCAGAGTCTTATGTCTTCTAAAATTCCTCGCCCAGGATAACTGTCTCTACTTACCTAACTCGACAGGCAATTTCTCGCTTGTGCGTTAAATTCATTTTCGAAAAACAGTGCTCCTATGCTTACGCGGAATTAAAAACCGAGGAACAGCTACACATGCAGGTACAGTTTGCAATGCATAGTCAACAAGGTGTCTATGATAGTATAGCACAAAAGGAATTTTTGGTGAATGAAATTAATAAGAAGTTACGGTTATTCTTTATCATTAAATAGGTAATCAAAATCCCAGAATTCTGAAAGCAAATTTTTCTCTAACTAAATAAATTGAACATATTTGGATAGGACTGTAAATGTATGGTGTGGAGAAAATGAAACACAGAAATTCATTTAAGTAATTTATTTTCATCAATGAAACATATTGAGATGTGAGTCTGCTTGTTTTAATGTGTGTGAGTATCTTGCGGGAGGGTAATTTAGTCCCAGTTAATTGAATCAGGGGTTACAAGCTTTATATAAGCGTTTGAAAATAATTTGCAGTCTACTTTAACACATATGGATCTTCATGGTGATTACGTTTTTATGCATGTTTATGATTCCAAGTGCAAAGCTTGAAATACGTGGCATTAGATACTACATAACACTCCTAAATCTGTTAAATTGTCACCACAATCACCAAATATCAACCCCAAAATTATTGATTATTCCAGAATGATTAAGAACATTCTTATCAAGAATTTTCCGTCGAATATGTACATGAAATTTTTGATCAGAATGTTCGAATCAGGTCTATTTCCAATAAACATTACTTAATAAACGCTCTTAAAGAAGAATGAAACCACATTGTTAGATCAGTGTTACTGAGTGTTATTGAATCCAATCAGAGAGAATCAAAGCAATTTGTCAAGTTGAAGGGCACTGTACAAGCTAATCGTTATAAAATTCCAGTATAAGCAATTGAGATCAATAGCATAGTACGTAAAATTTCTATTCCACATAATCGTAATTAATATTATTATTTACATATCTTATACATTTATATGTAATTTTTTTTCATATAAATTTTACAGGGAAAAAGTAAATTGTATTCAGTCATATATATTTAAAGACTTATTGTGTAATTTAAAGATTTGTATTCTGAACTGCAATGCTTATTTAGGTTATGACTATAGGTACACGACTATAGGTATATTTCTACACACACTGTATAACAATATGATGTTCAGAGTATGTGATTTAAATACTCTTTTTTAAATAATAAATATTTAAAATGTATCATACGCATATCATTACTGAGCTAGAAAAACTAAATGTAAAAGTAAAAAAAAGCATTTAATTAAGGATTTATTTTTAACTTTATAATTTTTAATGAACATAAAGTTTCAATAAACAGTTTTACAATACAGATAAATATTTTACACATTCAATTCGTACGATGTATTTTGTGAATTCGAAGAAAATTGGTTTTTCTTTGTTCCAAAAGAGATATCACTGATTTAGACTAAAAGTACTTTATCGCAATTTTTAAAATTGTTTAATATTGCATTAATTATTTATCAATATAACCTTTAGAAAACTTTTAAATTCCTCTTTCAATATCTGAAAACTTTCTAATAATATTAAGTTAACTTCTAAAACTTGAACTAGAATACTAATATTTTAAAATATATTGTTTATTTCTAAGCTTTTAAAATGCGATTTGAATTTTAATAATGCACACTCGCATGATATTGAAATAAATTTAAGTTTCACAATCATTCGATTTATTGTTCAAAATAATTAGGAAAATCAATACATTACTATAGTTACTACTGCTGTTTATCTGAATACTGTATTATACATTTGATTATAATTATCTATAATCTCATTATATACCTGTATATCTTACATTGTTTAGTGAAAAAATATTTAACTTCAAAATTTTAGTTGTCTTAATAGACCAAAAACATTCTTACAATGCAAAAAAAAGTTTTTAAAAAAGTCTTGAAATGTGAATATATGTATATATATAAATATGCAAAGCTACGAATTTAAAATTATCAACTCCAAACTTGTTTTTTAATTGATGTATGGATTCTGCAATCATTTTAATAAAGAGTATTCTTTGTCCATGTACTTACCAAAATTTACTTCTTGGTATTTGTGGACATCAAAAGATGAAACGAGAAATGTTTTGATTGGCATGTGTCCACTATTCTTTCGGTTGGACACACAAAACAACCTGTAAAATAAAGCATGTTTCGTTACGCAATCATATAAATAAGTTTGTTCATGTTTTAAAAATGAGAGTCAATATAATTTCAGTTTCAAAATAAAACTTGAGACAATAAATGGAGAAAAAGAAATTGAGAAGAAATAATATTGATAATTGAGGAATTATAATTATTGTAGTCAAATTCAATATTTTTTAATGAGTCTTAATATCAATTTTATACCTGGTAACTAAAATAAAAAAAAATGATATATCTCTATTGGTTGAATGATTTTATTAACGTCATACTAGAAGCAACACGATTGCTGTTGATGAGTGTCCTCGTAATTTTGAACCTAAGTCAAGCGACAAGGACGATACTTGAGCTGGCACCTCCCTCTCCAAACTTCGACACTTTGGAGGACTTTGAGCATTAACAGATTTAACTTGTATCAGTCCTGACTACACGGCGGGTCTTAAGTGGCATTAAGGCTTACTTCCACGACTTGACGCAAACATTGCCGGTCCCGAGTCGTCAACCATGACCACTAAACTACCGCGGCCAATTGATATCTTTATAAGGAGCTTAATTATTTTCATTTTCCAATAGAGATTTATTAAAAGAAAAGAAAAATTTACAAGTAAAAATGTTACCTTAAATACTTTAGTAGTTTTCCTTTAAATCAATATGAAATAATGATCAGGATAAATTTTATTTATTTTAATGTAAAGTTAATAACATATCAAAAGTAGAAACATTCATTGCAACTGAAAAAATAAATATCTATTTAATTTAATTATTATTTTAAATTTGTAAGTTAAATCTTTTCATGACTTAACTGACTCACGATAATTAATTTCGGCCTATTTAATTTTAAAAAAATTAGCAAAACTATATTAAACTCAATGACATGAAGTGTTATGAAGATAAAAAAAAATACTTGAATGATATTAATTGGTATTTAAATTCTCAATAACAAAAATATAAGTGAAATAAAAAAAAATAAAATAATATATAGAGAAAAACGTTCTTTACAAATCTTTGCAAATAACAGATTTAGCCACCCAAGGTGCACTTTTTAAAAATAATTATTAAATTACTCAATAAATGTAAGAATTAAAGTTAACGATGAAATATCAAGGAATGGACAGTAGCAAACTTTTCAGATATTAAAATCAAATAAACGATAAATTATTAAATTGAATATCATATCAGCTAGGTGTAATTTACTACATTTTTAACTGACCAATTAAGAAAATGAGATGGTTCATGAAATTGATTTTACAAAACTCTTAGAAACTTTAGCTTTTAGTTTTTCACGCAAAGAATATTGTAGCATATATAAAATATTTAAAGCTATATGAGGAGTTTGAATTTAATGATATTTTTTCTCTTTTATTTTAAAGTGATTAAACATATTTTCAAATGTATAATTTTTTAAATATATTTCTTTTATTTGAAAATAATGTAATCTGCTCATGGAATCAATGTCCAATCAAGAAAAAGGCAAATATTTTTCTTGTCCATCATCTCTAAAGCAAAAATAAAGTTCTCAACACACAATCAATAACAAAAATAATTGAATTTCGTTAGCGCAAAATGCAGACACTGGGCGTCAATGTCTTTTCTGAAATGGCTTCATATATTCTAATTTCTTTAGAAACATAATTGGCTAGAATGGAGTTTTTTTTTCCCTGCTTCCTTTTGCAACACTAGAATGCAGGATGTCGTCTTTCGTTGTCTGGGTGGGAATTGCCAATCCCTTCATCCAATTAGCGCTGTAGGTGAGGATAAGCTGGATCCTAATTGGAGGGATGGTATCCTCCCCCCTCACTGTGCATTTAATCGCGTTATTTCAACGACTGCTTCTAATCGTGTTCCTCGTCTCTGGGTTATATTACAGGAGGTGACAGAAATTCTAATGACCCGTCATGGCCACCAGAGTGGGATGGTAAATGAGATTTGGCTCTCCCGTGGGAGGTTTATAATGTTATACGGGGATCCTTTATTACGTATGAATGTCTGGAGAAAATGTTTATTTTTTATTTTTCTTCGTGATGAAGAATTCCATGGGGTTTCCTCTTAAAAACAATATTCTTATTTCAAATTGTATAGTTTATTTGTATCATTATGATGAAAAGGAGAGGAAAGCTATAACTTTCTTGGAATCAGTTTGTAAAATTTATTTAATCAAGTAAGTTTTTAATTTGTCAGGTTGTTTGCTTTTTAATGAGCAATATTGTCCATATCAATGAAACAAAATAACAGTATTAATTGTCTTTTTAGAGCAAATTTTATACAAAGGCATATCTTTACATAAATTTCTTAAAAATGATTAATAACGTTCTGATTTTATTGAGACATAATATTGTTCAATGAAGTAAAATGAAAATTTTTCCCTATAATTATTTAATTAATTAATGAAATTTAATATCGTTGGTAAATTTTCCAATTTGCTAATTAAATGTATTGCTTGCCGTAATAGTTTTTGCATGCATTCAATTTGGTGTCAGACAAAAATTTTTTTATCAGTCTGGCAACGAGAGCATTGGATAAATCTAAGCCAGCAATGCTTAAAAAGAGTTCTATTAACTTTAAATTTCGTTAATTCTTTATTATTTATTAATTTATTATTATTATTGATCTAATCCCCAGTCTACCTTCAAGATGAGTCATGTTGAATACCTGATACATAGTAGCTAAAGTTTTTCACATAAATAGGGTGTGTTACTTATCCTCAGGGTAACCGATGAGTCAATCTGACCCAACTTTACTATTAACGTGATATTTTGAAGCACGGCTGAGTCATCTAAAGGATTTAACTTAAGATATCGAATTAGTACTCAAAGTGGTTGATAAGTCAATATGACATAACATCGCATTAGAGTGACATTTTGATTTTGATTGTTTCTTTTTTAAAGTAGTATTGAAAAGCAACACGAAGGCTATTGGCGACGGACCTCGTAATTTTGAGCCCTGATCAAGTGAGCTGGAACCTTCGTCTCCGAACTTTCACACCACATCAAAGGGAGGATATGGGACTTCAACTAGATTGAAAGTACGTCAACCCCGCTACACGGCGGGGTTTTAGAAGCATCAGGGCTTGAACTCACAACTCGACGGGAGCAACGCCACGCACGAATCTGCGACTATGACCAATAGGCTACAGCGGCCGTGACCGTTTGAAGAATAACTGATTCATTTTAAAAGTATAATTTAAAATAACAATGTAATTCATGGGTATTTAGAAAATGGTGTTTGTCAAGCGAGGAGGATGTTAGAGATCTAATCATTGAACGAGAAATTACATATTCTGCGGAAAGATACTAATGAGGCTTAACGGCCAGAAAAGCCGAAATGACGAGATGGAGTATCCGGAAATTGGAGAACAGCCTTTGTCATGTTAATGAAAAACATTAACCAAAGAACCTTTAATGATTCGAGGCACCATCAGATATTTAGTTAAGGAGACATGGCTACTAGCACACGGACAATAAATCGAAGCATTATTATAAGAAATGCTTCTATTATGTTCATTTAAGTCACGCAGAAAGATTTTGTCAATATTGTGGTGGTTAAATTAATATTCAGTTTTCAAATGTTTTCTTTTATTATATCCACTCATGGGTCTTAAGCAGTTTTCAATAAAAAAAAATTGGAATTGGGGAATTTATGTTAAACTAGAGATTTAGGAAAACATTTTATTAAATAATAATATGGTTAAATATTTTAAACTTTCCGAAATAAAACTAGTAAACCAATTTGACACAAAGTCTTCCATTCATGTCAGGATTTTTCAAGTTCTCACGATCTATAATTGATAAGAAATTTCCAGAAGTATCTGATAATACTTCTCAAAAACTTTTAATTACAATTATGCTAAATACAGAGGTTCATATTTCAATAAGGTAACAGAAAAGTTATACATGTATTCTGCACCAAACGTTATTAAGAAAGCAGGAAACAGTTTTTTAACAAAGAAAAATGCCATACGTTTTTATAGATGAAAAAAAGTAATAAAGAAGACAGATATATTCTGATGAATATACTGTGATATATTCTACATATCTACTGAAAAATTCAGTCTCTTAACATCTCAAAACAAAGTGAGAAATAAATAGCGTGTCTCATTTATTAGTGTTTTAGAAACTGTACAGTTAAATAACTGTGCAATATATTTCCCTCAAATATTGCAAAAAAAATTAAAATATGGCTAAATTAGTAAAATTAAAGGTAATTTATTAAAAATTGTGAATTAATACCATTCTTTAAACTATTTTTATATGCTTAAAAATTTTCCTAATAAAAGAACACCAGAAAATTAGATTTCTAACGGTTTTTTCTTGTGTATTTCCTTTCAACTATCCTTTAGGAAATTTCATATGACGTTATTTGATTTGAGTATTTATTCCAATTTACCAAAATTAGTACAGAAAAAAAAATGAAATTAGTGAATAAGATTGATGTGAGATAGCATTTATAAACAGTGAAAAATTATTAAGATAGATGGAAAAAGGGAAAGCTTACAGGCCGTCTAATAGAAAATAATAAAATAAGAATACTTGATTCGAAGTTAGTACTAAATAATCACCAGTGAACGGGAGCATAGCGTAGAAGTTTGGTACTGAATCCTATTAGTCAGTATAAAGTAATAATTTTTAAAATTAATCTTTAGATTCGAACCCATCTAGGTACCTGTTCCACATGCATAATAATGCAAATATTGAATATTCACAGATCTGAGTGAAACTAATATCTGTTCCTTAATTGGATGACTTTCTAATCAGGGATTGCTCAATTTTCAATGAAAGAAAAAGCTAGGATATTTTGATACATTTTACATAGATAACATTTAGCTGCATTAACATGGATACTTACATAGATAACATTTAAGAATAATCCTAAATTTACCATTGGGTACAATTATAAGAGTCTAGGACAGTAAAGCGAATTTTAAAAAACCATCCATGAATTTTAAATAGACTTTTGCCTGTTAAACTTTCTACATAAGAAAGACGTAAGCGACAAATGTTAATTATGTATGAAAGTTGCAGCATGCTGCTTAAACAAGTCATTAGCATTTCATCTTATTTAAACTACACATGCAAAAATAACACCATCTACAGTCTGTATAAAATTGAAGACAGTACTACCAGTATCACTTCCGAAAATCATATTCGAACGCTGGCAGTTTGTGTTAAATTTGCTGGTTATTTGTGCCGTGTTAGAAAGAGATTCATCTCCTATATTCTCGCGATACTGCTACTCATGTTGTCATGATCCCATTATTGAAATGAGTATATGTTATCGATGGGTCCAGGAAAGATGATGGGTCCAGTTACAGAACTCCGTACAGGATTCAGCAATCCCCTGCTACTAACGGCCGAAAGAAGAGACATATTGTCCGCGCTGTCTTGTGGGATTTTACAGCCACATCACCTGTCCAGAGTAAGATTCGTTTGCAAGTCGACAAGTGTTAGCACGGGCACATCATACCATTATTTCGGGCGGTGGCCTCAAGCAGGGAGTCATTGGGTAAATATCCCGTCCACCTCTTCGTACAGCCGCTCCATTGGCTAGCGGCCATTATATTTTCAATGTGTTAAGGTTCGAGATTGTGCCTCAATTTCGAAATCCTCATGTTGCTACTTTTTAATTTGACAATGCATGTTCGTATGTTGTCCATGCCATCTTTACTTGATACAAAATATGGTAAACTGTTGCCTCTCTATCAAGTTCTCCAGATACGTTTTCATTGAGAAAATCTATACAGAGACTGGTATACCACCATTTATCAGTCACTACGATTAATGAACTCTTATATGTAAAGTTGAACTCTGATGTACCCATATTTGCCATCCAAGCTCACATCAAACCAGCTAGTTGGATTAGAACTGTTACCGGTAACAGAGGTGGCAAATATGGGTTCTGAATTCTGATGAATGTGTATATCTAAGCAACTATAAATTCAGTCAGTTCTTCCTTCCATTACACTGGACTTCTGCAATGAATAAGATTCTTCTGTTTTCCTTCTTCTCGGTGTAGTACATTTAATGTTCATCGTTGTAGCTCAGATAAAAATGTAATTCAATGAAAAGTATCTTTCTTCGCAACAAATTCGAATTTTAGTTATTCACATGTCTGAAACCTTACGAAAATAATTTATCATTCTGTTTATAATAGAGAAAAAAATTCATGTGATATTAGTGGCCGCTGTTGCCAAGAGATCATGTTCGTGGACTCTCGTTTGTTTTCTTCAAGATGTGGGTCCAAGTCCTAATGCCCCGAGAGACTCGCCATGGGAAGGGCTGTTCCAAGTTAAATCTGGTCGAGGTCAAAAGTCCTTCCCGTTGGGTGTGGTAGTTTGGAGAAGGAGGTGCCAGTTCCAGTGTCGTTTTTGCCACTTGACCGAGGTTTGAAATTACGAGGTCCGTCACCAACAGCCATCTTGTTGTTTTTCAGGGCGACGTTTATAAACAATCACGTGATATTCAAATCTAATCCAACTTTCCTTCAATGTTTTACATATTGTGTATAAATTAATGAGCTTTAATTCACCGTTCGTTAACTTCATTTCTTACGAATTTATATTTTTGTGTCAGTTTGATTAAAAACATTCAAAACATTCATTTTTATATATTTAACAGTTATGTTCTCATTTAAAATGAGACATCAACTGATAATTAATTAAACACATGACGTGTTTTAACAAATTAAATACCGAATTCTTAGCTCAAACACGAATTTACTATTTTAGTAGCAACAAGCTAACACGCTAATTACTCCATCAGAATGTTAATTACTACGAGAACTGCCTCAAATTAGTAATTAATCTGTCTTAATTTGTTGAAAATAGCGAATTAATTAAGGAAACTTCACTTGAATGACGCATTCAGCAACACATCGCAAAGAATTTGTTTTTCAGAACGACAATTTAGAGTTACGAAAATGTTGTAATTATTTAAATAATTAAATTCATTTTTGTTCAGAGAGCATTGTCATTAATCCTTCCAATTTTCATCGAAAAAATTCTACTGTTTCACTATTTTCGACAAGAAAATAAATGTCTGGTAACGAGTAACTAATAAATAGTTTCTCCATCAAGACAGGATAGAGGTGAGTTACGGAAAAATTACGTCCATTTTCTCAAGTAGTTTGTCATTTTATGATAGTTATTTTCAAACTTCCCTTGCCAATCCAGATTTGCACGCAAAAATAGTGGCTGTATGCCAATAATTCGATAATAGTATATTATTCAGTTTTTATGATTAGTTTCCCCCTAAGTATAAATTTTATCTAAAATTGAGAAGAAATATATATGTATTTTTAAACAAAATGAGAGAGAAATAAATGAATTATATGGTAATTGAAGTTATCACTATTAATTATTCTGTAACGTAACATATATATATCAAATATCTTATCAAAACTATTTTCTTTAAAAAAATTTTTAAAAAAATCTGGGTATCAAATGAGTAACATATTTATTTTGTTTGATAAAATAGCAATATAATGAAAATTTTCGCTAGAATTCGGAATAGAAAAGGACAATGACATTGGCGAAAGTAAAACATTAAAGGTGCTAAAATATGGTAATCCTATGTTGAAAGCTCTATGAAACTAGATTGCTGTAAAATAACTGTAGCTCGAAAAAGAGTGAAAGTTTTGCAGTTGAAATATATTGCTTCGACATTTTATGAAATTTCCATTTCCCATTCTCCAAACAAACTAAGATCATTATATTTTAATGTATTTTTAACATGCAGAATTTTTATCCTTCTTACTATTTTGATTCTTTAAGCAATTCAAATTTCAAATATTTTAAATTTTTATCCTTATTCAAACGAATTATGTTCACTTTTATTATTACTGTAGTCACTACACGTTTATATTTAAGGAATTATTACAGTAATAAGTAATATTGTTAGAAATAAATTACAATAAAACCTTCTATAAGAAACATTAACAATACTTTAATCGATAATCAGGTTCTATTAATTTACTTAACCTCAAATAATAGAAGTCAACATGAATGTAACATTCGGAAGTCCCTCGAACGTCATCAAGTACATAATACAAATAATATAAATTGAAATACGTTGTTAAGGTTACAAAACAGATTTACTTTTCACCAATCTGTAAAACTTTGTTTTGATTCTCACGTCGATTAAATCAATTATAATCCGAATGAAAGTTCTTATGCAGAGAATGAAAAATTCTTTGGTTAAAGTGATTTTGATATTCGGCGAGAAACCGATCTATTTTTATCAGAACAAAATTATAAAGAAACATGACATATTTACATGGACTTTTTGAGTTCAAATAAAATGTCATAAACAACCCAAACAAACATATTTTGGATATTGCATGCTTTTCTGTTGGAATAATTGTTCAGTCGCTTCAAATAAAATCTGTTTTATAATAATACCCTGCGTTACTACACCCCTTCGATGTATCGTGATTTAAAAAGAGAAGCAGATATTCTAGAATCTCACGCTTTCTCATACACATAATTATGAGCGCTTCAATTTAAAATAAATAAGTTTGTGAATTGCATATACTTAATTTTGTTAATTACGAATATGCTTTTTGTAAATATATAAAAATTTATTTCAACATTTTACTTTATTATTATCATTTCTATTTTTCTTATATGCAGATGGATAACGTGAGCTTATAGAATTTTTTAGAGACTACTAGAAAAATTCCTTGAATATTTAACGAAGGAAAATTTTTGGCAATTTAATTAATAAATCTTTCAGTCAAATGATTTGAACGTGTTCAAAGATTTAAAAGGCTTTAATCCCCTTACTTAATAGCTGAACATTAAAATAATAGTGATCTATATATGCATTTACCCACCTTAAAATTAAAATACAAGTAGTACAACAATTTTATTCAACAGCTATAGATAATTTTATATCTAGTTCATTATTCTGTCACCGCAACTTTATTGCTGATAATGTGTGTGCTACTGTTTCATTCCGCGTGATCTCAGAATCTTCAAATGTTATTCTCTTACGTATATCGACATACTCCCAAATACAGACACCAACTGAGAATCCCGGCCTGTTCTAAATCCATTATCCGAAGCCCTAGTAACTGGAAACATTCGCCATTTTGCGTTGAGCTCCAGCTGCTGGTCATTAAGTCCAATGATGGGAGCATAGTTTTCGAACTCTGCATGATACTATTCGCAGTTAATTAACCGTAAGTGCTATGTTCGCCGTCAATGCCTTATTCGCCAAACCTATTCACTCGATGAAGCCACTGATTTCGCTGAGGGCTTGATTATTGAAATTGCTTTGCAACTACAGTTTCCGTTATATCTGCCCGAGATCGCTCGGCTTGATGGAATACATTGATAAACTAATTTGTCCGCGCTTTGATATGCAGTTTTGTAAGTCTCAGTATTGGTGCTTAGAATAATATTTGCTTTGGTTTAGTTAATGACGTAGAATAATTTTATTGTTTTTAGATGCATGTAAAGAATTAATGAAATGGAATCTAAGAGATTTACTTAAGCAAGGGGAGTTTGAGACTATGAATCAACTATTTTGTGTGGCTATACTACATTCTTTATTCTTAATTAATTGCATTTTAATTGTATTATAAGACTTATTCATTTAATTTTGATCGTATTACAAGGTGTTTGTTATTAAATCAAAATGTGTATTTGTAGTTAGTATGTTGGTCTATTACAAAATGGTTAGATTTTTTTAAACATTAATAAATAAAGCAAATTATATGAGTAAAAATCTATAATATAAGAATTTTGTATTTGCAATTTACTTTAAAATTCTAATCAAATACTTATCTTACTGATAAATAACGTCATTCAAATTATTTATTTCTACAAATTTTACATGGGTATATGAATATATTTTTACATATGGGAATATAAATTCTTGATTAAAATTTTATAAAAATACTGGCTGTTATTTATTAATTTTTAGAATAATTCTGAAAGTATAATGATTGTATTTATTACTTTCAGAATTTCTTTTTAAATCACTTTTTAAAATATATATATATTTAAAGATTAATATTGTTTCAGTTTTTATCATTGTGCAGGAAGTAAATAGAGTTATATTTCAGAAATAATCAAATTGTATTATCAAGTAAAAAAAAAACTTCTGCCTTTATTTTCAATTCAAAATTATTGCCAATAAATTTTGAAATTAATGATATTATAAATTAAAGCTACTAACAACTAATGAAGTGAACTTTTTATATTACAAAAGTTAATTCAAGTATTAAAACTAATTGACAGCAATAAACATTGGTAAAACTGAATAGTATTTTTAATTTTTATAAAGTAACTTCCACTTGATTTGACAATTAAGTGGAAGTTATATAAAAAAATACATCTCAATTCAAGATATCATGATTCTATTGAATCGCAAATGGACTAATTTTCTTCTTTTGATGTTTAAATTATTTATATTGTGTAATTATGCAATGTTTCATTTTAATGCATATTTAATTTAGGTTTTTGTGATTATGATACAGTTGCTAAAGCAAAGAGACTAATATAATTTACCAAATGTCCTTTTTAATCATTAATATGTGCGTGAAAAATAATTTAGATTTTTCTTCTAGATCAGGGGTCTCCAAACTACGGCCCGAGGGCCACATCCGGCCCGCGGACAGATTTTGTCCGGCCCGCGGAGAGCTAGCATACTTGAAAGAAAACTCCTTCTAGAGAACATATTTATTTTTTATAGCAAATTAAATTTAGTTTACTGAAGTAATCTATTTTTATGTTGAATAATTATTAATATGACATCTACATTGATATGGTCATGGGCTAACTACTCATAACATTGTTGTAGGTTATTATATATTAACTAACAAATTATTGAAATGAATCCAACTAACATTTTATACATTTTAATAGAAAAAATAACTTATAACAAGCATAATGACATATGAAATACTAATGAGATTTATGTAATTGAGATTTTCCACTGACAATAGTTTGTAGTTGTGGACTAATTTTACTTGTACCAATTATTAAAAGAGATTTAAGATGCTCATCAGTTAATTTAGATCTGTAAACATTTTTTGTGTACTTCATTTTGGAAAAGGTCTTCTCACACAAATAAGTAGTACCAAAAACAGAAAACAGCCCACGAGCAAATTTATGCAAATTATCAAATTGTGTCAGTGGAAGACACTTATAAAATTCCAACAAAGATAAGTTTTGATATTTGTTCTTAATTATATCACTGCACTGTAGATCAATCATTTCCATTTGAAGTTCCGGGGCTAGGGTTTCAATGTCAGTATCAAAAGGATTCTGAAAAATCTTAATTTGATTCGCAATGGCATCAAAGTCCGAGAAACGAGTATCAAAATTTATTTTCAAAGCACTCAAAGTTTCGATTGCAAAATCGATAGGAAACTCGGTCTCAGTGGTGTGGCTGAATATTTCACATGTTTTAAAATGTGAAAAACATTTACTTCGTAGTTGTGATTGAAACAGTATCAATTTCTTCCGGAATGATTTGATATTAGTGTATAAATCAGGAAGATGCTGGTTTTCTCCTTGCAATCTCAAATTCAGTTCGTTCACATGTTTTGTCAAATCAACATAGAATGCTAACTTCCACAGCCATGCGTTGTTTTGCAATTCAGTAAGAGGGCGATGCTTTTCATTCAAAAAAATTTCGATCACTGCTCGAAGTTCAAAAAAGCGCTGAAGGACTTTCCCACAACAAAGCCAACGTACGGCAGTATGATAAGGTAAGTCATTTTCTCCAATCTCTTCAATAAATTGCACGAATTGTCGGTGATTCAGCCCAAAAGATCTGATAAAATTAACAGTTGATATGACTGGTTTCAGAACTTCAGACATATCCAAACATTTTCCGCACAAAGACTGTTGATGAATGATACAATGTAAGACTATTGGTTTTGAACCACCGTCATTTTCTACAGCCTTTGACACAAGAGCGACCACTCCTTTATCTTTCCCACTCATGTTTTTGCCTCCATCAGTTGTAATACATTTCAAGTTTTTCCATCGAAGGTTCTTTTGGTTAATGGCCATTTCAACTCCTTTAAAAATATCTGAACCAGTAGTTGTGCCATGAATACTATACATATCAAGAAGTTCTTCATGCACTTCATAGCTTTTATCTACTCCTCGAATATAAATCAACACCTGAGCAGTATCTGACACATCCGTTGACTCATCCAAGGCCAAAGAAAACCACTCAACATGTCCATTTTTGTTGAACAGTTGAGAGGATATATTTTCAGCGATGTCTTCTACCCTTCGAGCCACAGTGTTTGCTGACATACTGACAGTTTTTAATAAATTTACCTTTTCAGGGCACATTTCTTCGGCTACTGCGATTATGCATTCTTTGACCATTTCTCCATCGGTGAATGGTTTTCCACGTTTTGCAATTTCAAGAGCCACACGAAAGCTGGCATGAGTTGCAGCCTCTTGTTCAGTTTTGAGTTTTGTAAATAAAGATTGCTGCGATTTCAATCCGAGCTTCATAGCTTCGAATTTTTCTGTCCGCAAACTTCCTGTATATTTTGAGTAATTTTGAAAATGTTTTGCTTCATAATGACGTTTAATGTTATATTCTTTGAGAACGGCTATGCTTTCATTGCAAATCAAACATAGCGCCTTGTTACTGGACTCAATTACGAAATACTGAATGTTCCTCTGATCTTTGAATTTTCTGCATTCACTATCAATTTTTCGCTTCTTTTCCATTCTACTAAATCACACACAAAAGCAACAATTCAAATCAAAATATTGTTACAAAGATGTCTTAAACTTAAACACGCACAAACACGTTTTAAGGAGGTACGCACTATTTTATTTCACAGCAGTGTCATAGGAACTGACTTGTGGTTGCGCCACTAGCCTTCTTATATATTCCACTTACTGCCATCTAGAAGTGAGTGGAAGACACCAGAACTTTCTCGAACCAACGAGATTATTCTGTAAGTGCTATTAGCGCCATCTGTTAGCGATAGAAGGTACTACCTATTTCCGCTTGTGTCCACCAGATGTCCTGTCACGTTACTCCTCATGGCTCGCTCGTACTCTACCACTAATCTAGAAATTACAGATAATGACAGGAAAATTAATAATATGCAGTGTTGCCGTTTTGCGGACTTTAGTCCGATTTGCAGCCTTTTTTAAACGTGGCGTACTTTTTCGGACTTTTTTTTTCATGTAAAAAAAATACTCATTCGTTACTTGAGTACTCGTTACTCGTTAGGAACCGAAGTAACGATTACTGAAGAAAAAAGTAATCAATGATTACTTGTGTATTTCATTACTTTTGTAATCAATGATTACTATGGCGATACGATGCGGGTACCCCATTATAACGGATACCCATACGATACGGAAAATACATCAGCTTCCCCGTCGCTAGAGGCATCTGGCAGAAATTAAATGAGTATCGTCCCCGTCGCTAGAGGCATAAAATTAAAGCGTTCCCGTCGCTAGAGGCATCTGGCAAAAAAGTAATCATATTTTACACCACTAGTGGACTGATTCAACTTTTTACCACCGGCAACAATGAATGATAATATGGTTTTGGCCCTTGGAATTTACTGGAGTAATCAATATGGCCCTAAGGCTGGAAAGTTTGGAGACCCCTGTTCTAGATAAACAACATTATTATCTGTTAGTGTAAATTTTGATCAATTTGGATTAAATTTCCGATCAAAATGATAACTTAGATTAGATTATGGAAAATGATTGATTTTGTATGAAAAAACGAACCTCCTTAATTTGTTACATACTATGTAAATATATTTTATTTAAAATTTTCTTATTTAAAAGAAGGAAGATTACTTGAGTTCTATTTACTGAGTAAATAAATTAGTAATAATTACAGAATTTTTGATAAAACCTCAGGCATAAAGCTTATGGAAAAGTACACAATTTCATGGAATGGAACCAGATGTTTTAAAAAGATATTTTTTTCCAAGGGAACTTATAGCAACTCGATCAACCTTTCTTGCGGTCCAGTAAGGTTTTTCGGGATAACGTTTCAAAATCTTTGATGTTCAATCAACTATACGATTTTTAAATTTAGTAAATACATTCAAAACTACTCCATTTATAGTTTGAATTTTAGCATTTAAATCTCTTTCCCTCTTTTTAATGTTTAAATCTCTGTCTCTTGAACCAAATTTGATTATTGGATGGTAAAATATTGAAATTATCTGTATAAATGGAATTCAGTTTTCATCAGATTATTCAAAACTAAGTATCAAAATTTGAATTTAATGAACCAGAAATATTTACAGCGCTTCTTTGTATTTTTGATCATGCAAAATAATAATGAAATATGTTTTTGAGTTAAGAATTTACGATTCGAACAATCCATCTATGTATTTAATCTCCAATAGGTGTAACCAAACATGTAGAATCTGACTGAGTATTCTTACATTCACACTCTACATAAGCTGATAACTGAAGAAAGGAGTTAATGGAAATTGGATATTATTCCAGTTTGGATTCCCACTTCCTTATTTAATTTTGGAAACAAAAATCGATACACCGACCTCAGAAAGCATTAGTTAAGAATAGAAACTCATTAAATTGATTGCTAAATGCAGCAATTAAAAGCGGGTGATATTTTTAGCCGTTAATTCAATTTTGGTCATTAGTCGATTAATTGTACAGTTAATGTGAAAGTTCAAAACTCTGTTGTGCGATAACTCTTACATTTATAAACATCCATGAAAATCTCTAAGTGCTGACACTATTCAAAAAGATTTTCATTAATATATCATGTTATCTTATGAAACCACATTTGCATGTCAATATTTATAAAGGGCAGATGATTAATGCTATTGTAGAAGATAATTAAAAGGGAACATTTTACGGAATCATTGGTGTTCACAGTTTATTTTGATCCTAAATTTTGATAAATAATTCTTATCTTTAACTCTTGTATATTTCATGGAATATAAAGGTAAAGTTAACTAGAAAATTCATGAAGCATGTGAGTGACGTAATGTAGTTTATCAAAATAATAGTAATCTGGAACACTTATGATGGATGAGTACTAATTGAATAAAAAGTTGAAAATGATGTCCACGTTAAAGTCTAAAGCTGAAGTTTTGAAATTATAGTAGGTAGTTTAACTGTTAATATATTACGTTTGAAGATATTGTCAAGAAGATGCAAAGAACTACATCGTTAGTGTAAATAATTAGATTTCATAATAATTAGATTAGAACAGAGTAACATAAACAGGACTGAGAACTTGCCTACAACTGATGGGATTCAACTTTATACATAGAATATTCTAGAAACACATCCGATTTGAATATTAAAGAAAGATCTAGAATCATCCAGATGTTAGACAAACAATAAATATTATTTTAAATTAAAAATCCAGTCTTTGGATGAAAATATTCTGGTGGAGTTTCAAACCCCGGACGGAAAATTGTAAATATGTAAAAAAATGTATTAAGTCCTGAAAATATAATTCAGTTTAATCCTTTAAATCATTTATAAGAAGAGGGTAACTTAATATCTGGTTTTTTAATTTAAAAAAAAATGTCGTCGTACTCTAGCATCGTTTTACTCTAGCATCCAAAAAAAAATATCGAAGTGATACGCATATTTATGATAGTAATTTTGTTTTAAATATTAATAAATTAAAACCGCATTATAATTATTTTTTCTGATAGAAATGCACATCTAAGAAACGAAAAGACTTTGATAATTTGGAATGTATTCCTCAGAGATTTTGTGGTTTACAGCGCCCGATTTTCCTTCTCTCATTTAATTGTTCCCCTCATTGGTCAGAAATGATTAGTCACTAATTAAAACGTCAGGCAATTAAGGAAAAGAAGCTGCTTTTTCTCGGATCTTTGAAAATTGAAAATTCAATATATTATTTACTACGTCTGCTTGTCAGATCCTAACACATGTCCGAAGCCCAAAATTAATACTATAAATTATTATTTATCTGACAATTCCTAAACGGATTCGAGTCAGTGCCAAACTTCTACGCTGGATTCTATTAGTTAAACGTTCATTTACTAGTGATTAATCCATATTTACTTCGAATCAGCTTATCTTCCTTTTTTTTATCAGGGTAAGCGATCTTCTATAATCTACGTTCTAATTTCTGCTCCTTACCATTAATAAATTAAACACTTCGCTACTTATAAATGCTATCAATCAATCCTATTCGCTACACTTTAATATTTCGGCACTAATTTATGTCAGTTACGATTCAATTATCAAATAGTATCTCAATAATTTCTCAAATCAAATTTCATCACATGGAGTCTCCAAGGGTATCAGATTTAAGCTTTTAGTACAAAAAGAGAGAAAAATAATTGTGTAGCCTCCCTTGTAATACATAAGAACTTTTATACTTGACCTGTATAAGTTAGGCCAATGAGTAAAAATTTCGAGTCAATTAATTGATTCAAAATGTTTTAATCTTAGGTATGAATTTTTTGCAAACAGGATAGAAAAAGAGAAAAAATCTTCCAATAATTACTATATAGAGGTACCATACTTTATTAATATGCGATGACTTTTACCTATGATCAAGGTAGGTTACGGAAAAAGTGTATGAGATAGAGGTGCATTCATGAGAAACTTTAAGAACCATTGGATGATGCTATTAGAAATATCCCAAATGGAAAAGTGTGTACAAAAAAAAGTTAATTTCACAAATTTCCTATTATAAATTATTGGTTAATATCCACTAAATCTCAATTTGAAAGAAAATATGCAACTTTATTTCAAATTAATTTAGAAACTTAGAGAGATGTAAGTAAAGAATTCATTGTTTGGATATATAATAAAAAGCTAGAAGTGTATGTGTGTTTAAATATGTTTTGTTTAAATAAACTGTATAATAAGTATGACGATTTTGATTCAGTACATTCAGATATTTATTATGGCACATAATTAAAAAACTACATTTTTTAATGAAATACACAAAGTTAATACAGCATACTTTTGGCAAAAATATTGTCTTAAAAATTCTGCAACTAATATATTTATTGCAATCTCAAATACATTTCACTAAAGTAGAGGAGCAAATTTAAAATTCCTCTCACTAACTTTTTAAAAATGTTTCGCCATCGCAGGTATAAACGAACCAATAAAATATTTCATGCATTTCTCCAAACCCTTTCTGGTTAACAATTTCGAGACTCCATCCGTAATCCAAATACTTTACATCAAGACCACAAAACGAATTCAACATATGCTGATGTCATAAAACCAAACTTAAAATAAGATCGTGAAAAGATATGTTAAAATTCCTGTCCATGCAGCAACCCTAGCGGAACTCTGCACCAATGAAACACACACACATATACACGAGACACAGACACCCGAATGCATTTCGAGAAGTCTACGCTCCTGAATAGCTTTTTCCAAAAGCACTTTTCCCGGGTTTTAAGTTTCCCCGAAGTTGAGTCCGGTTTCTCCTTCATTCAAAGTAACCATCTCATGAATAAAGATGAAGGGGGTTTATACAATCCCGAAAACGATATTGAAGCTCCTTTTTCTCCGGAAAGGACTAAAAAATTTAGCAGCGCTATTTTCCCAAATCCCTCTAGTGTAATGTAACTCGAGAATACTTCTCCAGGACTTCACCCGCTTCTCTACGCACTCAAGTTCCTGCAAATGGCAAACGTCCAGGACAGAGATTTACGACTTTAGTTTTCTTATTTGTTTACACCCCCAGACACGTGACTGGAGCAGAAGTCCGGCCAAGCGAGTCCGGGAAGAAATAATGGTAACATGGGCCGTGGACTGGTTTACAGTCAGAACACGTAGTTGCATTAGTCCCACGGGGACTTAATGTATTAATCGTTTTCGATGTAGATACGATTTATAGTACTCGCAGGGAAATCGAAACGGGGACTGGATCCGGTGCTTGAGCTCCGATATACGGAAATGGGTCTTCTGAGGGATTGAGTTGGGAAGAACATCATCTTCAATTAAGGCTCATGGTCGTAATAGAACAGAAAGAAAGAGAATTTACTCACACATTCTTTCGAAAAGGGCAATGAATTGTTTTCAAAGGAGTACAATTACTTACCTCTTCACACTTGATTTCACTTAAAATAGGTAATATATAAAATGATTTAATTGTTTCATAGTGTTATTAAAATTTGACTGACCATTTACTAAGTGTAAATGGATACCTTTTGAAAAACAAACGAAGAAATAAAATCTCTCTTTTAAACAGTAATTCACAAGTATAGTCTATTAACTCTTATGTGTGGATCTCAAAATATTTATTTACCTATTTAGATCACCAATTTTGAAATTTTTTTATTCAATGGTATTAATAATTATGCCTATATAATTATTATTTAACATTATTAGAATCTAAGATAATTTTTGTGATCGTTTTGGATTTCTTCGCCAAAAGAGAGCTTAAAATTCCTTTTAATTTCAAAAGGAGATTGAAAATTTTATGTAAAATTCCAAATATGTGAACATCATTACAGTTTTAGAAAAGGAGGATCTTTCTTACAATAGCAAACATGGTAGTTGAGGAACACTTTAAGTGATGATAAGTATAAAAAAATAATTTAAAATAAAGCTGATCTGGAGGAGAAACGACGCAACAACGATTGATGCTATAAATGCATTTTCTTTCAGACACGTATTGTAAATTTTAGAAAAATCTTATTATATTGCCTAGGTTAATTATTTTAAGAAATAATCTGATATATGATTAAAAATAGTCAATTTGTATAAGTCTGAAATATAATACTACCAATATTAAATGACGATTTTAATATCTTAAAAAAGAAAACGTGCTCTTAATAATTATTAAAACAACAGAGTAAAAATTCTTAAACTCGAAAATTAAATCTTACACACGCTTAACATTACGTACAAACTTCATTTCATGTGAGTTTTTACTTAACTATCCCTCATATGTAATACAAATTTAAATTCAGGAAAGAGTGTATAAAAATACTGCTGATAATATATAAACAAAGGAGTGTCCAGTTCGTTTTCTTCACCAAATTGTACCACAGAACTTCGTCGGAATGACGTCAGAGTTAAGGTAATGTTACCAATCTGTCTGCCGAAATCGAGAGATATGGCTCCTTTTTTCTCTATATTACTACACATTCCTATTTGGGAGAAATACGTATCTCACTGTAAGATGTCTTCTTGAGACACTTGTGGACAGTAACGCAAATCGTCTTACTGCAGCATTTTGTTTTGTTTGTGATTACCTTCTGACGTGAACGAGCCATTCTTTGCGAGCGATAAAGTCAATAGTCTTTACCACTCTTTACCTCCAGATAGTATTTCAAGCAGGGAGAAGCAAAGTGGAAGAGATAAACAGGGAAACGAACGAGATAAACAGTCAGGAAATGACAGTAGTTGGGTTGTTTTGGTTAGTATAAATATATTTGTTCTGTTTAATAAATCAAAATATAAATAAAATTAGGAGAGTAAAAGAAACACACACAAAATTAAAGTAGTTTTACAAACTGAATACATTATTTTATAAAGCAAAATGCTGGAACTGCGTTATGAAAAAAAAAAACCCATAAAAATCCATTATTCGTGATTGAATTTGAATAAAGGAGCAAAGAATTTTGACGTAAATGCTGAAGTTCTCATCTATTAAAGTAATAAGTAACCTATCATTCTGAAATAATGCATTTTCTGCTACTTTTTTTAGTTTTAAATTACATTTTTAAACTTTATTAAACTATAGCATTACCTAAAGCTACAAAGCAGCTGTATTTATGTAAACTTTTATGGTCTCTTTTGCTATAATTACTATTAATTGGGACAATATTCATAAATCAATAAGGTAAACGACATGTTTTGTCAATAAATATCTGAATTCTTGTATTAAAAGTAAGTAACTTGAAAAGAAATAACAAACAAATATTTGAAACTTTACTCTAAAAGAGTAAGACTAAGAGACTGAAAATTCCTCCTTCGATTTAACTTTGTTTTTCATTTGTAAATCATAAGAATATTTTTTAGAAAAAATTAATTACATTTTGTGCATGTCTCTAATAATTAACTTATTACTGTGAAAATAACAGCTCTGTAGAAATTTTATTATTCAATGAATAAGAAATAATAAAAAAATATTAAAATGCTTTGTGTATGGTATATTATGCTGAAGAAAAGGGCTACATAAGTAATAAAAAGACAATTTAAGAGCATTCCACTTATCGTGAATAATAATATTGTCATATGAAAAAAGGACAGGATTTTTTCCTGATTAAAATTATCTTTGAGCTCGCGATTTTAGCTGATAATTATAATAATGACCCCCCCCCACAAAAAAAAGAATAATAAAAATAATAAATTTTTAAGCTATTATGTAGAATACCCTGTTAAAATAACACCACTCTATATCAAATACTTTAAAGGTGTTTCGAATTTCATTCTATGGTAAATATTTAATTCAAAAAATCTTTTGTAGCAAATTATTCCTAAATAATGCATTTACTACAAACACAGAATTTCCTTCTCGTATTAAAAATTCACTTTCCACATAAGAATAGATTCTAATGTGTATTACTTTTCACTTAGATTATAAACGAGAGTATAATGACAAAACTGTGAAAACATATAGCCATTCTTCTGACAAATTCCTCGAATATTCTAAACAAAGAAAGAACAAAGCCGTCGGAATGCAAAAGACACATGCAGTCTAGTCAAACGAATCGATTCTAAGCTCTGTAGCTGAATTTCGGAAATAATTTCCTCAGAACAAACGAGTATCTGTAATTGATGAAACACTCCATTAAAGATTTAGAAGCGAAATAAATTCTAGATCATCCTTTCATCAATTCTCGGTTTGTACATCGATTATTTAAACCAATTCTTTCAAACAGCGACCCAGATTTCAGAGAAAGGAACCTGGCAACGGGTCGCTTTTGAATAGCCGCGGCGCCGTATATTGCCAACAAGACAAACGATATTTATTTCGGTTGATGAATACCGACTTGAAATGTGGTGGAAGTTCGGGAAGATTTACCAAATGCATTTGCAGATATACTATGGAATTTTGAATTTATGCACTTAAAGTGTTAAGTAAATAGTATTTGTTTCAAAATGAAGGTAGTGTACTCAAAATATTTTTAATTAATTAGCGAGATAGAATAAATATACTGAATCATGAATAGCATGATAACAAAAATTCAGTAAGTTTAGAAAATGGTATCACGGAAACAATTAAATATAATCAAATGCATACAAAACTTTTAGATCAAAATTGAGTCACCCTTTTATCAAAGATTATTACAAACAAATAAAAATTTATGAGCAATAAATAAAGTTTATGTATCAGCATATTCCACAACATTTCAATAATTTATTTGCTATGGTTATATGTATAAAATATTAAATGGAATAATATTGCATCACAGCCTGCAGGTTGTGAAAGCATTAAATTATTTGACATCCAATGTTTATCTTTTTCGATTTTCTCTTTGTTTACTAAAATTCCCTTTAATTTATTACATTTTAAGTTTCTGTTTATGTAGAATTTTGTACCATTATTTCTAAGCTCTAAATTTTTCTTTAGTATTTAATATATTGTTCTAATAATTTAAAGCTTAATTATTTTTCTGCTAAAAGTAATAACTTTTGTTTTTGTTATTTGTTTCTTTTTTTACTGTATAGAGTAAAAAAGATGGCATTTTGAATTTTTTCTTTTTGCATAAAAGATGCTACACCATTATGAAAGTCAAGAGTAAGTACGTGATAATTGTAAAATATTGTTTTAGAAGGTATTTCAAAGACTGTTTGCAAGTTATCTATTTATTTTCATAGCTTAATTTCAAATAAATTTCTGTCAGTGCATCAATAAAGCGCAATGTTTGAACTATATTCTATAAATATCAATTAAATTAATTATATTCAGATTAAAGAGAGAGAGTTTTTAAACTAGAATTATATCCTTTACTGTAAAGAAATTTCTTCAAACATTTTTGAAAGCTTTTAAACCCGACAAATTTTATGCAGTTCGATATGAATAAATTTAAACGTTATAAGTTGCAAATTTATTTTGAAATAATAACTTAGTTTGCAATAAATAAGTAAACACGTGTAGTCCTAAAAACGGTTTTCAAAATTATAAATTATCTTCTTCCACGGAAAATCATATTCTTGAAAAAAGTAAGTGTACTAGTTCTCATCTACTTACAAATTTAAAATTTTTGTAAAAAGTCAAATATTATTCTGAAATTACATATAACTTTAAATGTTCATCAAATTTTACATAAAAAATAAAATACTGGATTCTTAATAAAAATTGGTTTATTTCTAGAAATTTTGTTTGATATCAGTAGCTGAAGTTAATGACATTGCAATTTACGTTATAAAAGAAATGATCTAATCAGGAACAAGATGTCTTCTTGTTGATTAACTTAGTTATTTGCGTAAGTTATCTAGTTAATGATCTCATTTGGGTACTTTCAATGAGTCTATTATCTCATTCAGACGCTATTCGAGACATAAATGCAAGCCGTTTGAAATCATCTAAGACAGAAAGTGCTAGACTAGACAGAGATTGCTTTTCGCAATCCGGGTCTCAAAAGATCTGAAAGAATTCTAGATTAGTGAAATACCGCAGATGTTTCAATGGCAACACAATATATATCCTGTTACTCTGAAATGATTTCCTTTTTATACTACGATTACTGCAGATGATCATGAAGAGGAAATACCATCAAAAACAAAATTATTTTTAGATAATTGAAGAAACCGAGTTACGATTTTTGCGTTTTCCAAATCCACCCGGTGAAAGATTTTGTATGGAATTTAAGCAATGAAAGCTTTTCAGATGTTTTGAAAGACTTAAATGTTTAATATATGAAACTTAAAAGTTTATTTAAAAAGGTATTAGATATGAGAGAGAGATTTATGATTTATTTCCAATTTGCGTAGAAGGAAATTAAGTATTATTTTTTCAGAAAGAACTATTTCTTTAAAGTATTTTTACCAGCAATATCAAATCCACGGAATGCTTCAAAAATATATGAATGTACGGTGCATTATAAATACATTATGCGTATGCAAATACGTGAAATGAAACCACGAAAGAAATTTCATTAAAAAATATGTACTATACCTAGAAGCATATTACAATAGGGCGTGTTTCGTTTTCAGGATATTTAATATAATACAAAAACAACATTTAATAACTTAAATAATAGAATTATATGAATTCATTTAGAAATTCCAAGTAAAATATGCGTTCTATTGGGAAAATTATTGAATTAAAATTAACATTCTCGATAGATAAAAATCTGGAATTAAAATTACTGTTACTTATCGCATACTTTTAATTGAGAAAAAAATACAAAATAGAATACAATGTCATATAAAACCAAAAATAATAAGTTGAATTTTCTCATTCTGCTTATTTAGGGAGGCTATAGCATCCTTTGATTTAGAGAGGTTATAGCATTTAAATAGTTACTATAAAGTAGATTTCTAGTTAAAATAACATTTGATACATATCCAATCAATATCGGAATTGAAGTCAGAAAAAGAAATTTACTGAAGGTATACATAGAGTGAGTAGATATTTTTCAAAATATAGCCCTTCAGCATCAATACACCTTTTCCAGCGTTTTTTTTTTCAATATTCCGACATACTCTGGAAGTTGACACCCGCAAGGTTATTACGCTTCCAAGTCGAAGTCGCTTGAAACGCATGTATCGTCTCAAAACTCTTATTTTGTTTTATCAGGTAATAATAAGAAGGAAGCAGATCTGGAATGTAGAAAGATTGGAGAAGCGTTGCGTTATTGTGTTTGATTAGTACTTCCCTCACAATCAGCAACATGGAATTGGGATCATTGTTCATAAGAAGCTTTCGTGTATCGACAATTTCTTCGGACGCAGCGGACTCTAATCTTCAATTTTTCCAGTGGTTCTGCATAAAATTTATCGTTCTTTGTTCGTTTCTATGGAGCAAGCTTCTTTCTTCGCATCAAAGACAAGAACATCGATTTTACTTTTGAATCGCTGATACGGGTCTTTTTAGGTCGAAAAGAAGCACTTGTGTACTACTCAGAACCTTACCTTTTAATTTCCAAATCGTATAAAAAAAATCCACGTTTTGTCACCGGTAACACTATGAATAAACGATTTTGCTCATTCCTAATATGTTCCAACAGTTGACGACAAATTATCATGTAAAGTTCCTTTTCCCCTTCTGACAAAATCATCGGCAAAAGCTCCTCACACACCTTCCGTGTATTTACAAATTATTAATCGCAGTTGAATCTACAGTAGATTTCGATAAATTTAGATCTGCTATCCCGCTAAGACTTAACTGGCGATTAGAGTTCTAAAGATCTCGAATTTTGATCACATTCTCATCGGTTTGGATTGATGTTGGAATGCAGCACTTATTTCTTCTTTGAAAATTTCCCTGCCATCTTTGAATCTTTTGTGTCTTCAAGAAAATGCATTCTTGACACGTCTTCGTTTTTGAAAGCTTCACAAACTACATTAAAATCTCTGCAGTGGTTCTGACTAGTTTAACGCAGATTTATGCGACACATCTCTGCTTGATGGCTTGCGATATTTTCACTCTCAATGCAAACACTTAACACAATTTCACATTAAGCAAAATCCACACTAAACAAAGGGGATAGGAGAGCGTCAGAGTTCTCCTTGATTAAGTCACATATTCCACCCATATAAACTTACTCTGCACCGAGTTCCATTGGCCGGGAAGAATCTGTTCGGATACTTATCGGACAAACTCAGTATATAT
>BMAW01127929.1:33480-115139 GCA_019974015.1 Nephila pilipes | reverse complement strand
ATATATATATATATATACTATATATATATATGTGTGTGTGTGTGTGTGTGCAGTATTATTGTGTGTGTGTGTGTGTGTGTGTGTGTGTGTGTGTGTGTGTGTGTGTGTGTGTGTGTGTGTGTGTGTGTGTGTGTGTGTGTGTGTGTGTGTGTGTGTGATATACCAGGTGAATAGTCAGTCCTTTAAAGGATTTTAATTAATCTCCTTAATTAATCAAGTTTTGAGACTAACTTCTAGTTTCCCTTGCTTTTATAAGATAATTTAATGAAAATAATGACATATACGAGTAGAAGACATGGTGAAAGAGAAAACGTTGATTCTGATATTGAACAGCATTGAAAATTCCTAATATTGGGTAAATTAACTAAAATATATTGAATGTGTCAGAAATATTTTGAATTGAAGATGCTCCAAAGAGAACGAGTTCACTCCAGTAGTACTTTGAAATTACTGCTCAATGCTCGCATGTCCAATACCCTAGACTTCATTCAAAATCAAAAATTGAGTTTACTTATGAAGTATACGCTATGAAGGTGAAGTTTAACATGATGAATGGAAAGATCTAACATCTTATTTTTGTGAGGAAAGCAAACGAAGCAAATAATTTTTTTTTTGAGTCAAGCGCACCGAGAATATACAGTTCTGAATTAGGCACTCCAAGATAAAGTACAAAATAAATGTCTTGCAGACAAAAGTCATTCGATGATTTATATAAAATCACTTGATAAACTAATAGTCACATAATATTCAGCAGAGCATTTTTTTGGGAAACAATTGATTTAACTGCTGTTGAAATTATAATAATTGTGTGTGCGTTCATCAATAAATTCTTAAAAATAAGAAAATGAAATATTATAAAACAGTTTAAGGCAACCAAGTTTAGTTTTATATCACAAATGGGAAAAAATACTCTATTATTATCCCTTCTAAGAATATAATTCTATTAACTATAATAAGATGACCAAAAATATAGTTTAATATCAGTTCTAATTTAAATAGTTTACTTTTTTAGTATTTTGCAAAATTTCTTGGAATACAATGAAATCATACATTAAATTTTTAAATTCAAGAATACAGCATTGCAATTCAACTAATAGAATTTTAGAAAACCGTTTCGGTGCTTAACATTAAATTTCTGAGTTACAATCCTTATTTTTTTAAAGGAAAACTGATGGACTATAAAGAATTCTTTCATTTTTAACATTGTTAGAATATTATTCAAAATCCATGAATGTGTTTCATATTTACTTACTTTCCCCTTATATGTATATGTTAAAAGTATAAGATTCCATGTTTTAAAATTCGTGAGCTATAACAGATATTTCTGATATCATATAGCGAAACTCTGAAAGCACGTAAAGTAAAAAAAGGTATGTTTTGAATTCCTTTTTAGAGAAATGTTTGCAAAGCAAACATGCTCCGTTCCAATGGAAGGTATGTTGAAGTCCTCTAAAGAAATACTCGAAGATGTTTTTCTTCGTATCTTTTCACATTTTTCGAAAATACGGAATATTCCACAGATAAAAGCCATGCGAGACAAGATTTTGATTCTAATAAAAGTCTAAAATATCAGTCAAAGCGCATCTTATGTGCGTAGAAGAATTTTTATGAGTCAATAACACAATTCAATACAAGTTTGGAAAAAAAAACTCTCAAAATCTTTTCTTCGCTGCATTTTCTATGACTGACTTAGATCCATTTATAATAATTCAAGTTCATGGGTCTTTTCAAAAAACATATTCTTACACTATTCAATGAATATTTGGAATATGCTTTCAAATGTATATTGTAAAGCTATGATATGTTTCTATAACATATTGCAATGCAATATAAATTCCGTGTATTTTAGTTTCGAACGTGCCTTGAAAATTTTTTTATTTCATTATATTCGAAGTAAATCAGAGTTTTCTTTTAAATTTAAAAATATTTTGACAGAAAACATAACAGGGGACTTAAAGAATATGTTTAATCAAAAACTAAAATTAAGGTTTTTTTTTAAATAATATGTTTCACTGAAAAAAGAACTAACTGATTTCCTTTATATTTTAAAGAAGCTAAGAAAGTTAATGTTTCCAATGTTGTAACACATCGATCAATAACTCCCGAGACTAACCCAGAGATGGCGCTCGTAGTAAACCAGTAACCAGGTCTTTCTAGAGTACTAACCTTTGCTTGAAACGTGTCAAAATTTTTAGTCGATCGGACCAGGAAAAAGGTTTTTTGAAGTGAAGTGAAAAAGGTTTTTTCCAAGTGAGTGCCGCGATTGCTTTCGATGGAACAAAAACAGCAACGAGTCGATGATTCAGAAAGCTGTTTATCGCTATTTACTCGCAACAAAAAAGATTTCTTGCGAAAAAAAAAAAAAAAAAAATTTGGTAAAAAAAAAAAAAAAAAAGATTTGGAAAAGCGTTGGAACGATTGTACACCCTAAAAGGTGATTAACAAAAGGTGTTATGTTGATGAATAAAAAAAAATTTTGCAAAAAAAATGTTTTCAATTTTAGACTCGGGAGTTATTGATCGATGTGTTATCAAACACATTGTACAAAAATTATAGGCTAAGAATTGTCTTTAAAATCTGTATAGTTGAATTTCATTTCCGATCCTTTTTTATTTCTCTATTTAGATATAAATTAAAATAAATCATCATTATGAAAGCTTAAAATATTATACTTTTTACTTGATTTATGTTTTCTATCCATTAAAAAGCTATAGAAATAAATTTTATTTTAAAATCGATGCTTTCTCAAGCAAATGCAATAAAACGTTATTAATTTTATCTAGTAAATTTCCTACTAAGCTTACTTTTTGTGTTAAAAGTATATAATGAATAAAGTTCTTGAAGTCAATCCTTAATTAATTTTACAATGAAACAATTCCTCTTAATGTCAGAATTTGATAGTTGAGAACATGTTGGAGTTATGATTACAAGTAATATGTTTTTTTTTTAAAAAAAAAATCTTGAGTAATGCTAGAAAATGTACAAGATACAAATTAAAATATTGGAAAATGAAAATCTGAACTATTTGTAAATTGCATGCAAACAGATATAATATAATCTTACAAGAAAAGAAAAATTACAAAGTTCGAGCAGTTCTCCGAAAAAAAAAAAATCAATATATACTGCTGTTTGTAGAAAATGCAACACCATGAAAGAATCATCAGAATCAAATGAAATTTAATGCAGAAACGACTTGTACTGATACAAATAAATGATGAAATTTTCAAAACAAAAGAAACAAATTAAGCGTCCGAAATCAGTATTTGGTGCAGCCACCATGCGCTGCAATAAGTGCTGCTATACGACGTGGCATGGAGTCAAACAGATGTTGAATATCTGCTTGAGGAAGAGAATTCCATATCGCTTGTATGCGCAACCAAAGTTCGTCTTTGGAAACTGCAGGACGCGGATCACGAGCGAGACGCCGACCAACCATATCCCACACGTGCTCAATAGGCGACATATCCGGTGAATAAGCAGGCCAAGGAAGAAGTTGCATGCGTTGTGCTGAACAGAAGTCTCGAACAGTCCGCGCAACATGTGGGCGTGCATTATCCTGCTGAAAGATAGCTCCAGGGATGCCTTGAAGGAAAGGAACGACTTCGGGCTGTAGCACTTCACGGACGTACCTGTTGCTATTGAGATTACCCTCAATTCGTATCAAATTGGATCGTCCATGATACGAAATCGCACCCCAGACCATAACTCCGGGTCGTTCGACCCCTATGTCGCTCCGGGTGTTCGACCCCTATGTCTACACTCAGGAAGGCAGCGTTGACCGGCATAACGTCTAACACGAACACGGCCATCATGGGTCCACAAATTGAAGCGTGATTCATCTGAAAAGACAACTTGGTGCCAATCAGCTCGCCTGTCTCTGTGCTCAAGAGCCCACTGCCGACGCAGCCGTCGATGATTCGCCGTGAGGGGAATTCTGTATAAAGGCACCCTTGCACGCAATCCACGGCGCAGCAGACGACGACGAATTGACGAAGCCGACAATTGTACACCTGTAGCAGTAGACCAACGTGCTGCCAGCTGCCTGGAGGAAGCTGTGCGATCATTCACCGCCATGCGGAGCAGGTGTCGATCATCGCGCTCTGACGTCACCTTCTGTCGTCCAGTGCCTGTTTTTCGAGTTGTTCGGTGCTCCTCGGTCCACTGCTTCCAAACTCGCATCACTGTGGAACTGTTCCGCTGCATACGAGCTGCTATTGCGCGATAGGAAAATCCTCCTTCTCGAAGGCCGATTATCCTCCCTCGTTCAAACTCCGTAAGTTGCTTGAATTTCTTATTCTTCCGTCGTGGAGGCATACTCAGGTCTCACTAAACGTTTGCCACTAACAAATAATCATAGACTTTTTTCAACGTCCCGCTACAGCACTTTATTTATACGCTTTCAGCATCAATTCAGAGGGCGCTGCGCGCGCCGCGCACGCGCGATGGCTCTGAAACTTTATTAATTTGCATAATATCCTATAATTGACATTTGCTGCGAATTTCATTTGATTCTGATGATTCCTTCATGGTGTTGCATTTTCTACAAACAGCAGTTTACAAATAAATGCAGAACTAAACAAAAAAACGAAACGACATTTTAAGCGTGATACATGAGATAGTTAGAATACTTTTTCTAGTGATTAAGAAATATATAAAGAATTAAGGAAAAAAATAGATATATATTGATTTTGGAACGAAGTTCCTCATTCCTAAATTCTCTAAAAGTACAACATATAAATAAAATGTCATGTTGATAAGAATTAAAAAAGGTTTTGTTTCACCATTTTATTTCGGAACTAATTACTTTCAGAAATCGTATATTATTATATAGTAGTTTAGTATAGTATATTAGCATATACTATATTAATATTTATTATACAAAATATATTCTAAACAGAAAACTCCGAAAAAACGATAAATTATACAAATAATCGCTTAAGTCAAAATAATTTAATTTTATGACGATAGCATAGTACTGAAGAGTATAGTTCTGTAGATATGTAATTTCTTAATAAAACTTACAATTTTATGCAATTTTTTGATCTATTTTAAGTATTGGCATTAACAGATAATATTAGTTTAAATTGTATATTAATTTGTTAAAACAATTATTTAGTTTCTTCTTTGGAAAAAAATGTATTTCATAATGAATGGGAGTGTAAAAGAGTTAAGTTTATGCATAAAAAGTATAGGAAAGAATCTGTTTAAGAATTAAATTTCACTTCTATTTTTGCTTAAAATTATCGAAACAAATTATTAATAGAGTAATATTTAAATCCAGCTGAGATAAAAAAAAATCAATGATTTCTATTTTATCTGCCAAATGAGGGGGGGTATTTCTATTTTATACAGTTATCAACAAAAGGAAACTTACAGACAATATTTCATCACAGCCTTCGAGAAAAAGAGGCGAATAAATCTAATTTAATCAAATGTTTCCAAGCTACCGATTCTTATTAATTCGCAAGCAGTTTAATGTAATTATAATGTAGGTTTTGAAGTGGAATAATCTCACAACGAACTATAGTAATGAACATATAATCAAAAAAATTTCTGTTTGATTCAGTTTTATTCAACGTATTCTAATACATGTACCCAACAACAATAGAGCTCTTGCTATTGTATCTTTATAAATATTTTAAACATTTAAGGTGATACCTTAAGACATTATAAATTCTAAATACATAATTAATTTTTAACTTTTATGACAGCCTTTCTTAAAATATTTCCTACAAATAGCGCTTATTAAAAGTGTTTCTACTTTTAATGTTCGGTACATGTAATAAACGCTTAGAACTACTTTTATGGCCGATTTTGTAAATAAATATTGTGTATTAAATGTAATGAAATTTCATACATTTCCAATTCGTTGTTTCCTTTATAAAAGTATTAAAAATAAGTTTTGAATGTTTATGCTGAAGTTTTATTTGTATCGTAGTTAAATTAGAAGCATACATTTATTATTTGTTTTTTGTCATACATAAGTTAAAGTAAATTAAAAATTATTATACTTTGAATTACTAGAATATGTAAATGTGAACAACGAATGATTATTAAAGTAGGCTTCGCATTGAAATAGGTACTAGAAATAATAGCTTTAAAAACATTTTAGATTAAGTTAACCAAGAAAAAATACATTAGTTTGAGACAGAATTATTAGAAAGAATCAATAAGTAAATTATTTATGTTTTATTATAAGATGACTGTTATTATGTTAGAATAATTGAATATATTACATATTAAAATTATTATATTATAATATTACTTTTGAAAAATAAGTAACTTACTTATTATTCAATTCAAAATAATATTTATTATATTAGATTAAATAAGTAAACTACTTATGGATAATTTAATTATTGTATTAGAAAAATAACCAGAGAGAGATATTACCCATTAAGTCTTTTTTAAAATATAGATTATGACTTATTTAAGGGTATTATTATTTGGTTTCCTTATAAATAAAATATTTAATAATAACAATGCATATATATTTTACGCATTATAAACACAATTTGATATTCATAACACCAAATAATATTGTGAACATTACATTGTGTTCAACAAAGTTAAAAATAATTGGTTACATTTTCCATTTGGCTTAAATATCGCTTTATGATTAGTCTTAGTAATTAGTAATAATTTTCTCAATGCTTACTCCATAAATAGGAAATTTCCTTATGTGTAAGATTAGGACAAAAAATTAGATTCTGTATCCTTGATTGCATAAGTAAGTGAATTATTCTACAATTAAATATTTAAGCTCAGCGATAAGAAATCTTTAAGATCACGATTATTAACTAATTACGGATATACAATGCTGCTGCTGTGGCTGTGTTTAAACTTTTGACTGAGCACGATTGTCTTAGTGCCTACTTGTTTCGTTTTAACATTATTAACTCACCTATACGTGTTTTATGTGATTCCACACCAGCCATGACTGCTGCACATCTGGACGAATGTTCTTTAAATAATTTAAATTATATTGTAAAATAATATTGGAGAGCTCGTTGCCTAATGACATAATGTTCAATGGCCTGGCATTTGTTTAATAATTATCATGGATATACAATGCTTACATATGATGATAAAGAATTGTATTTTAAGGTGACAAATAACATTCAAAACACAATTTTGGGCCGAAATATCGATTTTTTTTACTTTTGATCTCCTATTTTAATCCACTGTTTTGTGTTTACAATTCTATTTTAACTTTGTTTCAATTTTATTCAGAACTAAGTGATAATATACTATTATACTCAAGTAATATACTTTAATACTAGTATGTTACCTGATCATAAATTTCTCTAGCCAGAGAGGCTCCAAAAATGAGTTTTTTCAAATATTTTTCATTACTTCAAAACACAGTTTCGCAAAATGTCATGCATCAATGAACTAAGATGTTTTTCAAATACTTATACATAGAATAGATAATTTTTAAGATTTTATATTGAGTAGAAGTCTTTATATATTACAATAAAATGAAAATTACAACAACGTCTACAGATAATTCCAATATTCAGAAAATAGAACTACCGTAATTTCCTTATTTTGATAGTAAATCGTAGGGATTTACTATCATAATAAAAGTCTATTCTCTAGATAATGTTATATTCTGTATTATTCAATTTACAAATTGTCAATATATATATTTTCTTTTGAATCATTACATTTTGAGTAAAGTCTTGATTATTACTTATATTTATATAAAATGTCCTTTTGTCAGTAAAAATATACGTTAACAAAACTTTTCTTTGGCTTTTCTTAATTTTAAAGCCCCATAAATTCACAAAATAAACATTTATAGGCAAATTTAGGTTAATTCCAAAAATGATCTCTGCAAGTGTACTATTACCCTAAAGGATGCACTTTCCTACAAAATTAAAATAGAAATTTCAGATCATAATTGAAAGAAATAAAAATGTGTCCTTATAAGCGTACATAATCTCTAAATTTTAATTGCTAAAATTTTGACCGTGAGTTACCGGTAATAAAGACGCATATACCATAAACTACATTTTATTAACTAATGTGTATGTACTTATCGCTTCACGGAAGAATATTTTGTAAGCTGTTGACCCAGTTCTTAATAATCAAAGTGAATCTGTGCTACGATGGCACAAAAGAGGTCGTTTAGGTTGGTGTTTCCAGCGTGTTAACGGAATTCACCGACTTCGAGTTAATGTACTGTTAACTGACAAAGCACGATTCCCTTTGTAAATGAATTCGCAATGGCTATCATTCGGGTGGCAATAGAGTGTGTCAAGATTTAATTATGCTCACCAATTGGTATATCAGCCGTTGTCATTGCATAGAAGTGTTATCTGTTTTGGGTAAGCTTTCGTTCTTTGAAGCTACGTCCGAACCACACAAAAGTATTGAATGAGTTTTTTGGATGGAAATAAACTAAAATTTACAACATTATAAAATTGTTTGGTTATCTTTTCCAATAATACCTTCCAATTCTGTTATATATTTTTAATTCTGATCAGTATAGATACATTTAATTTAAACTACTAAGTAATCATTAATCATATTTTAATTGTTATTTTCGTTATGTAATTGTTTATTTATATGGCTTTGAAATTGAAACTTTCGTAAGCGGTACAAATATATTATATTTTATTATTTGGTGCGACATTTAAAGACAAATAAAAATAGACAAATAGAAATTCGTTAATTTAATAACTATTTCAGTGTTTTTAAGTTTAATTAGTATTCATCTGCGGAAAATCAATAATACTCATAGGTAGCAATGTTTCGTTTTGATTATTAAGTCCGTTACCTGTTATTTACTATGGACTATTTGTAATAAAAACAATAAAAATATAGTCACAGTTAAAATAATAAGCAAAAACGAACTAAAAAACAAAATAAAGATTTTTTTTGAAAGCAATATAATTGTTTGTTATGTTCACGAATTTATTTTATTTAATACCTGTATATATATCTGTAAAACATACTTTTTAAAAATAATTTTTTAATTTGTTTTACATGTTAAGTTAAGAAATGCTTTTTCAATGCAGAAATTTTTGTAGAATTAGAATCGGCGAATGTTGAGAAAGAAGTGGAAAGAAAGTACTGATTAAGACTTAACAACTTTTAAGCTTAGCATAAACTCATTCAAGGCAATTTTCCTTTAAAATCCTTTTTTTTTCGGTGATATAAAAATGTATTACTTTTTCATTTGAAAAAAAAATTAAAGTAAGAAACTGTGAAATATTTAGTAGAGAACCATAGAAAAACAACTAGAAAGCTTTTATTCAACAGTCTTTTATTTTTTTAATACATAATTCGAATACTGAACCAAAACAAAAATAATTGGACTAGAATCCTAAAATACATACTTATTAGACTTACTAAATAAAACTAGCATTGATCAAAGGTTACTTAAGATTGAAATAACTTTTTAAGAAATTTAATTTTGAAAAATCGGGAAATTATAAACAATGTCTATACTAGCACTGTTTGAAAAAGTGATACGTTTCCATTTCCGTTGTAAGTAAAGAATAAAAGTCGCGGTTGTTTGAATACAAAATATTAAAAAACGCGAATTCAATTAAAATCTTAGTGATTAATCTCTTTTAAGTTGACTGAGACATTAGAAATTCTATCTTGAAAGAAAGGTATTTAGATTTCGAATTAAGGGCTATGCCCAAATGGAACTTTCTTCATTTTCAGCAACATGTAGAAAATAAATAAAAATTAGCACATTGATAAGGATCTGGGTCACACTTTTCTCTCTCAAATATTAACAACTATGTAAATGACAAGTAAAACATATAAGTTTAAGCAGTTAAGGATATTAAATGTCAGATTATTTCAGAACACTTTTGACTGAGTAAAAATTGCTAGTATTCCTTTACTAGGGACTTTTTCCCCAACGGTAATGATCTCTTGTTCGACAGTTCTTTTATAAAGTTTAAGTTAAACTAATTATAAATGGCGAGATAGATTTTATTTATTTAAAACCTGCAACACCTGAAAATAGTAAATCCATAAATTAACAAAAAAATAATACAGAATTTAATTTTAAAAAAGGAATTTTATATATTTAATAAAATAACAAATTCACTGGAATAAATTTTTAAATTCAAACATCTTCAAAATTATACAATTCTGTTAACTAACAAATTCTGTCATATTCGAGACTCATGTGGTTTCGCAATTTTTATTACTAAAATATATGTTAAAGCGTGCGCAGCTCATACAAGTGCTAAGTTTATATGCCAAATTCATAAGATATTATTATGTTATAAATGGGCATTTTTAAATACAAAAAAGATATTGTGAAAGAAATTTAAAAAGAGGGAGGAAAGGAGGAATTGATATAAGGTTCTAAATTATACCAAGTGAGCGATTATGCTTCAAATATGGCAGTACTTTTGGACCTACCTTAGTGAAGAAACTGTAATAGACTTTTTACTCTTAAAAGTTAGGTAATAAACAAGATTTTGTAAAAAAAAAGGCTGCGTGCAATGTTTTTCGTCACACCAAGAAATGGTATGTATCTTATTTTTTCCATGATTAATCACATAAATTTTTTGTGTATATTAAACCATACAAAAACTGATTTTAAAATTTTAGATTATTTCTTATAAATCGTATAAAATGGGCTCTATTGCAATTTTTCTTTCAAACAAATACTTTCAGGATATTTTGTGATGTCGTTTAAACTGAAAATTCCTCTAAATAAATGAAACGTAACTTGTATTGATTGGATTAGAGTTACTAAATTGTAATGAATAGAACTGAGGAAATTCATGTACACTCGCAAGCATGAAGCATTTAATATGAGGTTAGTAATCTAGAGAGTGATAAAGACAGTGAGCTGAAGTTACCAAGTGAAACTTATGTATTAGACCTGCGTTGAGTAAAGAGATTTAGGAGTGAATCCTGGTAGGATCTACAAAGCGTTAAGCACTTGATCCCTTTGTAATTTTTTCAAGGCTTCCAACCCATTGGGGGCGTTAAGAAGAGCAATCTTTATAATATCTAAACGTAAGATTAAGCACGAGCAAGTTGTATGATGAACATTAAATATTCATAACTTGAATAAAACTTCTTAGTTATCATCTTATATATATTCTTAGTTATCTAAAATAAAAACTTCTTAGTTATTATTTTAGTTGTAATTTTATGATTTTCTATTATGCTTACTAATAGCATGAGAAGGAATTAGTAATTAAGAGTCAGAACAGTATATCAGTTTCAACATACTGAAATTTTATATTCTGCAATATAATACTTGTAGAATGGAATCACAAATAAAAGTATTAAGGATTATTTTTCAACCAATTTCCTGTTAAAAAATAAATTCTATTATATTTTTGTATTTTGTTTTTTTAGAAAGAAAACAACTAATGTTGTGGGGGACTGTGACGATATCCTATTACCTACTATGTCCTTAAGCTTGATCACAAATTAAAATTTTATGTTTAATATCAATAAATTAAAACAGTCACATGTATTTATGCAAATCACTTATTTATTTATGTTCTTAAAGGAAATGCGCTCTTTCACTTCATGGTTACCCAACACATTTATTGACAAATTTTACTCAAATATTATACATCGAGCTCACCTGGATACTCGGATTCGAGTGATGTAGTTATAGTACGCTTTATATTTCGCTTCTATCTGACAGAGTCGGATCTTTGCTTTAGCATAGTTCAAATTATATTCAAACACGCATTAGTGTATTCTACGTAACTACAATTCGATTCCTTCTCACTCCTGCTTTCCCTTCAACTAACTTCGGTGTATTTTATATATCCGTTTTTCACGACTTCTTCATTGCACTTTTTATCTAATTAATTTGCGTAAGCACGCTTTATTTTAATGGGTTGAGGTTTTATTTTTTGTAATTTGAATTACAAAGATTCCTCAAGGTAATTAATAGATGAACGCGAATAGTCCATCGTTACACGGTCAAATGCATCATAATCCCATTCTTTCCTTAAATCAGACTCTTGAAGAAAGAAAACATATCTCTGTCAATCCAACGATAACTTGAAAATGGACGAGGAAAAAAATTCAGAAGGTGGATAGCGAAACTAAATTCGCTACCCCATTTCCTTCCGCCGACTCGCTTCAATCTTCTAACGGAATTGAAATGTAAAACAATGAATATTTCATGAAACTTCACTCTCTTTCTGGTGGCTTCTGCGGTCCTCTTTTCACCACGGAAGATACAATGTTGGAAGACACCGTTCGCAATTTCTCCATTGAATGGGTCCGCCCTACAATACGCGACGGTGAAGCGTCTCTCTTGTGTGGCAGACACATTTCCTGATCCCTCGCATAGGAGGAAGGAATAAGGACAATGAGGATCGCGTGCAGCAAATGAATCGAGAAAACACGGGCGGAAATTAGGAAAGAGGAGTTGCTTGGAAAGATCTGAATGGCAAATTTAAACTCGAAGTTGCTTGATTTGTATTGGATCGACAAAGCAGAAATAGGAAATGAGATTTATAAGTTCAATTTTCTAATTAAATGAAAAGCATCTTTGACGAGTATTGATTGTCAAATTGTTCATAATTAGATCAAAAAATTCTTGGAAATTTTAATATGAATTTATAATGAAATATTTCCCTTACAAAGAGTAAAAATGTAAGTAATTATTTTCAATTGAAGCTTTTATTCAAAGTAGGACTAAAATGTATGAAAATAATTTTACATATAAAACAATGTGAAACTTACAAAAGCCTGAGGAATTAATACTTCTTTGATCTCATGTATAAGTATGGTACTTAATTTATTTGAAATTTGTGGGTATCTTTGTTAAGAGCCTCAACCTTTTATAAATTATATATTACTTTATATTTGAAAATAATTTTTATACATTTTGGTGCATCTTTAAGAAAAGCTTAGTTAATTTTTTTTCTTATCTTTATTTAATTATTTTAATCTGGAAATTTAAGACTAAAAAAGTAATTACGGGAGCTATAAGTATATGCAAAATTTCAACTCAATTGAACATTGTTAATTTTAAGGCCCGAATTCTCAGAGCCCTTATAAGTCTATTTTGTTGAGTTACTGCAACTCCCATTACTGGAATTACTGTTAATCGTATGACATTGAGAATAACTGATATCATCTTTCTGTTAAATATTGGATTATTTCAATTAGTAAAATTCTTGGTTAGTAACAAATTCATCTAATGGATCGTATCTGAAATAGCTTTAAACTTTTTTTTTTCATAATTGTCTTATTAATTGGATTAATATGTAGTACATGTATATTAATGGAATTTATGGCAGTTTACTTCTGTTTTGGTGAAAGGGAAATGATATTTGATACGAGTATCGTTTTAGGAAGATATTTATAATCCAAATAACTAGTAAAGAATTTATTAGAACAAATTACTATGGTGGATTTTGAAAGACTTATTATTAATAAAAAGTTTTATGTTTATCATATCTGAAAAAGTGTAGGTGAAAAAAATGCACAGAGAACCGTATATGAGCCAGAAATTGTAATGAAAGTTTTCTTGCTCCTTTGCTTTAAATATGGTTAAATTATGAAAATAAATTATCATTTATTTATAAAAGTCCATTAATGGAAAAAAATTATAAATTAGCATAAAGTATCACTACATTAATTATTGGTTACTGTTCAAAGAAGATTAAGATGTTATTCGTCTGGGAAGAATGTATTAATTAAAATGAAGGTCACAGTTAGGGATTAAATACCATTGTAAATGATGAAGATATCTTGACAAGTGCAATAGATATTCTTGTAATTCTCTGGTTTCAAAAACATATTGAAAGGTTATTCACTAACTTTTCTTTTTGAATCATAAGCATGATTTGATGAAAGTGAATGAAATATCTATAAAAAAAATGGGTGCATAAAGTTGCTCTCTCTTTATCTTCTGTTTCAGATTCAATTTATATGACAACAAAAACCAGATTAAAGCTTCGTTAAGTGCTTAATACAAAAAGCGCTCTTTAATCCAGAATTTTCCTAGTGACTATAAAATTAAATTAACTCATTGCTCATTAATTTAATTAAATTAAGAAAACACAGCATAAAAGAAAAATTAATATAGTGCAATGATGGTTAAAACATAAAGCGAGGAGTTACTCTAGTCACATGTTTAATTTATTCATTTTATTAGCACTTAGAGAACACTTCCTGGTAATCGAGACAGTTAACTGTACAGTAAACTGTGTACACACTCTTGTAATACTGTGCAAACGTCATACATTACCCGCTAGAAAACCGTACATACTGTTCTGAAATGAAAACTGACGGTAACAATAAATACTAGACGAAAATTCCATCAGCGCTTTGCCACGATCTCGTGATCAAGGTCAATAAACTCCTGAATCCATATGAAAATAACTGATAGCAAACGTCTCGATTAGTATTCGACTATATAAAGTGCCAAACATAGGGAAATGAAAAAACTCATGTTATCTATATTTTAAAACAACAGTATGTGAAGTAGAAATAAGATTAATATCAATGAAAATATTATTTTCTTTATGCTAAATTATCGAAAATAATATTGGAACTGTAAGGTACGAGTATAAAAGATCTTTTCTTTCGATTATCTAAAATGATTTAAATCAATCATAATAAATAATGGTTTAGTTAGGCTAATTGTATATCTTTGGATTCCAGTAATGACATATGACGTTTTATAAACCAGGACAGGTATTTTGGCATCATTAAAGAAAGAAGAGCAAGTGTTTACTACAAAGGGTTGAAAATACAAATAATTGCTTCCCTATGCAACTTTTAAGTAGCTGTGCAAATAAAAGTTAAAACTATTCATGGAAATTTTTATCAAAAGCACATGAAATTTAAAACTGTTTATGGATACTTTATCAAGTTTTTTTTCTAGAAAAAGGTAATTAAGCTACAACCTTAATTGTTCTGGAATGTTAGAATCTTGTTGCATAAAGTTACCATGAACACCGTAAAATGATTATAAGCTACTTTAATAACAGTTCTGTTTTTTCCATACATATGTATAACTCCTCTTCAGAATTTTCTTAAGTAAGAAAGAAATTCTCTCATGAAAGAATTTTACTTAAAAAGCTGGGAACTTTTACATTAATTATTCCGAATTCGCGTGAAATACGATTAACTCACCCCATGCATCTCTTTCTTTATTTCGATACAGTAATGAAGAAATGCAATTAAGTTCTAAGGTAATTATCTTAGCAGAGCTCTCCGCTTGTATAAAGTGATCATCAAACACTTAATTGCACATTTAGCCCTTGCGGACTGTGTTTAAAACTCGGAAAAGTAATTCGATATTCGAGAACACTGACTGCTCTGAGGTTGAAGAAAAGACTTTTTTGGGAAGTTCTGTTTCACTAGGATTTTTCGAAATCGTTTGCGAGCTGTAATCCAATATCATTTTATTCTTTCGAGTACTGTAACTGATCAAGCATATTTCAAAATTAAAAATATTCTTTTCATCGAAGCCATTTTTTTTCAGAAATTCGGCTAATTTTCGAACGTAATTCAAGAATTTCACTTACAAGAGTAATAAGGACATCAACAGTTTTGTTTTTTTGTAAGATAGTTTTTCGTCTTTTAGATAAACTTATTAAGAATTAGCAGAGTAATTTGATTCTTTTAAAGTCACACTAAAATTTTATACTTCTTGAATAAAAGAATATTTATTGTTCTCTTGGAGGTTATATTCGCTTCAAATCCAATTCTTAAATTACAACCAACTAGTAATCTAATTTTATTTTAATATCTTGAATCCCATAATTGGATTGTGTTCAGAAAATTATTTTTTTTTATTATAACAACTTTCAATTCACCCAAAACTTCTTGTACCTTGATTTTTGAAATTCTTTACATCTTCATATTTAATTATATAAATAAAGCAATTATTTATAAACTAATTTTCCTGTTTTGTAGTTAATTTGTAAAAAATGTGTAATTGAAATTATAAAAAAATGATCTGAATAATTACAGAATCCAATGACAGTTATAGAATTCAATTTCGGCCTACTCTTTTTATCTGATAAACTGATTGTTAAAGTTTTTTGAAAAACTAAAAATCAACTATTGGACAATAAATTAATCAATTTTAAGTTTTAAATAAATTTAACCCTTTATAAAATAATCAATTTTAAGTTTTAAATAAATTTAACACTTTATAAAATAATCAATTTTAAGTTTTTAATAAATTTAACACTTGTCCTGGCCTGCACAGTCTCCAGATCTATCATCCATTGAAAATATCAATCCATGGGTTGCTGAGAGATTGGCCCATCACCCCTCTCCAGCTAATTCAGTTAATGAAATGTGGCATAGACTTGAAGCAGTATGGATTGAGTTGCCCGTTTCTGTCATCCAAGCCCAGTTCGACTCTATGCCTAACCGGGTAAAGGGCGTTTTAGCTGCCAGAGGTGGCTGCTGTTTCTACCAATGTCGCACACCTGTAAGCCCCCAAACTGTTTGCAAATTTAATTATTTTGGCTTCATGCCATACTGTTTACGTAAAATAAATATATCTTTTGTATTTCCTTTCCTTCATGTTGTTGCCATTGTAATGACCAGCAGTGTACATATTTATTTCTCTATTTAATAAATAGCAATTGTGTAGATCTCTATTTAAATACATGAAAGCACAAAGGAAACGAAAATTTAAAAAAATATTATATGCATTTTAAACGCAATTTATTTCCATTATTTAAGAAAAGTTTTCTAAATATATGTTAATTTATTTCAATATAAATAATATTTTTTATTTAGTTAATTGAAATTAAGATAATCTGAGGACTATTAGTAAAATCGACTGCTCAATTTCAGACCATGCTTAAGTGATGAAGATGATACTTATGGTAACTGAAAGACGTCTTCAACAAGTAAAATTGACCTTATTTTATGTCATTTTTTTTAACAATCCTAACTCTTTAAAATTAAAATCAATGGATATTATATTTTTATATGCAAGGAAAGCCCTATTTATATACGTAAATAATTATATATTATCAGTAAATAATCAATATCTGCTCTTTACATTTGTAAATCATTTATCTAGTTTTTGGTACAACTTGCTTAAAATCTACAGCTTTTGTGACTCTAAAAATGTACAGAATAACCATAAAATAACATCATACACAATGAACATGATTATATTTTAAAGTTTTGAATGTAATTGAATTGTAAAGTTTTAAGTAATATAATATAATTCAAATTTTTCCTTATTTGTATTCAAATAATGTGTAGTGTATTAAGTACTTATTTGAAGAAAAAAAATATGATCTCTATATCAGAAGAAAACTCATTTGATAATGAACAAATTTTAGTACTAAGAATAAAATAGAGTATCCGAAAAGTGTATCCGAATCCTCAAAAAGCATATTTTGAGGATTTCACACATTTTACAAGTACTGATATTTTTTCTATGGTAAGGTATGTATGTACAATTTTAAAAAAATTGAGCTATTATACATTCTATTTATCAAATTCTATTAAAAATACATCTACAGAATCAGTGAAGTACCCTCTATTTTTAATAGTAAAAAAAGGAAAATTTAAAGCATTTTAGCGTCTCAGTTGCCTTAAGCTCGTACTACATTCACTTCACTTCTACTTTACTTCCGCAATGCAATTTTGAAGAACAGTTGATTCTAACCCATAATAGACCTCATAATTTAACAAAATTATTTTTCATGAAATCCGAACTCGAACATACGACTCATTTAATATCCTTATGATTTTATTTACCGAACGGCACGGTTGGTTTGGAAAAGCATTGACCAGCGGGAGTGTATATTAAAGCCTAAGTTAATAAGACATGTATCGTAATAGTTAAACTTTGAAATTCAAATTTTCTAAATACTCGCCAAATAACTCATTACTAATTTTAGTTTTAATATTTGCAAATAGTTGTTTTTAAAGATCTAGTATAATTATTACTTAGTTTTGGAAAACTAATTTTGGTACCTCGAATAATAGTAATTATTAGAGCCAGGGGGAAAAGTCAGTCTTAAATTTTTGCCTCAAAAGTCCTTTTAATATTAAATATAAAGCACTCAAAATTAATTTAATATATTTTTGAACACGGAATAAAGTAGATCATAGTTAAGAATTTTAGGTAATATTTATATTTTTTTAGTAATTGTACATCTGTTAATAGGAAGGCATTGATAGTTAAAAATTTTCTTGGAATAGGACTTTCATCTTCAAAGGTATCATAACAATACTTTAGTTTAAAATATACCTTATATAAACTTTTAGTTTTATATCTATGTAAACCTTTGTTATAATATAATGTTGTAGCAAAAATACGGAACAAAAAATACTGAATTATACTGAATAATAAGAACAATTTCGTAGATATTTGTGTTACATATTTTATTGATGAAGATAATGTCACTATCAAGTATAAAACCTTTTATCAAAATTCTCTTCCACAGGGCTTTCACACTCAGGTAAATATTCATAAGACAAAACTCTAAAGTCTACGTGAACGGGAATGTGTACGTCTGATCCCTGTCTTCCTTTCCTTCTGAAAGCCTCACACAACTCTTTAGAAAGACAAAGACGAGAAAATTAGAACAAACATTTGCCCTTCTAAGAAAAACAACAACAATCCCCAGCGTAACGGAAAAGAAGCACCAGATAAACAACGACCCCTTTCCCTCTTTCCATGGCAATAGAAAGTTTCGTTCAAAAAATCTCACTACTGAATAAAGAACAATGTTTAAGAAAAAGAACACAAGAGGGATTTGAAATCGCGTCTGTCTGTCCAACACACTAACACCATCCCAGGGAAGCATATGTCACTTGGGATCAAGTCGGCTTTGAAGCAAAAGGAGCAACCATCGGATCTGGCAACAGCCCTGAAACAGCAACAAAAATGGGAGGCCATTTTTTAGGCCAGCAGCTCTAATGGAAGAAGGTATTACTCTTCTCCCTTATTTCGTATGGAAGTTCGTAGAAAGCCGTTGTTTACCTAAAAACAGGCAGTGGCCATTTTTTTTCTATCGCAGTTTATCACTCTGATATGGTACTTCCATTTGTTTTGTAAAGTAGTAATGTTCAATCGAAGATTTTGATTGCAGAACATTTTTTGTATTCTTAAAATTTTTAGAGGAAACATTTTGTAAAATAAATGAAGAAGTTATAAAATGTTTTGTTATATTAGAGAAATTTTAAATAGTTTAAATAATCGTTTGCGATAGGAAGAAATCAATTTAGTTTCAAAGATCTGAAGATAGGTATACATAACAACTTCATTTTTTTCCTTTAAGGAGTTAATGTCTGTATTTATGTAAAGCCATATGAAAATAAAGAAAACTCGATACAAATTGGCCAGACGGTGCGAAAACAATTGCTTAAATTCTTATTGTTTGATCTTTTTAAATAATTCAAGAAAAACAACAAAGGTAAAGTTTTCTATTACGTTTGAGATTTTTAGGGTCATAACATAGACTAAGCATTATAGTTACATAAAGAATTATATGCACCAGATACTTAAAAATACAATTAATTTGAGTGTTTTTAAAATAATCGTGTATGTGATGAACATGTGTTTTTATTCTTTGTAGATTGTTGTTTAATGAGTTTGACGTTCGATGAACGTATCATTTTCCGAATTTATACTTTTTTTTATCACAACATATATATTAATTACACTAGAAAACATAAAAGCTACAAACATACTAATAATTACGAACTCAAATCTCTATTTAATATTTACAAGTTGTAATATAATTTTCAATATAATACAATAGGAGGTATAACTTAAATACGTCTCAATTTTTCAAGCGATGTCAATTTCCTTTTGTATTTTGTGAACTGCATTCATTAATCTCACAATTATAATACCTTAACTATTACTCAACGTCAGCGACGTATACATATATATAATGGTAGAGCATTTGTAGTGTCTGTAATTACGCGACTATACCATTTGAAATTTCTTTTTTAATTTAAATTTAATTAAAATCATTTCGATTATCTGTTTATTCTGGCCTTATTTTGATTAAATCTATTCACATCGTAAAAGATAACTTGAAATGCTTGTTTTTTAACTTACAAAAGCATCATATTACGAAATTTATAATTCTAATATTAAGACGTAATTAGATTTCTTATTTTAAATATCGAAAAGTAGGTAAAATCCTGTGATTTGATAATTATATTAATAAAATAGTTTTGATAAAATACTTAATTTTGATTGCATTTCTACAAAGGAAAAATTGTCCATTTGCTTTCAAATGCATTGAAAAAGTAGGTTGGATTATGATGGAAAAAAATACTTATATCTCTTTATCTCTTAAAAGTTCTTCTGCAGTTTCAATAATTCGGTAAGTTTGTTTTGAAAGTCTTGTATCTAAAGAATACATCATCCCCCAAAGCATTTCTAAACCTGAAAGTGGGTTTTGTTTGAAAGGCACATAAACTTTACTGAGAGTGGCTTACATCAAATTGCAAAAAAGGTTCTAAAATTCTGGAAAACAGAATGTTGTATTTGTTTGGTATAGAAAGAGAAATGGAGGGCTCGAAAATAATTCTTGGTCTTTTTTTTCAAATAAAATCCTCCTAGGGGTTTATGTTAAAGATTATTTACAATTTCTTTCTCTTTTGTATACTTAAAGCACTCTAAGGCTTAGTAAATAAATTCTAAAATATTTGCTACAAAGCTTTATGAAGACTTTGTCGGAAAAAAATATTCTATAATTTAATACATTTCTGTTAAACGATTAGTTATAGTTAGGCTAAATTATAAAATGGAATTCATGATACATAATATTTATAGTTAACGTATTTAAAAAATATATCAGATTACTGGAAAAACTAAATGTTCTTAAAGTAAAAAAATAATAATAATAAGAGTACTTTTGTTTGTTTTGTGCATTGAACATCTTCAGCAAATAAATTTCTGCCAGGCACTATATCCACTAACCATATTCAATACACCTCGTGATTTTGAAATAATATCAGATTATGTGATCAACACTTGAGTTGGCACCCACTCTCCACACTCACAAATTATTAGACCTGTATAACTTTATATTTTAAATGAGAACACCAAAAACGCACTATCCTGTATGTTATAGCCATTGTAGAAAATAAGCAAAAATATATGGCTTAGTTTTATAGCTAAGCACAGCTTTATATAGTTTTTATCATTTAAAACATAATTTAAAATATTATGATCAAAAAAAATTATTTATGTTCTAGACCATCCTTTAGTGTGGTGTGAAAATATGGAATGGAGGTTCCAACTCAGGTGTCTTCCTCCTCACTTCACCAAGGTTGAAAATAATGAAATCTGTCTCTTATAGCCCTTGTATTGTTGTACGATATCAAGAAACAGTGAATCAATCAATCACTTGAGGCTTTGTAGAAATGTTGAATGGTTTTGTTATAAAATTTCTAAGCACACACACTTTGTGTTTAAAATGTAAGTCATAGAAATTAAGTTCAATTTCTGTCAAATTTCTGTCATTTATTTCTTATCAAAAATAAGGAAAAGAGTAATTTTTAAAGTACAGAATTTATTTGTTTTTATTTCAAATTTTATTATAATATTTACAAAATTATTAATATTTATAGTTAAAATACAAGCGATTATTATAAACAAATTAAATGTTATACAATAATTAACTTGTCTGTCAAAGTATAAGACACTTCGTATGTTAACATGTAATTAAAATAAGATAGTAAATTAAACTTTGTACGAATTAATTCAGCAACAAAAAAGTATGTTTTGGATTTAAATGAAAATGTCTAGCATTTAATATGATGAGCTCTATTGTAAATTTAATGTCATGCAAAGATTTTGAATAGGATTCAAATAATAATTGCAGGAATAAAAATTGTTTACGCCTGAAGCATTATCCAGAAGAAAATTAAGTTTTAATTAAAGTATTGAAAAACAAAAAAAGAGACAGTCTCACAACTGTCTTAAAATTTTAAATAATTTGATTGTAGTTTCCCAAACTGTTACTTGGATTCCGGATTATGCATAAATAAAGTTAATATGTATGAATACATAGGTTAAAAATGCTTAATTTTATGTGAATTAGTTTTCAATCCCAGGATAATTGTGTAGAATATTTATCTCATGTGGATATAATACATTTTTGAAACATTCATTACCATGGTGAAGAACGGATATAAACCTGATAAATATACAAAAAAAAACTTTTTATTTCATAAGGAATTATTTTAAATGGGTTATTTATTCTAATTAGGAGTAACCGTATTAATTTTTATAAACTTTTTAAGTTTCAATAATTATGGTTTTTTTCTTATTTATTTATAATGCTGTACATTCTTATAAGCAGAATTAGGAACAAAATATCTGTATTCTGTGGGTAATTTGCTGCTTTTTGTATGAATAAAAAGATTTACTGACTAATTTGACATTTTTATTCGTTTGTTTTGGGAACAAAATAGTATCACGTATTTATCAAAAGTCCAGAAAGGCTTAAATATCTTTTAAAAACAGCCTAAATTCAAGATATTTGTTAAATTCATCATACTCCAATTATTCATTATACAATACAAATTTTACACCCCACCCTCCTCAAAAAATGAGACACCCTTAGTAAAAGGCGCGATTTTCATCACAGATGGATAAAATTGTGATTCAGTCCATTAAGAAATTATAAAACCACTTTAAATTTGATTATTATGAAATGAAATGTGCGAAAATTCCTAATACAATTAAACAAATGAAATATATTATATCATATTTATTGTAATTAGGTTTCAATAACTTTGAATAATGTAATAAATTATTCAGTTAACAAAAATATTAGAAATAAATGAAAACACACAGTTAAGAAATTATAAAATAACTTGTCTAAGAACAAAAATAATATGAAAATTCATATTATATTGATTTCTGGTCTATTTCTTTCTATTAACCTCAGACACTCTGTTTTTCATTGATATAACCAGGTATATTGTACCTCTCTCTTATTGTGGATACTTCCAGTTCACGGGCTGCTGAAAACTGTTTAATAGTAGCAAATATTTTGCGACATAATATATCACTAAAGGTATATTAGGGGTTCAAGTTTAAACTCTTACTTGGTCATGGCAAAAAAAATTTTTTTTTCGTTTCCAAACAATTTCTGAAAAGATTTAGAAGTATAACAAGAAGCATTATCCTTCTTAACTATCCAATTAGCACCACCTACTAAAGTCCCAAACGGCATCGGATGTTAATATAGCATAGCTTGATGTTGTGCAGAGTCCATACTATAAATCTCACAATTCATCATGACTAAATGCTCCCCAAAACTTTACTGAAACTTCTCACATTTGTCGACTAAAACATTCCTTAGAATTCTTCTTCAAATCACGTCAAAAGAATTTGCAGTTGTAGGGACCATTAAGTTTAAATTTCCTTTCATCTGAGAATATATGTTGTTTCCGTAATATATTATTTTCGGATCGTATCCTCCCTTTTCGATGATGTTTTCATAACTTCGGTATCTTCTTAATTGTCATAAGATTTGTATTAATACTTCATTTAAAATTCTTTTCAACTGTGACGTTAGCTTTTTTTTTTTGCTAAAACATTTCGCAATTTCACAAATCCAAAAACCTTTTTTTTAATTGATAGTCAAAAATTTTTTGATTGTCCCTTGCTGTCAAAATTATTTTTCTTCCTTATCACTTATTTTGTTTGAATCGTCTTTCTAATTATGTTAGTGTGAATGATAGTTCTTGAAAGCATCACTAACCTAGCTATTCCCCTTCCAGATATACCAGAACCCTAATAAAATTAAAAAATTTCTCACTTCGCCTTTATATTACTCTTTAACCAAGGCATCTTCAAATAAATAGTTGATAACACAATTAAAACATACCCTCTTGCTCCTCAGGTAATGTGGTCATGAAATACTAGCACATGCCTTTCATAATGAATTTTACGTGACGTATAATAATAAGCTAACTTTCTCAGAAGATCTTATAATTTCTTAACACACACCTTTTTCAATTTTGTAGAAAAATGAGTAGACCTTAATGGAATTTAGATTAATTTTTAAAAGTTGCAATAAGTACAGAAAGTACTTCACGATCCACTTTAAAAGCATGTGCGCTTAAAATTTGCATATTATGTCTTTTTTCAGAAATGTGCTAATTCGTTAGTGGTCTTATAATTTCTTAGCAAACTATATTAAAGAGCACTAAATTATCATGTTAATGAGGAAATTAACTTCTATAAGAAAGAATTTTCTCATTGCAACAATACCAGCAATTACAACCAGCCTTCATTCCAAATTTCACTCGAATCCTGTCATTAATTCTAGACATAATCTGGAAAAAAACAATTAGGTAACAAAGTACTAGGTTATTTTGAGCAAACGATTAATTAGAAAAAGAAATACTGCTCAATTTTGCTGTCACACCTTACACATACTTTTTTAACAGAAATATTCTTCTAATCAATTATTGTTTAAATATTATTTTTTTACTTATGTTTATTAAAATGGAAGGATATTTAAAGTATTGTTGTTCAAATAATAAAACGAATTGTTCGGAGAATTGACGCTCTCGAAAACTGTGCGATAAATTTTTATGGATGTAACTCGTAAATATATAAACTAGTGAATGACTTTTTAATTCTTCAAAAAAAATCAGAAATTGTATTTCCTTTTATTTAATAATTCCTAAATTACTGGTGTTAATTAGATCAAATTTTGAGTTAACAAGTATGAGAAATATAAATTGTAAAAAATTTAAGTACGCAACAGTTCCCTTTATTTTTATAACTACACTTAATTGTTATGTTTTAAGAACTATTACATTCTCATATTTTTATTTTTTGAATAAAAAAACATTTATCTATTAATGCAAACAGTTAAGAATTGTATAATAAAATTTTACCAAATCAAATATTTGACAAACTTATTTATAGCACAAGGAGACCTATTTTTACGAGCTTTTATTTAACATCTTCTGTTCATATGAATATATGCCTTTCCAGTTTAAGATAAACACTCGAATTTTAACCAACTTCCTATCATCCAATCAAGCTGAAATTTTGCTTGAAAGCATGTAGAACTCCAACAATTATACAATATTATGATATGATCAAATAATCACCCCAAATTATGAGGAGTCTAAGGTCCCGGGCCTTGCACTTAATAATGACCAATTTTGCACTCACGTATAGTTCATATAATAGCTTCTTAGTCTTGAAATTTATGACTTATTTGGTTTGATTGTTTATTAACGTCGTACTTGAAAACAACAAGGGAGCTCTACTGGTGACAGATTAGCAATTTTGGGCCTCTGTCAATTGATGAGGATCGTAACTGACTTGGCTCCTCCCTTTCTGAAATTTTTTTAAAAGTAAAATAGTATATATAATTTATAAGAGCTTGAGGTGTTAACACTTCTTTTGATCCCATGCATGCATAAACATGCATCTATGGTATTTAATTTATCGATAATTTAGTGGGTATATCAGTTTAGCGCCACAAGCGTTTATAAATTTCATATTAGCTTACACTTACAAAAACTACTTTTATACTTTTTAGATCACATCTAAATGAAAGCCTGATAAAATATTTTTCATTTATATTTATTTAAACTCCATAAATCAGAAACATATAGTTGTCGCTGTAACCTAGTGGTTATGGTCGCGGACTCACGGCCAGCGGTTTTCGTCGAGTAGTGAATTTGAGCCTTGATGCCGGAGCTGAAGTTCGTTAAATCTGTCGAGGCTCAAAGTCCTCTTATTGGCATGGTATGGAAGTTTGAAGATTGAGTTCCTGCTCAGGTGTCGTCCTCGTCACTTGATTGAGGCTCAATATTACGAGGTTTTTCGTCAACATCTCTCGTATTGCTTCTAATGCGACATTAACGAAAACCGAAAAATCGATCAGGAACGTGTAAAAGTTTTACAAAACTTGAAATTGAAGTTTATTTCATCAAACGATAAATAAAATAATATCCATAATGAGAAAAAAATTTCAAACAATTAATTTTCTGTATTAAATCATTTAAATAACTGTTCCACATTTACATCCTTATTTTTATCTTTATCGAAGCTATTAATAGTGATATTACTTTGACATTTATTTTTTTTAGTTTTCGAATGAAGAAACAATTATATATTGATGTAACCAGTAAGAGTTGTATATCAAAAGAGTAGTATAGTAAGAATTATATTGTCAGATGTGTTTGAGATTCTTATTTATAACAAATCTGAGGCCTATTTTTACCAGCTTTTAATTAGCTTGCTATGTTCATATATATGTATATATTATGTTGAAAAGTTACTCTCAAATTTTAATTTATTTCCTAACTTCCAATTGAGCCGAAATTTCGCATGCATGTGTTACCCTAATGTCAATACCATGGTATGCACAAGCAATAACGGGGAGTTAGAAACGAATACAAATAACTTAACGTCTCACCTTTCAGAATAAAAGGCTTATTACTATTGATTCGCATACCCTCGTGCGCAATGTTAGATTATCACGTTCGAAGGAATGAATTGAACACTAACTTAAGTAATAATCAGAATCTATCAAACTGATTGATTCAGAGACAGATAAAGATAAATGAAAATCCATGTACCGAGTTAGTGGTCCGAGCACCAACTTCCTTTGGTCTTAAGAGAGAGGCTTTCTATTTCTATACGGCTCTTAACACACGGAGATAGGGCGACAAAAAGAAAGAGGTTCAGGAAATGCGCTAAAAGGAAGGACGGGCCAAAACTATTAAGGAAGTATTAGAGAAGAACAGAAGGGCGTGTGTGTGTTTGGATTGCTGGCAAAAAATAGGCAATCAAGACTCAGAGTCGCCCCAAAAATTACGACATGAGTGGTTATATAAGAATGGAAGTTTTCGATGTGGTTTCATCAGCTGGAAAGTATATACTTCAAGAGAAAAACAAAGAAATAATAGAAACGAAGTGTTTTGGTGAAACGAAGAAATAATAGAAAGAATTGTGAGGGCAAGATTGAAAAAATAAACAGACTGAGTTGTTTTGAGAGTATTCTTTTTCAGAGAAGTATATATATATATATATATATATATATATATATATATATATAAAATAAAGGCATAAAATATGTTGCTGATGTTTTGGTTTTTAATTGAAAATTATACATTAGGTCAAGTGACTGAAATTTAAAAAACGCCCTTCTTGAACAATTATTTTGATGTGACTTTTTTAATTAGTTGATTCAGTAACCACACATTTTTTTTTACAAAATGACTTACATTTCGTAATAACTAATTGTCTGTCCATTAACACCATACTAAAGGTAACACAAGGTATCTTGGTGATGGAACTCATAATTGTAAATCGTGGTCAAATGATAAAGGATGGTACCTGAAATAGTATTTCTTGTCTGCTAGTGGTCGAGGTGGCCTAATGGTCATAGTCATGGATTCTGTTGCGTCGTGGATTCCAATCCTGCTGTATAGTGAGGTTGATGTACATTAAATCTGATTGAGAGCCAAGTCCTCCCGTTGGTGTGGTGGGGAATTTTGAAAAGGGAGGTACCAGCTCAAATGTGACTCTCGTCCCTTAACCGAGCCTCGAATTTATGATGTTCATCGCCAATAGACCTAATGTTGCCTCTCAGTGCGATGTTAACAAGCATTCAATTAAATCAAACCTTGTCTCCTTATTTGCACATGGCAACAACGTGGAGATAGTTATCCGTGACGGATTTAACGTGAATCAGTTACTTTAATAATAGTACAGACTATCGTGCATCAAAATTATAACATAAAACTTATTTCACTATACTTTTAAAGAATAATGAATCAATCACTCAGCTTTTAAAAGTATAATGAAATTAGTTATTTGTGATTTTCCCCCAAATCTAAAAAAAAAAATCACTAAATATATAAAGTATGGTCATATTTGTTTAAAACATACTATTTAAATATAACTACTAATTAAATTTACGAAACATATTTAAAATGCATCATAATTAGTACTGAATACAATAGACATATACAAATAAATCAATGTCCTTTTAAAATCTATCTCATTGTTCGATCATTCACTCAGGGGCATTCCATATTTTATCTAATTAAAGATATGAACCAAACAGCCTTTTACCATTTTCAAACGCAATTTAACTTCTCAAAAGGAATGCAGACAAATAAAATCAATATATACTTGCGCAAGGATATCTGGAATACAAAGATTTCGGGAAATAATGGCTAATCTGCTGGAACGTGTAGACAGTGAAAGAAAGAAAAAAAAGTAACATTTATATCCGCCCTCTCTTCAATAGTAAACTACTCCTTGAAAGTGCCCTGTTCGTCGGTAAATATCTGTTTTGCAAATTGGATTCCTTCTTTCGAAGCTGAGGGGGAAAGATATCAAATTTCCCCTTAGGAATCATTTCTCGTGAACCGTGGCACTTTTCCAATTTCTCAGAGTTTATGTAATTGCTTCTCCTCATCGTTTGAGTAAATTCAATTAACGCCGACTTGTTTATAGGAATGCAGCTGGGAGGTTGATGAAACGAAAATATTTTCTAGAAACTGGAAAAAAAGTTGTCAAGTAAACGACATTCCGTAGGTTGAAATTCATTTAGAATTCGAATTCGTATTATTCATAATTTTTAGAATGAAGATCTACATCTCGCCGATGCCGGAGGTTGTTAAAATTTTGTGGATTTTGAATACTCCAATATTTTTTTAAAAAATTTCAGTTTTAAAGCCTCTTAACTTGAGCTAAATTATACTTATTGCAGGAGAATAACTGATTCGCTTCTTCGAAGATATATATGCGTGCTTACATCCATTTGTATTATCGCAATCACACTGCTAAAAGTCACTAAAGGATACAGAGGGATGACCCTGTATGAGAGTGACGACCCATCGTCAGTGTTTCATAATATCTTCAAGCATCATTTGTAAAGTTGTTTTGGCAAAATGGCGTAGCAAATTTCGTCATCGTTTCCTTTCTTAGTTTCTCTTTTTATTATCATTCTTCAAAGTTTTTTTCGACACAAACTGAATTTACGAAAATGGAGAATGTGTAACTTGAAACAAATCCGCAAAGAAAGGGAGTATAATTAGCTGTGATTTCTATTTAGCTTATAAAAAGTAATCACTTGATAGAATATGGAATTGTCAATTACAATTATATCTTCACAAATTTGGAGACTGATGCTCGTTAGCAACATATCTAAAAGGAAGGTAGAGGTAAAAACAATTGGAGCAATAGAAGACAGGGAATGGGTCCGAGCCCAAATTGAATTACATCTAGCTTAATTTGTATATAACCAAGATCACGAAACTAAAGAAATTAGCTGCTTTGAATTTTTTTTTTAATTTATTGTGATAAGTTCCAAACTAAAAAAAGCGTACAGAAAACTGATTAATATTCTCAAAATTAGTTAAAATATAAGATGATTATGTACAAACATGGATACAATATCTTTTGCTTACCTAATCACCCTTTTACTAATACGAAAGTCACCAAACTTCGTCAATGTGATTGAGATAATTCTAGTATATATGTACCACTATTATTATTAAACCAAAAGGAGTGTATTTTAGTATAAATGAACACAATTATCTCATGATTCTCTTTTAGTTTTATTTTTTGTTTGTTTGTATATTAACGTCTCACTTAAAATATATTTCAAGGGTCATTGTGGCAATAGGCTTCATATTTTTGAACGAATGTCAAGTGACGAATATTTTCATTAGGAGAGAATGAGGTCAGATGAGGTCTGCGCGTTGAATGATATAAGTACAACCAGAAACATATAGAATTTCTGGTTACACTAGTGTTTGATGCATCTAGATTAATTATTACCTTTGATCCAATATAATCAAATACCTACATTGCTCCAGGTTGTGTTCTCCGAATCCGAAAATATTATTTTTGTAACTAGGTTTGATCAATTCCGGGTTCAGATTCATGTCCATTATTAGATGAAAAGTCATATCGGCAAGGTCCTCGAATGTGTCAAGGACTGATTCCAATATGGTAGGTTATTGTCTCGAATGTTCATTCCATAGACTCTCGAAGAGTAAATGATATACCAAAGAATTTCAGGTTGCTGCACATTTAACTCAAATGAACTTCAGTATTATCTTATTCAAATATTAAAATGGTAGAAAACTACCAGTATTTGAGTGAAAAGTATGGAACGGGATTTAATCAGCGCAATATATCTTGTCTAACTATATAAAGGTGTGGAATTTTGTATGGTTTTGATTATCTCAGTTAAAGGACTTAATGTATTCAGCTGATCTGCTACAGTGTTCGCCACAAACCAGAACTACTTACATATTTAAAGAGTATAAATATTTGAAACGTGGTTGAATTTCAGTATCTAATGCAGGTTTGTGTGTATATATCATGGGAATATAAAACCGGATATCATATTCTCAAACATAATTAGTAATTTAAATGCGGATACAAACCAATGTTTGCAAACTGATTATGAAAGGGAGATTATGTTATCGAATCGCTGATACGATTATTTCCCTCTGTGATTCCATTACAAATACAATTAATCCAATTTGTTTAGATGCATTTTATTAAATTCCGAAACAAATATCATTTTATTAATTTCATCTAACTTTGTTTTGTTAATCATGAAAATATTTTAATATTATAATGTCGTCAGAATAAATATTCTTGTTATGTCCATATTTCATCATACTCCATCGAAATGGATTCGATATGCCGTTAGAGAAGACTGGATCAAAAGAAGCCTAGACATATCGATTAACAGAGTAAAAATATTTTTGCCGCACGCACGCACACACACTCATATATATATATATATATATATATTAATAAGTACACAAAGCAAGTTAAATCGCAGGACATTAGATCGGTTCTCGAATTTAAGTTTTAAACATTATATTGCATAAATGAGTGCTCTAGCAAGATTTAGAAAACTTGGTAGTTTTTTATAAAACGATTTTCTCCTTTGCTGAAAATAGTTGTTTTTGCTTCGTTTCAGGTATAATCTTTTACCTTGAATATATATATATATATATTTCTTGATTTCTCTGTCAAATTCATTAACAATTCAACAAGCGAATCGCTGAAAAAAATTAACATTTCTTAATATAACATTTTTCCTGAGGCGGGGGAACTGATTAATGGTTTCACGCTAATACCTAGATATTCAACTTTCTATTCAAGTCCTGATTCGACTGTAACCAATCTTACAGAACAAAGAAGGCTGCTGCATATTGAGTGACCCTTCTAGCCTAGTGTTCATTATTCAAACTAGCTCTACGCATCGTTTCTTTCATGTAGGTTGTTCAAGCCCTGATGCCACTAAAGACCTGTTACGTTGCGTGGATCATACGCGTTAAATATATAGAAATTATATTTCTCCCATTGCCAAAGCATGGAAGTTTAGAGAGAGAGATACCAGCTCAGGTGTCTTCCTCGTCACTAGACCGAGGCCTAAATTATCAATAATCTTCGTATTGCTTCAATCAAGCTGCACATTACACTAGATAAATTTTTTAAGTGTTCAGATGATATCGCGTAGAAATTTCGAGAGAATACATTAGCTCTCAGTTGTCCTCTCCTCGTATGTTAACAATTGCTTGAATTTAAGAGTCCCAGCGCCAACATCAGTGTTAATATAGTATAATATAAGTTCAAGGTAAGACTAAATTTAGCTTTCGTCTTCTACAGAGAAAAATGGTCTCGTAATCAAATTGACCAAAAGACAAATACTGATACTATTAATTTATATTAAGTCAAATAAAGAGGTACAAACGTTAGAATTCCAATTAATGTCAACCTGAGTGCCATATATGGATAACATGTTAAATGACTTTGGATCTAATCAAGTGAGGGGGCATGACACGAGTGGATACCTTTTTTCTCTTTTGTGAAGACTTGGAGACTCGATTCCACTTTGTACATCGGTTCCCATAAATCCGCATGACAGGTCTTGTACATATTTTAAAATTTAATCATTTAAATCGAGTAATTAAATAAGAATAAGTGTTAATCTTTCTGAATTACGTTTATTGCATGATTGGAATAGTTGAAATTTGTAAAAGTTTTTAAATTTAAATATATATATATATATATATATATATATATATGTGTGTGTGTGTGTGTGTGTGTGTGTGTAAGATTTTAGGAGAGAGAGAGAAGTCCCTTTTTCGAAGGAAATGGATGTGAAAATAATTTTAAAAAATTGTGTTAATATTTATTTCTCAACATAAAATAATCTTTTTTTGGAAATAATTTAATTTCAATCAAATATATGTATTTTTTTCTATTCTCTTATCGGTACTTTAAGAAATCATACAGACAGAAAAATGCTTGTATCAAGAAATTCTTAACAGTTTATTCACACTTAGTGCGCTCGGTGATATTACTTTTTAGTTGAAAAATGTGTAGTAAATAAATATCTCTCTCTCCTATATGGAGTCTAAATTTCTTTTTATAATGTTTATCAACAGTCTATGTCACCAATAAATGATATTCATCAGCAAATAAATGCTATGTACATATAGAAATAAATATGGAACGGAATTTAAAAAAAAAATGCTGGCGAAGAATTCTATTTGATATCCAAAGTTATTTTCACATAAACAATTCTACAAAGGGACGTAGCGTTACAGTTTAATTCTGTTACCTTAGTATAGGACTTCTAGTTAAAATATGATTTACAATGTTTTGAAATAAATTGTGCATAGGAACTGAAATCACAATTAAGTATATTTTTACTTTTGAATTCAGCAAGTTTTTATTTATGTTTGTGAATTTATCTTTTATTTTAAATTATCTCCATGTCGAAATTGAAAACAGTTAATCCCCAGATAAAAACACCCCTTTAAGATATGCAAAAACTCAAAAAAATCCTATTTGAAAATTTATTACTCATTTTAATTATTCCTACATTCTGTTCTTTCAAAATTTATAAATATCTCTGAAACATCTAATACTTTTTAAGTATTTGAGATTTTAATATAATATGCTACAACAATGGTTCCCAAAGAGTGGATCCCGCCTTTCCAGGGTTCCGCGGCATCTTTATAAGAGCAGCGGGGAATCTTATATTTTTATTTCTCACTTATGATTAATTGTGCTTTTAAAAAAAAGGTAAAGTGCGGTAGAAAACTTTGGTTCAAAGAGAGTGCCATGAGTTGAAAACGTTTGGGAACTAATGTGTTAGAACATTTAAAATTTAATTTGCCAGAGACATTTAAAATAATGATTGATCTCGTAAAATACAAGGATTTATCTTAAATAATACTTGAATTCATCTGAAATAATGCTAGGATTAATCTTAGATAACACTAGAATTTGCCTTACGTAATACTAGAATGGGTCTTAAATAATATGAGGACTTATTTTATGTAACATTAGGATAGATCTTAAAAAGAAAACATAATGATGGATTTTAAATTATAATAGGACTGATCTTAAATAAAACTAGGATTGATCTTAGATAATAATAGGATTGTTCTTGAATAAATCAAGGATTGATCCTTTAAGATAGCTTCACGTAGTAGTCCTGAGGGTTGGTGAGTTTTAGCGAGTAGAGGAGAATATGTGGTAAGAAAAATAAACTTAAACTGTAAGATTTTTTTTATTTCAGTTTTCCGTAAAATTTATGACTGCAGTGTTTTAATTTATAGTAAATAAAACTTTTCTGTAAATCTAAAACTGTAAATGTCATAAATAATATGTCCAAAATAATATCGGAAGAAATTTCGCTCTAAGACTAATCAGAGGAAATATTTTAAATGTCCATACATATTTAGAAGAAAAGAACCGGATTTATAATTTTAAATTTGCTTATACTTTCGCAGATCCGCATTTGCCGCGAATCAAAATGCTAATCTTTATTTCAAAACGCGCAATTTATACCCCACTTGTACGCTTCGAATCAGAACTCGCTTTATCGGAAACATGGGCTTTATTAAGATAATACTTACGAGTTAGATATAGGGTTCCCCTGAACATATTTATCAAGTTAAGGGTAATAAACCAAAAATTCGCTACATCATTCTAAAGTTGCAAGCAGAACTTGAAGAATCTTCAAATTTCAGGATCCTCAAACCATAAAACACGAAAATTCTTATCCCGAGCGAAAATTCTTAAGATAACCATAGAGTGGAAGTAATGACGTAACAGCACACGTTGCCTCTCCTTCTCTTTTTTGCTATTGATTCCGTAAATCGTAAATTTTCATTTATTTGACAAGCCTCGGCCTCTTCATTCGGAATTTATGGTATGTCTCTGATGTAATGGTCCTGGATTTCAATCCTCCAATATGCTTCCACGTAGTAGAGTTTTTTCCTTCTTTCCCAATTTTTTTATCTTCCAAAAATGATGGAAGTTTGGGAAAAAGCTGCTGAATTTTGTATGGAATTTCTCTGGATTTCCTTCTGTTGGTAATAGGTCTGCATGCTGTTGTATAGGTGGTATAGTTTTTACCAACAAAGAGAGTTTTGTGTCTTCATTCTTTTGGATAAAGCTGTTTTACTCATTCGATAATGTGTTAGGTTATTTTCTAAATGGATTCCATATTGAGAAGATAAAAAAAATCAATCTAGAAATTTGAAAATAAAAAGTTAAAATTAAAAAGTAGATGTTACGGCCATAGCAGAGACAAGAAAATCATACTAGAATAATTTTCAAAGTAATACAAATATAGTTAAGAAAAATAATTTTATTGCAGTAATTAAGTAAGACTATAACAAGTTTAATGAGAAATTAATTAATTAATTAGGTAACATTCGCTGTCTTCTCTTACCGTTGTGTTTGAAAATAAGAACTAAGTTTCTAAGTTTCCATACAGAAAATGCTCTAGTATTTATGAGAGTTTGTATGGTTATCAGTATCTCTTCCCGTTTATATATCTCTGTAATAAGTTTTTGGAATTAAAACATAAAATAAATACACAATTTTATATTTGTATACTAAATAGGCTTACAATTTTATATATGTTAATAGGTGGGAGATGAAATGTAAAACATGTTATATAAGGAAAATTACCACTGATTCAAAAATAGTATATTGAAATATGTTTCTCTCCATACATTACAGTTTTATTTTACTGGAGTAGAGTTACATCTGAAAAGTGTTCCTAGTTTGAATTCTGTATTTTAATAAGCAATGATAGCTTTAAAATACTAATTCTTTGATGTATCTTTTGATAATTACACAAAAGACTGCTTAAAGAACACTACATTAAATTGACGGACAAATTACAAACAAATATGTCTTTAATATATTAAAATAAACAAAATAAATGATTGTATGTGATTGCATTCGCAGATATTGTGATCACGAAACTATTCATTATTCACCTCCTCCCTCCTGACCTGCATATAATATTACAGAAAAAAATTAAATAAAATTTTATAATCTTTTTCTCAAGAACAAAACGTGTTGAAATATCTTTGTTTATAATGACAATTATTTTTATCCCTGGCCTGGTCATCAAGTGCTTAGAACATTTCTCAATTTACCTGGAAAAAATAAGTTGATTTTTAAAAAATATTTCAGTTAATAGAATTAATTTTTATGAATATTAAAATTCTGTAATGGCCAATCAGACTAACTGGATCATATTTGATATCAATTTGTGTGATTGTAATCGATTTTGTAATTCTTTACATACATATCTCCCCTCGTTTATTATATTTTAACTCTATTGTTTCTTATTGCGGTTTTATTGGAGGAATATGTTTGGCACAGAGACAATTAAATATGATGCTCGAATCTTCAAAATCACCACAACAGATTATTTAAATATGATAAGAAAAATGTTATAATAATTAGTTAAGAATATTATATTCGGTATCCTAATTTAACGTTAACTGTAGAGATAAATATTTTTACATTGTTAGATTCCATTCAATATATATTTCAGTAATCAGGAAAAGGTTTTTTGATCTATGGGTTTTATAAAGAAGTATGGTACAGAGAGCTTCTAGGTCATTTCCTAAGAAAGCTGCTATTTTTGTGAAAAGATCTGCAGCAAGGGTGTCAAACTGATTTCTTGCCACGGAATAATTTCAAACAGTAAAATTTCTTAGGGCCGCACTATATGTAGATAGGTGTGCTTTTTTGTGCCTTTCATTCTTTTCTATAGGTGTACTGTTAAACGTAATTTGTAAAATAGTTCTTATGTTATTCAGAGTGACATTTTATGTTACTGAACTCGAGTACATAGATAGCATTCTTACGTATCAAGCAGTTCATTTCATCTTTTATGTAACAACAAAAATATAATAGTTCCCTCTCCTCTTCGAAGTACTAAATGGTCGTTTACATTATTGTTTAGTTTTCCCTCCATCTGATTTAAATAAAGGCATACTGAATGTAACAGTCTAAAATAGTTGAGTAATCATTAACACAGAATAACAAAAATTCGCAGAAATTGTTAATAATTTTTCTTGAACATTTAGTTTAACAGATAGAATAACTGCCTAAATTAATAAACTTATTTTCTTGTTGTTATTGCTGAAAGCAGAATATTTGGTGTTAGGCATATCAAGCTGGACAACAGATGATCATTGCCGTGGCAAATATTATTTTACTATTGACTGCTAAAACATTCCTTGCTATTGGTAGGAGAAGTGGTGCGTCGATTAAAAATATTGCTAATTTGGTGAATATTTCAGTTCAATTCATAATTAGAAATACCTGTATAATTACAAATCTGAAATAATAAGTTGCAATATTTTAGCAAACTTTTATTTTATGCAATGATGTTGGATAAAATATGGTATTTACGTCATCGTGAGTATGTATGGGGTGCATACAGAAAGTTCTAATTAAGTATTTGAAAGGATTCAAACATATGAATGTATTTAATTGATTTATATCTTATTCTAAACAGTTAATATATTAATATTATTTTTAGAGGAATTTAATCTTACTAAACTAAGAAAAAATCAATCAATTAATTAAGGAAATTTATTTACTTATTTAATATTTTATGTAATTAAGAGTTAGTAATTAAACTTTCTTTAATTAATTTCGTCATAATTAATAGTAGAAAATGTTTTATAATAAATAAAAGCAGGAATATGTTTTTATTTGAGAATATTTGAATAAATAATTTGGTCTGGATTTCTTGTATAAGACAAGTACAGTTTTGGAAAAAAAAAAAGAAAAATGATTGTCAAACGCAGGAAATACAATTTAATTATTTACTTACGAAACTCGATAAATTATTACTTTGTGAAAAATATTTTCGAATAAAAAGTAAACAAAGAAACGGAATCTAGCGAAATTTTAAAGTGAAATGACAAGCCATACATTTTCAAATAAATTGCCATCGGCTCACATTTCTTGATGAATTATTTTAATATCTCAATAAACATATACTGTGTGTTTAGTTCTCCATTAAAAATAAATTTCCTTTTATGTATTTTTTTTTCTCTCAGAGACATTTTGATTTAAATTAGTTATTTTTTATTCAAAAATTCAGTTCTATTTCATTTGAAAGAAAAGTGGAAACGAAGACTAAATTTACGATTTGTTCTTGGCATTTATTAAATTCGAAATAATTGCATTCGTTAAATATTCGAAATAAAGATAAATTATGTTTCAATACACTGTATTTAAATTATTACTTGGAATAGGGTTTTGATCTAGAGTTTGAAAAAGTTTCATTTTATGTATATTAGATTGTTTCTGAAACTACTTTGATGTACTAAGGTCTTTTGAAATTATTATAGCCTGTTTTTCTCTTTGTTACTCGTTTCTGTTTTAAAAGCAATTCGTTTAATGAAGTTCATGATAGGTAAATCATATATATATATATATATATGTGTGTGTGTGTGTGTGTGTGTGTGTGTGTGTATGTAGCTTGCACTCACACGTAACACATAATTTAATAAAAAAAACACCGAAGAAATGTTGCAGGAATTTCTGATATGAAAGGTGAACTCATACAAATTGCTAATGAAATCAATAAAACGAATCGAGAGGTTTATTGGTTCATTAAGATCTGTTTTTGCATTTTGCTTCTGTACTTATTTACAATCTAAAATCAAAGCTGAATTTCCCTTGACTTACTTTTTTGTGAGAGGAAAACCAAAAAAGTTTTAAAAAGTACTTCAAAAAATATTTTCAAACTCAATTAGTTTCATTCGATGTTTCTGAAGAACAAAGAGATGACTCTAAAATTAGTCATTTTAGTGCAATTCAGCTGCATAACTAAAACTCATTATATAAAATAAAGTTATAATAGAATTCTAATAACAAAATTTAGAACATACTGAGAAATTGCAAAAAGGTTTCTATTTTACTAATGAGCTTTAGGTGTTTGAACATATATTTTTGTCACATTAAACTCAGAAAATATAATTGTAAATTACATTACAAGCTTTAATATGTTATGTAAAATTAAATAAATAAAAACTATTATTTTACAAAAGATGAGTCACGCTTAAATATTATTCGGTTCTGATTTAAGACAAATTAATCATGTAATAAGAACAAACTTCAAACGATATTTATCTGAAATCTTAATGGATAGTGCGCACAAGTAACTTATAAATATATTACATCAGATTTATTTTTGTTGATACCTTAAAAGAGAAGCGTAACATTTAATCAAACTGATGGGCAAAACTTTATTTTTGATAGTATATGTATACACAAGAAAACTTCCTAGAAAATGAGTCAAATTATCTGATATAAATACTAAGATACAATGGATCTTTTACATATACAATAAATGTATAATTTGATTGGAGATCAATATATTTATTGGTAATTTTCATTAGTATTGTTAAAATTGCCCACATTATAAACCTTGTTAACCAAAATAGCAATATTGAAGGAAAAGAAGAATTGAATTGGCAAAAATATATATCTGAGAATTCTATACAACAACTTACCTAATACTAAGATTGTAGTTGTAAGGAAGCATATGTATAATTGAAAAGCTGTAAATAAGTGCCACTACAATTACACAGCGTTATGAATATTTTCAAAATAATATTTTTAACTTCAAAAATAAATTTAGTAAAAAACAATAATATTAAATGAAATATACAATTACTTATTTAGCATTTTTCCATGAAAAATGTAATTGTAAAATGAAAATAAAATAATAATTTTCCATGAAAAATGTAATATTGAAGTAATCATGTAGAGAAAATTTAGTTTTAAATTCGGTTTATTTGCAATCGCACAATTCTTATCTTTTCAGATGGTAAATACTTCATGATTTTAATCACGCTATTTGCTTATTTTTTATGTTTTAAATATATATTTTTTCTTAAGTAAATAATATATATATATAGTTCATGAATTAAAATTATATTAATACTTATTAATTAATTTGCTTATTCTACTCAACTGTATTGTACATGCAATAGAATGTTTTTTAAAAATATAAATAGGAGATTGGAAATTTCTTTTATTTCAAATTTTAGCTTATATCTGTGTAAATGCTTAATATGTGTTTTATTAAACGTCTTAACCTTATGTTAAGTTTAACCTTTTAGCCTTCTATATAATTTAAACTGTCTGCAATAAATAAATTATCATGCATACGAGTGCAAGAGTAAGTAATTAAACCAAGAGTTTCATTTTTAAGTGAGTAAATTTAAAATAAACTTTGATTGTCAGCAAATTTTTGAGGATATTTAGTTAGCCCTTTCTTGAATTTAAGTTAAAAGGTTGTTTTAGTCCTTTTAATTTCAAAATATCATTTTTTTTTACGAAATACTAAAAACATTTTTTGAAAAAACTTGTGCTCGAATGATACTTTTAGTTAAATATTATTCATATGATTGGCAGAAAAACAATATTCATGAATTCCTTTTATCAAAATAAAAATGATCTCAACACGTTAGAATTAAATTTTAAATAGAAAATACACTTTCTGATAATCCATATCCTTCTGAGAGATCGCCAACTCTTTGGAGATCTTGTTAAATGTTGAAAAAAATATTTCTTCGGCTGTCTTTATGATTCAAGGATACTGATCTATTCATAAATAATAATAATAATAAAAAAAAAAAGAAATATTGTATTAGGCAAAAAAATAACGAGAAAAAACAAATCGGTGTGGCAGATACATTTATTTACATTTTTACTGCTGAGGGATACTATTAAACTAAACAGCGATGCGCAAAATGTTTTCGATACATTTTTATATATTCTTTGCGGGTTTATAAAGTCAGAGAAATAGACTGGAAGGTGATGTCGTGCAGTTTCTATCTCTTTCTTGTTTCTCCACCTGAAGGAACCCATAGTCGTTTAACATGTTGTGTATGGATGTCATTTATAAAGTCGAGAAAATAATGTTTGTATTTTACTTTCCAGTTTTCATAGTCGGATTTTCGAAATTCTTGTTAGATGTAACTGTAAGTTATCGGAAAAGATAGTGACTCATATTTATGTGTTTTTGGTTACATCTTCTATCAAAATGGCAGTTCTTTCGGAAATAGTGTGATGTCCATCAGAATTATGCCTGGAATATGTGGGTTCGATATTATTTACAGGTATTTTTGAAAATATGCCGAAAACGTACATGTATTTTCTAATGTTAAAACATGAAAGCGTAAATAATTAGAAAGTACGAATAAAAATAAGTTTTAGTTTTATATGAAAATGACATTTCAAAATTATTTCGGATATCTAGAAATTTTCATACGCTTATTATTAATACATGACACACATATTCACTGAGATTATGCTGAGTATTGTTATTAATACTTTTATTTACACATTTTACATAAACTGATAATATATAAGAAAAATGTATTAAGAAGTATATATTTTACCTGAATGTAATTATTTTTAAATCCAACTATACAATTTTAATAATCATAAAACATGTTTGTTAATTTTAAGATATATGAAGTAAACAGCTACGTAAAATTCTCAAAAATAATTTAATTAAAATATCAATTATATTCTGTACCAAATATTTCATCAAGAAAATTTAAAAGATTTCAAAAAACTAAAGAAACTCGTAGGTTTTAAGGTGAGGCATATTAATTATGTCTCAAAATTTATACACATTCATAACGCTATACACATTCATTTACGCTATTAGAATTTGCATGAATAAAATTAAAAATATACACTCAAAGTACCTTTTAATATACATTTTAATTAGAGATATAACTATATATTTTTTTCTTAAAAATCTTTATTTGTCTTTTTTAAAAGAAGTACTTGAACAAAAAAATTCAACATTGTATAAAGTATTTGAACTAATATGAAAATATATTCCTTAAGACTTGAATAATAATTAATACAAAATAATTATTGTTTTTACTGGAATCTATACTCAGATTTTCTGTGATAAAATTCACAGTTAATTACATGTCGGTTTTATATACGTAATATAGAAGCACTTAAAAATTATTTTTTTAAAAAATTATATTTTCAAATATTTTTGTTATAGCAAAAATGATTTGTAAACGATTTCAAAAAGATGTCTTTTTTAATTATAATACATTTAATTATTTATTTCTGCAATAAAAAGGATTAGAAATAATTTTCATTAGAGGCCATTAAAATTTTGTTATGAATTCATTTAATTCTGTTGGTAGAAAGAGATATTTATCTTCTTTGGGGAATATAATTAAATTTCAAAATTTATTATTTTTGATAAGATATTTAGTGCTTTATTTCCTTTCAATAGAATTGAATTTGGGAAATAATTACCTGAATAAATTATCGTGTTTTAAAATTCTTAACATCAGTATTGCACTTTTAAACAGCATTTTGAATCTAATGAAAGTGTTGCAATAGTAAAGAAATCGATTGAATATGCCAGTTCTAACTATACATAATTTCCAAATACTTAATTACGTTAGATACATTTTCCTGGACTACAGGAAATAATTGTACAGAATATTAATCTTGAAAATATTCACTGGAACATTATTATGGAAACGGAATTGAATGATAGCCGCGTAATAAGTTCAATTGGTCTCTAGGTACTCATAAAAGCTAATATCATTTCCTCAGTTTTCATTGGTTAGCTGGAGTAAAGCGTTCAATCATCGAGACATTCGTAAAAATAGTTTTGGTTTAATGAGAATATTTGAGGAATCGGTCTAGAAAGTCAATAAAAATGAATGTAATAGTTTTCTTATTTGTTGCCAAACGACATAATGAAATAACCGTGTTTGATGAAATTATAATTGAAATAGCATTGTTTTAATGAAAACATTTTCTTAAGTAGAAATTGCGATTGGTATGCATTGGTTATCTATGAATTCAAATAATTTATACCATGTAAATTATATAAAATTTTGAATTCATTACAGTTTAACTTTAATTTTTTACTTTTGTATGACTTGCATAGGAACGCGAAATGTAATAATTTCGAAAATAGCTATCTAAATGTTACTGAAGAACGATGCAATGTTCAATTGAGAGAAATATACATAAGCAATAAATTTTGCGTTTTTGTTATTTATGAAAGGATACTCAAAATTCTCGGAATAACGCTGCCCTGATTGGAACTTGCATAGTATACGGCTAGGATCACAGAGGGGAACTCTTAGAGTGTTCAGTATTGTTTGTGGCATTGCGCGGGAAGGTCTTATTTTTTTACGAAGCTGTTTTTTTTCGAAGCGTTTTTCTTTTTAAATATTAGATTCAAGTGAATAATGCGTGGCTGAGAAATTTTGCTTCTGGCTCAAGAAAAACATCTCAAGAACCTTTGCTATGTTGAAAATAGTTTACAAAGACGATGCTCTGGGAAAAACTAAATTGTATAATTTGTTTTCTCGTTTCAGAAATGGCGAAATATTGATTTATAATTAACCTCGTTCTGAGCATCCCTCAAATACCTGAAAAGAACCCTCCCAAAAAAAGGAATCGAGCCAATTCGAGAACTTGTATTTGATAACCGACGACAGAACTGTCTTGGGACTCGCTTCTGCAAATTTTAACAAAAAATTTGAAGGGGTCGGCCAAATTTGTGCTTCGGGTTCCGAAAAAGACCAGGTAGGAAAAAGAGCCATCTCAATGGGCCAGAATTTGACCAAAAACGGCTTGACTATCTTGCCCGTATACCTTACTCTTCTGGCCTAGGTCCATGTGATTTCTTGTTTATGCGCATAAAATAGGGCATAAAAAGGATTGGATTGGATGACGTATAACGCGGTAAAGAAAAAAAATAATGAAGCAGCTCTCAGTCATCATTACAGATGAGTATCAATAACGTTTCCAAAAATGGAATCATCATTTGGACAAATGCATTTGCTTTAAAAGTGATAACTTTGCTTTGTAAAAATTTTTTTTAATTAATAACTTTTAAGAAACATTCCAGTATTTAGGGATGAGGTATATCCCTCGTAATACCATTTTTGGGTTAAACTAGGCACAATGTAATAAAAAGGTATAATGGATATTTATAAAAAATTTTTTTTAGAAAAGGCAATAGTTTCAACTAGATTTTTGAAGGTATAATTGCTAAAATATTTCAACATTTTTAAAAATTATTTATCTTTTATTTGTCATTGGTGATAAAATAAATTGTTTTCATAAGGATAGATAAAGTATATCTGATACTGAAGAGATGTTTTTATAAATACCGAAAATTGAGTTTTTTATTGCTAGAGAATTTGATGTTATATAAATATAATTTTAAGGAAACATTTTGGAAATTTGACAGAAAGTTCTTTTTTTGAAACTAGCTGTATTCTTCTATGTTTTTTCCTTCTGTGTTTGTGTTGCCATACATTTCTCTGAATAAGATATGAATATCTTATAAATATAGTTCAAATAAATTTACAAAATTTCTTAGTAAAAGATGGAAGGAGAAATACTTCAAATATTTTTAAAGTTCATGAGTCAAGTAATATTCTTATAAAGGCAATAAAATATGTTTTAATTGTCATTTTATTCAGCATTTTTGGACACTCACTTGAATTAAAATAAGGCACCATTTGACAGATTAAAAACCATTAAATTTTTAAGAAAGATCTTTTTCAATTTGTCAAACCGTTAATACATGTTTTTCATTAAAGACAAAACTTTTTATATGCAATAGCTATGCTATAAAAAGCATCGGTCATTTTATCGGGAAACATACTCTATTTTAAAAATATAACATAGAATAAGAATTATTGATTGCAAGTAATGTATTTGATATCCATCTATGAGCTTTATGCGTAAATACATGACTTAAAAAAAGTTTTTAACATGCACAGAATTTAAAAAAATAAGCTTAGTATGCACATAATGAGAAAAAAAAGAGCTTAATATACACATAGTATTGAAAACGTTTTTTTTTTTTTTTTTTTTTTAATTTACAGAAAGTAAGATATACATATTCATTTTATGCAGTTATTTTATTTTTTGTTAACTGTGATCATATTTATTATTGCAAGTTACTTTCTTTAATTTGAAATGATTACTCAACAGCTGAAATCTTAATTGCAATATTATAGGATATACTTCACGGGAGGGGTGAAATTCAAAAATTTCTCAAATTTAAATTTCAGTATTCAGAAAATTAATTAAAATAATAAATAAAGTTCAGCGACAAAATTAATTTTTATAACTTTTATTTTTAATAAGACTTATATTATTAGTCTCTCTTATATTACAAAATTATTGCATCAACACTTTATTTACCTTTTGAAGCGAAGAGTTTGGAAACGTTTATTACTAGAAATCAGTGCATAACAATATTATCTAATTTTTTTTTGTTAAATACTAGTATTAAAAACAGTATATTAGAGTATAACTCACTTATTAATATTTGTAACATCACTTCTTTCATTTAATAATGCCATCATTAGCTAGAAATGTACAGTTACTAATTGAATTGTCCGACAATTAAAGAAATCAAATTGGTATTTTCCGAATCTTCGAAATTTTATATTACTAAGCATATGAAATGGATGTCCGAGACTTAAAATTATTTAGCTGACAATGCCTAACCGGACCCGATTCAGTGCTACTTGTTATCTGGATCCTACTACACGTCCATTTACAGGTGATTACTCCATTCTAATTTCGCATCATCTAATCTCTTTCTTCTTTATAGCTTAACCATATATCTATCTTCGATGTGGCCGCGGTAACCTATTGGTCATGGCTTCGGATTCGTGGTCGACGGTTTTCGTTCAGTCGCGGGTTCGATCCTTGGGTACCAAAGACCCGCAGTGTAAGCGGGGCTGATGCGCGTTAAATCTGTCGGAGCCCTAAGTCCTCCCGTTGGCGTGGTGTTTAAGTCAGAAGAGGGGTTGCCAGCTCAGGTGTCGTCCTCGTCACTTGACCGTGGTTCAGAATTACGAGGTCCGTCGCCAATAGCCCTCGTGTTGCTTCTAGTGTGGCGTTAATCAAAAATAAACTAAAATCTATCTTCGATATTTTCATACACACCATCCAATCCCTTCCTCTTTATTACAACTATCCTGCTGTTAAGCGCTCCTTAGTTTATAAATTAGAAATATTGAAGTGTAGTAACTGTTATCACATTCGATACACTTCAGTATTTCTAATCTAATTTAAATAAGTCACAATTTATTTATTAAAAGAAGTTCTGAAATAAAATAACGTCATATGACAATCTCGCAAGAGGTTAGTTGAAGAGAAGTGTATGTGAATTATATTTTATAACGAGATTCTCTCGCTATAAAATATAAATCACGTTGTCAACGATTATTCAACCAATATGCCTAACGAATGTTAACTGCTATGTCTTTAATTATTCTTCAACTGATTTATAATGTACGTCCCTGATGAGATTTTTATACTGTAATTATGAATTATTTCATCTTAAAAAGCATTTAAATAATGCATGGTTATTCATATCTTCTTTATGAAATATATATTTATAAGTTCTTTAATTTTTATAAAATATATTAACAATCCATTCTTATAAATTAATATGGGATTAATCATTTATAAGACGTTTTTAATAAAATGCTTTGAAATAATTTCTAATACTTAATTACTTGCTTTCATTGAATTATTTGCTTTGATTTCATTAATTTGAATTAATTGCTTTCTTCACATAATATTCATGTTTTTAGCGATTAATAAAAGTTTATCTTCCTACGTAAAAAAATATATTACTCTGAGAGAATACATCATATTTAGCCATGTTATTATTAATAAAATTTGTAAAGCTTGAATAATTTATTTCTTAGTATTTTAAATATGATGAAATATTACTATAGAGCCGATTTATTTGATATCTTCATTTTTTGTTGAAACTCATTACTTCTTAACTTTGTTAATTTGCTTTCATTAACTAGGGTATTATGATACTTCGTTGTTTAGAATGATTCCTTCATGACGAAAGTAAATTTGAAAAATCAAAAGAATTACAATTATTTGTATATTTATAAAGAGATGAAGAATTATATTTTAATAATGAATATCGAAGGTAAATTATTTGTTTTAGTCATACATTGAAGATTGACACTCCCCAAATGAAAAGAGGAAGAGGAATCTTAGAAATTTTCATATTCAGTATTTTTCGAAGAAATGTTAATACCAAGTATAATTATAATTTCCATTTGTGAATTTAAATTTACTAGTGGACAAGTCCTTTTAATTAGTTTTTAAACACGAATTTTTGCTTGACTTTGTTATTTTTACTAAATGATTCTGATTTAATGGAAATATAATATAATTTCAGATAAAGATAAAAATCCTATTTTTGGAAAATACACTCTCTTTCCCTCTGTTTTAAATTATATTTTTGTTGAAGTAACTACTTGAGTTTTACATCTATGAAAGTAATATTTCAATATTTGGATTATTTTTGTTTAATGAAAATGAATAACAAATTTTTTTTTCTATGTAATATGTTTATAGAATTTACTAATCCAGAATTTTAATCTCATTTCCGGTTGTTAACAAAATTATTCCCTTTACGATTAAAATTATTTTTTGTAAGGAACATAAAACTTTTCTGAATTTCAACATCTAATTGAAATTTATGTAAAATTCATTTTGTACAAAGTATTCTTAAATTTAATTAATTTTCACGTATGCTTAAGAAATACTTTATCTCCTTAAGTAATACATTTTATAAATAATTATTTGAGTCTGTTACTGTTACTATATCGTTTTTTCAGTACTTATATTACTTTTGTTTCAGTATTTTAGTTTATTTTTGTTCATGAAAACATTAATAACTATGTTTTAAAAATACATTAGTCTAGAAGTTTGGCCATATTTCTGTTATTAACAGAATTATTCTCTTATTGCTTAAAATCATTACCTGTAAGGAAGACAAAATTCTATGGTGAATTTTAACTTTAAACTGAAATTTATGTAATATGTATATTTTACAAAATATTTTTAATATTAATAAATTGTTCATGCTGCAGAATATTTTTATATTGATGATTAGAATATCATCAGAAAAGTAAAGCTTACAATAATTAAAATTTTCAAATTGAGAAAAAGTAAATAAACGCGTTAAAGGAAAATAAATATTTCAGTTAATACAACCGAAAATATCTTCAAAACCCCATTGTAAACAATCAAACAAGACAATAAAATTACTATCTTAATACTGTGAAATAAATGTATAGTTTTCAAACTTGTAAATATTTCCTATTAAATTAATAATTCGTTTTCCAATTACACATTTGATTTGAAATTAATTTTCTAATGTTATTACATATGAAACTTTCATCACATTATTTTGAATCAGAACGAATTTCAAATTAGAATTGCATGCTCTTTAGTAGATTTCAAAAAGAATTTTTTTTTTCAACAAATAGATTTGAAATTGAAATTGCAAGTGTAATTAGTTTTGATATAATGTTATAGCCTGTCTACCATAGATAATTAGGTTAGTTACGGATTTTGTACAATATGTGTTATTTAATGAACGAATGTATATATTAAAATATAATTGTCAGTAATAAAATCATTTAATAATCAGAAGGGAAAGAGATAAAAATAAAACTATGAATATAATTTATTTAAGATTTCAAAATAACTAGATAAAAGTTTGGATCGTTTTATCCCCTCAGCTCAATTTTGCGGCAAATTTGTATTTAAATGACACCAAGAATTAATTTTCATTATTTATTACCATATTTTAAAAAATTTCAATCACACATTTTTTTTAAATAGTTATATAATATATAGCCTTCATTGAAACGAGTAATGTTTTGCATTTTTTTTTTTCATTGAAACAAATACTTATTTATATTAATATCAGTTGTTAATACCTTGATTTTAATGTTTAGTAAGCTGTTTCTTGAATTTAGAATTAATAAAAATACTCAGACTGATCTTTATCTAAAAATAGTTTTCAAGAATTTCCAATATGTCGTAGTCGAAATAGTATTTTTAGGTTTCTACTTTACTTTTATTAGCAATATTTAAGGAGATTTATGTTATCTGTTCTGCTGAAATAAAAAATAGCAGATAAGAAGCAATTATATTTCTTGTGAAATTCTTTGATAATGTAGATATTTCTGATTCTAAGATTAAGATTTAATAGTAGTGAACTTATTTTTCAGAAATACTTGCAAAAACTCAGTTAAGCAATACAAAAATTATTTCCAATATTTTTTCTGAAAATTTATTAACAAATGATTTGTGGTATTTATTCAAAGAATCTCGATCATTTTCATTATCTTACAATTATTTTTATTACTTTTTTTTTATCTCGGGTACTTACCAATATTTACAATTGTATCATTATACAATTTATAGTTTACAATCATTACACAATTTATAGTTTTGAGAAAATTCCTATATCTCAACAAATTTAATTTTCTTTGACTTTTTTCATTTATTTTAATGTAAATTCCAGTTTCTTCAGTGATATTTATTTCGTAATGAAACCTTTTATCAAATTAAAAGAAGTACAAAAATTCTTTTCTTACCTCTCCTGCCCCAGGTGACTTCATCAAATGATTTTATTTCGGCAGACGAAATTCGAATTTTAAGGACAGCATTTCGTGCGTCCAGCTACAACCCTAACCGACATTTGAGTGTTTGAACTCTCCTCTCCGCTCTCGATGCTCCTCTGGATGATTCGCAGAGGTTGGGAAAAGGATGCGAGAGAGCGAGCGCGAGAAATCCGCAACCGGTGACCGAGCCGTTTTCCCGCGGAAGCACGTGATACCCCATCCACCAATGGCGCGGCTCCTGTATTGGTCGTCATGGTAACCACGTATTTACTACGTAGGGATGCCCGGGAGCGCTGTGGACGGGTTAGAAACAATAGCGGTCTATGTCAATTCCGTGTATTTTTCGAGTTATTGGCTCAGAACGAATGTGATCGGATATTCGACACTGGAATGAATTGATAATGAGGGGCGTTTGGGGAGTTACGGTTTTCCAGTGAAATTCTTCGGGTGGATTATTTGCTGTGAAAACAAATTGTCCCGTTCCTGGAAGATGGTAGGCTCTGATGTCTCTTCATGCTTAAGTTAGCTACAAGGAAGAAATCTATTTGCTTCTATGGATGAAATGGTTAAAACATCTAATAGAAGCTCGTGTCTCAAATATAATTCAATGCCAAAGGATTTAACAAAGTTTTTTTTTTTTTTTATTGAATATATACTGGATTCGAAAGAAAAAGTTTGAATTAGGAAAAAATGCGTTCTTACGTATTCGGACTTGAGAAAATGTCTAGATGGATTTGTTCATTTATTGAATTCCTTAAATAGTTTTTTAAAAAAATAGTTAAATTTAATTTTAAGTTTGTTAGAATAGAACACTATAGAGTTTTAAGCACGATTGAATGTGTTCGCTAGCCTTAATAATCAAATTCAAATTTTGGAAAATTACTTTTATAAGCCTCCAGTTAGAACAGATAAAAATCACTTATCATGAAACCTATTTTTGAAATATTTAAGTTCTATTCAAAAGTACCAGAAACCAAGAAGAATCTAAAAGAAGTGCGGGATGAAAAACATAATATTCGAATTAGAATGATAACTTAAACATGAATGTATGTGTAGGCATTTCTAAGGTTTAAAATAAATATAGATAATAACAAAAACAATTAGTTTTAGTGGTAATCAACAATTGGTTAACATTATTGTATCAAAAAAATGTAGAATGAAAAAACTTTAATTATTATGAGATTATTTTTACAGCACTATTTTAAATGTAATTGTAAACTTGCAGTTGGTTCATATAATTAATAAATTAGATAACTATTTTTCTAAGAAAGAATCTAGTTCATATTGCTGAAGTATTGATTTCCGTATGACGGTCACAGTTGTCTTTGATAATGTATAAATTTTACGTTCCTTGTTTCTGTGACTCCCATGTTTCGCTAAAAGCACGTCTTTGATCCAACGAAAGCTCAGTCATTAATTGCGTTGTAAATAATCAAAGGGTCAAGTTCATAATTAATATTTATTCTTCCTGATAGAATAACAAACACTTGAGAGGCTTATCACACCTGTGAAGAAAACGACAAGATTAATATTATAAAATTCCAGTTATCTTACTACTAACTAAGGGATCCAAGTTAGGATTAAATGTGTAAGCAGGATCCAGATAACTATTCATTCCCACATTGATGATATCTTTACCCTAATCATTGATTCAAATTTTCCAATCCTTCTCTCTTTTTCTCTTTCTCTTCTTGCTTTTCTCTCTCTTTCTTTCTCTAATTCTTATTCAACTCATCTTAGTTACTATCAATTTCATCAACCTCCTGTCCACTGTTACTTATAGTTTCCCTTATATCACGTCTATTATTAATCACTGTTTAGTTTATATAGTGATGCTGGTTTACTACAAGTTTAAGCATTTCAATCAAACAATATTGGAAATGTCCAAAACCTTACTTAAAGGGAAACACGGGCTCTAACAGTTACACCTCTCAGTTTGGACAAGAGAAGTTTCCATTACCATTCCAAGAATTGTTTCTACGATACATAGTTTTTCAGTGAAAATTATTAATGAAGTATGAATAAAGAAACTAATGTGAAGGTAAAATATTCTTTATAACAGGGCGAATACTGAAAAAGTTTTCATTAATTAAAATCATTAAAATGGGACAGAAAATAACTTAATTTGATATCTCAGATTGTTAGACTATTTCAATCTAGTTCTAAAATTTAAAGTTAAATTTTCCAAGGAAAAAAATTTTCTTATTGAACTGTGCATGAAAAAAATTCTTAATTTCTGTGTAGTTTTATACTCTGTTATTAACTTATTAAAAAGGCTTTACGCGTTAAGAACGCTTTTAAAATAAAAATATCGCTACTCTAACAAAAATCCCTCCCTTTCGCATCCTTACAAAATATATTAAGGCAACCGGAAAGTTCTGTCCACATGTGAAGTGAAAGAAAATAATACGTTTTTCGAACATTTAATAATATTTATAGTGCAGTATAATTTCCGTCGTTACTATGATTGGTCTATAAATATTCCAGTTGGTACCTCGGGAATTAAATGAGAAAAATTTGTTTAATCGAATCGGCATATACACATCTCTGTTTGCTGGTCACGAAAACAAACCGATTTCAGACCGGACGAAATAAGAGAATGTTGTGCATAGTGTTTGATGTCCAAGAACCAATAGGTTTCGAGTTTTTGAAACCTAACAAAATGTTCAATTCGGAAAGATACAGTCAGCAAATGGATGATTTAAACAAATTACCAAAAAAAAGAGAGAGAGAGAGACTCCGGCGATGTTGAATATGAAGCACATTATATTGCATCATGATAATTTCAAAGTTGTTGCTTTGGCGATTCATCACATAACCACAGTACTAGGCTGGGAATTTTAGTCGCATCCACCATACTCCTCAGGCCTAGCACCCTCTAATGATTACTTGTTTATTTCCCTACAAACTGTTTTGAAAGGGAAAAAATTAAAAACTGTAACGCATGTCTACCAAACACTACTTGAGTTCTTCGCCTCTACAGACAAGGCGTTTTTGAAAAATTGTACTTACAAATTACCATCACACTGAGAACAGTTCATAATTAATGACGGAAAATATATTATTCATTAAATATTATTAAATTTATGAAAGAAGTATTGCTTCTTTTCACTTCACAAACGGGTTGAGCTTTCCGGTAGACCTAATATATGACAGGTTTTAATTTGAGGCATCCAAAAATCTTTATATTTTGAGAAACCTTTACTAGTGAATGCTCGAATTAATAAATCCTTTTGTCAAATAAAATACTATGGACAACACATTTGAATAGGTTCTGCATTTTTGCATCTACAGTTAAGAAGTTAGTTAAAAAGAAAACTTTTAAAACTTAAGTGAGTAAAGTGTACATGCATCTTTCTTACAAGAAACTTAGTAATCAAAAAGACTTGAAAATTGTAAGAAATGTATTTCATCATTATACACAGATAGAAAAGGGAATTTGTAAATACTATTTTGAGATATGTTGATTTAAACAAAAAAATATGTAACACCATTGCCCAACTACTTATTCAAGTAGAGTTAGTTTATAACTAAATTGGAATTTAATTACTGAGCAGAGTATAAGATTTTCAGTACGACAATTGTCAAAAATGTCCGTATAAAATGTTTGAAGATATCGAAACAATTTATTTCCTTTATAATTCTGACACTTTTTCTTCTGAATAGACCAAGTAACAAGCTACTAGTAATTAATTTTCCTTGTGTAACCTTACAGTCATTATGAATTTATCCGAAATTCTATTGGAACTAATTGTGGCTTAATCTATAGAATCTATACTAGCTGCTTTGTGGTCCTCAGATGGCTCAGAAATGGTACACAAAACATGCATTATTTGGTGAGTTTCGCTGCCAATCATTGTTGTAAAACAATATATAAATTATTCGGTCCAGTGCATTGATTTCCTACTGAAGCGCTCTATTCATTCAAGCTTCGCCTTCATTAGTAACAAAGATTCCAGCTACCTCTTTTGGCTAAAGTTGTTGTAAAATGTTCCATATATTGTGTAAAGCATATCATACCTTCTTGCTATAAACATATCATATATTGTTAGATTGGCTATTTAATTCGTATTAATTCAATTTTTTTGTTCTGTTTAGAATAATTTTTGATTTTTCAATACTATTCCCTATGCTGTATTTAACAAATTCTCTCTCTTTATAAGAAATGATCACTCATAGAGATACAACCAATCAGATACAACCAAGTAGTATCTGATTTTCAATGTCTGATTATTCACAACGCAAAATTTGTATAGATTCTTACAAAATAAAGTGTTTTAGTTTGATTTAATTATACATTATTTATGTCAAATTTCCCATGTTTGGCTCATTTTTCCTGCCTTAACTTTCGGATGACCATGTGGAAATTTAAAACATTACAGCCCAAATGGGGACATTCAGTGACCTCATTATTAATTAATGTTATTTAATTACCAGATAGAATAAATTTCAAAAATTATCTTTTATAATCGTTTGATAATGTCTATAAGAGTTTCAAACACAGAAAAATAATAGAAAATGAAATATAGCAGCAACAAAATACTCCCAAAGTAAAATGATGAATAATTGACATTAGAATCAGGAATTCGAGCACAAAATTTTCAAGTGAACTTGATCACTTTTATCTTTGCACTCGTGACATTTTACTGTTGTTATGACATTGGCATATGAATTTTGGAAAAACAAATCGATTGCACTCACTGCATTTCTTCTGCTTAGTCTAGTTCCAGAATCAACCTGATGCTTTCAGTGATATACTTTAGTAGTTTGTCAGGTTGTTTTTAGAGGTTTTACTCTGGTCATTCCTAAATCTTGGGAAGAAACATGCTCCTATTAAAAGATTTACCTTTCTTATATTTTTGTAAACACAATGAATGCGTTGCTAGCTTCTATATCAACTAAGAAAATTAAGAGTGAATGTCATCGTTTAGGAGAGTGATTATGAATACTCATCCACCATTTGATCCGAGTATCCCTTCCCTTTGCATTGATTTTAGTCAAGTATCGCTTAGGGTTTGAAGTGATATTCTTCAATTAAATATTCAAGTCAAAATGCTTGGTTGATAGCCTGACTACTGCTACACTTAGAAACATATGAAATCATATTTTTGATATTTTAGTGATTATTTTGCAACAGCAAGAAATGTAAAAAAGTTATCTACCGTATTATCATAACCTGAAGACAATCCACCAACCATTTCTCCACTGAAGAATTGTTGGTGAGAAATGCTTTCAATGCAGTTATATAACATTAACGCCTGGATGGGATCATCTAGTGATCCAAAGTCAAAATTTAATTTCGTAAGTATTTATTCTTTCATTGGGGGAGCGACGATAGCTTCAGAATTCGTAATTAAATAATGTAAAACTATTCCATCTAAATACGGAAACACTATAATTTTTTTTAAAATTAAATATTCAGCAGAAACTAATCTTGGGGTCATATTATAACCCCACTTGATCATCTGAAATTTAATCTGATTACAATTTTTATACTCTTTTAATTATTATCAAACTAGCATTTTAAAAATCAGTTACAAGCTCTATTAATAAACTTTTTTTAAAGTTTTGAAAACTTTCTTAATGTGTCTAACTGTACAGACAATTTTTTCTTCCTTTTAAAAGACATTTTTAATACCATTTATTCATAATGCAAAATAAATAAGCAAGGATTTATTAATGAAACTTGGATAACTCAGTAAGTAAAGTTCAATATTTATCCATTTATTTTATAGTTTTATAATAATATTAAGCTTTAAATAATTAATAATATGTACAATAATTTAAGTATAATAATTCTGCCACATGATTGTATAACGTTATTAAACCTTTACTTGCCCTTTTTAAGAAACTTTAATTAAATCTCTATATACACATGATTTTTATCATACTACAAATACTTTAAGGTTTCAAGCATTATTTTCTAAAATTGTCGAGACAGGATAAGAAATGAACAGGGTTTTAAGAGGACCTGTGATACAGGAATTACTGATTTACTGATTAAATAATTCAATAAATATTTTTTTATCAAAAATGTTTCATTAAAAAGTATGAAATATTCAGAAATGTTAAAGTTACACTTGACACAAATACAAAAGTATGAAAAAAAAATTTGATTTAAAAATAAGCATGTTGCATCCGTATGCAGAATTTTAAAAAATAACTGCTTTTTTAAAAAAATTACTTGAGTGTTATTTTATAATATACTTGAGTTAAACAGAGTCAATTCAACAAATATTTTTAAAATTCATTTAATGGGAGCAAATTAAACCAACCCAAAATGCAAATATATATTAGTAATTTTAATACAACAAGTATATTCTATAAGTTTTCATAGACTGTGACAAAACAAATATAAATTACCAAAGCGCGGCTGACATTTATTAATATTTTTAGGTAGATAAGTTTCGAATTTAAATGTCTGTTCTCGTCCTCAGTGTTTTCACTCTCCTTTGATGCTTATATAATATTTGAAAAAAATTTATTCATCATTTGTTACCAGTGACAACACAATAAAGTTTAGTTCATGTATATGTAGGTATTTAATAATTATGTAGATATAACAACAAGGTTGATATAATTCATCAACATTAGCCTCAATACCAACCCTATACGGGTTGCTCTGTCTTACGGAAGATACCTGTCAACACATCAGAAATAACTCGTTATTGACAACATGTTTTTCGACACAAATGAATACTAAAGAACACGTGGGAATCTTATAAGATTTTTTAAAACTTTATCAAATGAGACGATAGCTTAAATAACACTTATTTTCAGTAGAAATTTCTGACTCTACCTGTCTCGCCCCCCCCTTTCTTCTTTCTACTCAAATAAATTGCAATAATACGAAGCTGGCTCGAACATTAATTTTATTTAAAAACAGATGACAACATTAAGGTAAATTGTTGTTACCATTGGGTGCTGACATCTGTTAAAAGGATCCGAAACAAATTTGACATTGATTCATAAGTTAATTTTGGTAGTCATTTGTTGCCAAATCAGAATAAAATTGCTGCCACGATGAGTTGTCGACATCATTTTGAGTCAAGTTATCACAACCTAGTGAAACCTAGAATCATAATTTTACGCCCGAAATCAAGCAAAAATCAAAACGCTGTGATGCTTCAAGTGAATCTTTTCCAAAGAAGGCGAAGATTAACTCATCGACTGAAAAAGTTATGACGAAGAATTCTTTGAGATGTGAAAGGCGTCATGATCATGAATACGAATAACTGAGAGTAAGACAGCTGTCTAGTGAGTCATGATGCTCACTAAAAACATACCATTATCGATGCTATGATCACCACTACTTAGAAATTCCAAGTATTTATTGAACGACTTTTGCATTTAAAGAACGTGCCATTTTTGAGACACTTTGATCCTTCTTCACTGCTTTCTTTCTTTAGAATCCACTTTGTTGAAAGAGAATTATTCCCAGCTAACACTTATCACCACACTTCACAGACAATATTCGTCGTGACTTTGGCTCTCCGTAACATAAAGATGCATGTGTAGACATATTCCTATGTTGATGTTGATATTTAGAGTTCCTATGTACTTTTTGTGACATCATTATACTTAACATACATAGTTCTTAACTGTAAAATGTTTGCTATATTTTGACTATAATAACTTGGTTTTAATATGAGAAAAATCAGCGATCAAAGATAAGTAAAATATCATCAGTGTAATGTATATCATGATTTGAAGTACTTATAATTTGTCTTTCTTAAAGATATATTTCATATTTTAATATGCCTTGGTGCCTTCTGCGATATCTTTATTCAGGTTGCTTTGAAAGAATTTTCGAGTCAAAGTCATTTATCTATTGCATAATATTTACATAAATTAATTATTAGTTATAATAGATTTTAATATAATTTTTACGGCGATTTCACAGGTTGTTTAGAAAGTATTTATACTCCGTGAGGTTAGTTTTTAAGACAATTAAAACAATACTGTAATTTGTTTGATTTATTTTTGGCTAATACATGATCTATAAAAATATTTTTTTGGAAATGGGTTTGTAAGCTTCTGAACATCTTAGCTTTTTTCCCTAAATTCATTTTCATGAGTTTTCACTTTCGATTTATTCAGAAATCAAAACTAAAGACAGTTTTACTGGTGATCATCCTAAAAGAAATACTTGTTCAGTATATTTGTCAGTGAAAATGTTTTTAGTTATACTGAAATGAATAGGTATTTTGTAGCCACCCAAGGGGCTATTCTTTTAGGATGATCACTTTTGGCGTACCAAAGCACTTTTCAATTTTCTATCCCGTTTGCTTCAATTTTAATTACATTTAGCTTAAATATATTCAATTTTATAACTTATCGTTTCCCTTAAATTTAATTGTATGTAGTTGATATAATATTGAATTTAATAATTTATCGTTTCTTTTAATTTTAGTAATGGAAAAGTTTACTATTGTCCATTTCTCGATATTTCATCGTTTACTTTAGTTCTTATATTTAATTGATAATTTAGTAATAATTATGAAAAAATCGCATCTTGAGTGGCCAAATTTGTTCTTTGCAGAACTTTAAATAGAACTTTTAAGTTTTTTTTTTCCTTTTGAGAAAGGTACAATTTATATAGCTTGTTTTCAAATGAAAAGAAGTACAAAATGTAAAGTATACATCTCCTTCACCTTCATTTCATTAATTAACGAATTTAAAATACTAAGACAGAGCATTTAAAATGCTCGTTTTTTTAAAAAAAATAACGCTCTTAAATAATTTTGAAAAAAGAATGCTCAAAGTTAGATGAAAAGTTTTCAAATTCCAAAAATTATATAAATAACAGATGTGAGAAAACCCTCTATTAAAAGTTGCATTACAGCTAAAAATTTTACCATAAGACTTTTACCATTGCGTTTAAAAGTTATTCTTTTGTATTTACTTTCTCTCCGAATGAAAAAATAAAGCCCAGAAGAAGAAAAAAAAAAGAATTGGTCTTTTTTGGAAAAACGTTATTTGCAGAAAGGCACCTAGCCTCCTTTTCTTTCAGTGTTGTACCACTTTACCATCGAAAGCAATGAAAACAGCCAAATGTTCATTCCAATGTGAATGTCTACGGAACAAAAAACTCATTTCACAGCCATTTTTATTCCTTTTTTATCAGGTATTTCTTTTCCCAGAAAATTGGAGGTAGCGAAAAAAGAAAAAAAAAAGCCCTTAAAAGGTTGAAGAAAAATATAATTTTATTTTGTGGTGATTTTATTTAAAAGACCTTAAAGTATAAAAACATAATATATTTCAAAAATAAAAAGACATGTAACGTGACTATGGTAATGAAAGCCATCAAATCTTTATAAACAGAATGTATTGAATATCATTTGGCCTGGTATGATGATACTCTGTTTAACACAGAATTTTTCAAATAAATATGAAATATATGCATAGAAATATATACATGCAATGTAAATGAAATGAGTATATTAAACTAAATCAGTATCGTGGTAAATTATCAGTTTCTCCTTTTATTTTAAATTTTTAAAAGAACCGATTAACACATAATTCACACTGATATACATTAATTACATTATTTAATATTCACACCGATTTACATTAATTACATTATTTAATATTCACAACGATTTACATTAATTACATTACTTATTATACACACGGATTTACATTAATTACATAACTTAATATTCACACCGATTTACATTAATTACATTACTTTATATTCACACATAATTATGGTTTAAAGAAATCTGGAATATTAAAAATAAGCATTCATATCAAGTTCACCTTTTTTTTCTCGTTAGGCTATTATTTTCCTATTTAATCAAAAAAATTTAAAATTTATTTTGTTCCTAAATTCAGCAGAGGAAGAACACTTAATTTTTTTTCCTCATAAAATTTAATGTTAAATATAATTCATTAGATAAATTTGAAAACCTTAAAACCATTTAAAAATTATTTATGCTTTTTTAACTGGAAACATAGAACACAGTTGAAAATAATTTTATGTTCGAAAAAAAAAATTCTTTTATTATTATTATAATAAGATTTCCATATTTGTTAAACTTGTAAAGAGCACGATTTTTAGCCTTCTTTTCGACATGAAAATTAATATCTCCAATGTTAAAACTCTGGTCAAAATTTGTGAATATTCTTTGATAATACGTATAAGAAGCTGCTTAAATTAAAATCTATGAAATATACGAATAAAAATGTGTTATTATCAATTAAAATATTAAATATAACATATAGGAAACATTTAGTTATGGGATTTTAATAAAAGTTTTTGCTGATTGTTGTGTATCGATTCTCTAACTTTATTCCTTACGAAATATCCAGTGGTACGAATATAATTTGATATGACGCTATTTTTATTCGATGCGTTAAAAAAAGCTATTACGTGTATTTTCTTTAACTATAATTCGATTACCCAGAGATCATAAGAGATTCAGCAGACTTATTAATTAACTGCGTTTGTTGGAATTCTATTTAAAAGAAATTCTACTGTATAGGGTAATTACCTGCCAAAAGATTTAATTAGCACTGACTGTTTTTATCATAGATTCATGCCAATCAGAGTAGTAAACAGTAAAGTTGAAGCTAATGACTTGCGGTGTCTAGACTAGTTAAAAGAAATCAATGATAACGAGTCATTAAAAATAATGATGTCATTAGATATGTTTGGAAGAATAATAATAATATAATACTCGTGATTAATCAATTTTTAATTCATTTCAATAATAATTATTTGATTGTAACATAATGAATTAAAAAGGTACCATAAAAACTTATTTAGTAATCAACTCAACGGAATTTATCCTCGAAATTTACTGTGAATATCATAAACATAACTTGACAGAAGAAGTAAGGGTACAATATCATAATAACCATATCTGGCATAAATAATTGTTGACGCTGAGCAGCAATTTTTATAACTCCAGTTGCTTCCGATATTCTCTGTATTTTAAATGACCGAATAGTTCCAATTTTCGCTTTCCAATAACCGATCTGAAACTTTTGCGTCATTATTCACGCCCTCATAATCAGATAAAAGACGCGAGCTAGACTGTATAATAATTATCTGATAAAGTCAATGTAGTAAAATAATGTCAACAGCTACCAAATAAGCAAATGTAACATTAAAAGTGTCAGTCAAATGTAAGGAAAATTTCAATTACACTATGGTTCTTACTAGCTATTTTACTATCATAGAACAATAGAAAACATTAAGGCGATAAACAAAATTTCACTGTTTCAGAGTTACAAGCGGTGATATTTTTAATACTTTTAACGAAGAGAACTAAAATTTGAATAATTTTTAATGAATTAAATAATTGATGAAACTTTATGATGAACAGTTGTGTTTTTGTTAATACTGGGGTATGAATTCAATCTAAATTAATTATTGAAAAGATAATATACAATTATTAAATGTAGATTATAGTAGATTGAAAATACTAGATTCTTACTTCTATATTAGATGCTTATCTTTCATTGAAATTTAGCTCGTAGTTGCTGAAGCCAAGAGGTCATTGCCGTGAACTCACGCTTAGCTGTCTTTCTATCGTCGCGGGCTCGTCACACAAGAGACATGAATAGAGCGAGTGTACATGGCTGCTCGGCCCTGACTGATTTTGCAGAATCGAAATGGTTTCATTTTCAATTTTAGTGCAAAGACGTACATATAATTTTCGAATGCTACATCTAATCATAATCGATAGTGAAATTATTTCTTTTAAGAAAAGATTCTGGAGGCATCATATGGTTCTTTTTTTTAAATAATTCGAAAAATATTTAAAACAAAAAAAAAAGACTGAACACGAGTTGAATGGTATATGATTTTAAATAATAGTCTTGTACAACGATAGTTATTGAAATTATTTATTCAATGACATGAAAACTTGGATAGAGCTTTTGTCTTCTAGGCTCACCTCGTGTTGCTTTTAGTGCGACGTTATTAAAACCAAACCAAACTTTCTATGGTCAAAGTATTACAAATTGTACAAATACTACATTATTAATTTCGAAGCAGTTTATATGAATTGCATCCAAATTTGATTACAGTTCTGAAAAACATAGTACCTTTCTCATGCAAAAGTCGCCTATTTCGAAATATTTTTCTCAAAATTAGAAAGAAAAATAACTGTATTTCTTTTACAATCCGGCACTTCACTTTTCTGTCCAAGTCAGTAATCCGGCGTTTTCACACAGGCTTACAAGATATAAAAAAAATATTTTATGACACTATTACAACGTGGTCGGGATAGCCTAGTGGTCACTGTCATGATCTCGCGCCTAGACTTCTTTTTCTAGACGTGGGTCTGATGCCACTAAAGACCCGTCGTGTGACGGGGCTGATGCGCATTAAATCTGTCGAGGTTTCAAGTTCTTCCATTAACTTGGTGAGGAAGGTTGGTGAATGGGGTGTCGTTCTCGTCATTTCACCAAGATTCGAATTTACGATATTCGTCGCCAATAACCTTCGTGTTGCCTTTTAGTGCGATGTTCATAAGCAATCACAATCGCAAAAATTAGTTCTTACATTTATCAAGAATAGTACTCTATTACGGAGAAGGATTCAAACGAATTGAATCTTGATTCATAAGTTCTCTATTTTAATGTTTCAATGCTTGTTTTTGATACCAAAAGTTGTAAGTCTTTTTAATGCATTAAATATTAACTGCTAATTTAAAGCAAATTTTCAAGTGGAAAATTTTTCATGTATACGCATATATAAACTTAGTAAAGGAAGAAAATTCGCTTGCTCGAGTATTCTTAGTTCTGTATAATTTGCTTTTTAAAAAGGCTTCTAGATTCTAAAAATCTAGTTTAACTAGATTCTTATCTTATTAACTAGATTCTAAAAATCAGTTAACTGAAATAAATTGATTTCTTAAGTACTAGTCAGAAAAATAGTAATTAGAAGAATTAAAGTAACACGATCATATTTGAAGAGAATGATACCTTTAAATATTATTTAGTGCGTTAAAAATGTTATTTGTTTTACCTTTTTACATGAACTAAGGAGACATCATTCTCGTCAAATGAAAAATCATAGATTCATTCATAAAACTGCAATAGATTTTCAAAAGGGTGAGAAAAACGTCTTACTGCAAGTTATTACATATTTCTATCAACAAAGCAAAAATGCTAGTCCTTTTAGAGATTGAAGAGGACAATTATTCATGTAGAGGTTTCCCTGAGGCTAATAGTTTTTGAAGGAAATGATCTTGTGTTTGAAGGAAATTGAAATTTTCATTGCGAAGCCAGGAAGGTTGAAAAGAGAACCAGAAACAATTGAATGTTTTAAAAATGGAAGTTGTTTCTATTGATAGGAACTGTTATTGAAAATTCTGAGATTTATTTACTCTATGGTGGGATTGAGATAATGCTATGTATTATGTATCAGCTTTCAGTTTCGACAAACATAGTAGTTTGAATAAATGGAAACGGCAAAATTCACCCGTGAAATAGTGTACAAGTTTGGATATTTGGAATTTAGCAAAAGTGCTCATAACTCTGGCATATTAAAAAATAATGCGGTTGTTAATATTTGAAGCATCATTGAATAACGTGGATTGAAATCATACGATATAATTTTTAATATGTACTTTAATTTTTCAAAAACTTCTCAAAAATCAAATCTTTATATTTTCCGTACCTCTTGAGTAGCCACTTATAATAATAATAAAAATGACAATAATTAAATAAAAACAAATTGTTCAATACAAAATATTACAAAGAACAGATTTGGACACCAAACATACTAACGTTTACTTTTTTAAATAATTATTAAATTATTCAACGAAATATATTAGAATTAAATCAAACGAAGAGATATTAAAGAGCACAAAAATATTCTTATGCATTGAAATTAAAGCAAACGATAAATTATTAAATTAAATTTATATTGGAATTTATATTAGTAACGCCATCCTACACCAGGGACAAAAGCAATAGAACCAATGTTGTGTAACGTAACGAATTGCAGGAAATAGATTCCAAGCATCAGATGTAGGGAGTGGTCATGATGATTTGACGCACGACGTGATGGTGGTCTGTAATTCGGTAAAACTTCTTAAAAAAGTACTCCTAGTCTAAATTTGTTTACAAATACTTTTTGTACATACATTTGAATACACATTTTTTATATCTTAATGAAATATCTTTAAATAAAATACTTTTTTTCCCCACTTGGATCCAAAACTCTCCTAAATACTAAAAAAATAAGTCATTAGACCCACTTGTAGAAGAATGAAACACATATTTCAAGTTAAATGTAACAGAACTTAAAACAAGCAATAAATTATTAAATTGAATGTTGATTATTGAATTGAAGTTTATTAAACTATTGAATTGAATTTTAAGCTAAATACAATAATAGGTGAAGTAATAGGAAATAAACAAATCAAATGCATTTCGAACTTCATTTTGAAAAGAAGTCGGCTTTGATATTTTGTAAAATAATAGCCCCTTGTGGTATAATAGAATATATATATACTCTCTGTGACAAAAAAAATGACGCTACAAGAAATAGTTGCCCGAATGTAATGAAACTTAGTTGAAAAGACATTTGGACTGAAGATGCAAGTTATTAAATTTTAGTGTTCAATGAATGAAAAGCGGGAGCTACAGCGCATCGGAACTGTGCATTCTGAAGGTATATATAAGAAGCGATTCTTAATCTGATGGTCAAATTTTTTATTGCATTGTGATTTCAGATACTTTTAAATGACTGAAAAAAAATGCCTCGCCGCAGGATTCGAGTTCATTACGAGCATCTGTAAGTGTTTGAAAAAGGGCTATTATTGGACTGAAAGAGGCAGATTGAGCAAATTGGAGAATCACTCGTCATGTAGGTCAAAGCGATGAGGTGATTAGAAGATTCTGGCAAGATTGAGTGGACAATGGCAGATTTCAGCGTCATGATGGTAGTGGACGACCTAGGGTCACAGCAGATTGCGATGACCGAATGGTTGTCAGATCAGCTGTCATAGCACCTGATTCATCGTTATCAACCATTAGACAAGAGACCCTCCCACGAGTGTCCAACATGACCATTCACAGAAGGCTAATAGAGCGAAATCTATGCTCGTACCGACCGCTCCGCCATCTGCCCCTCTCGGTTGTCTGCACACTTTCGAACCAGAATGTAGTGGCTCGATCAGGTTGGAATGATGCTGACTGGGGAACGTATAGGGATTAGCGACGAATCCCATTTCCAACTGTGTCTTGAAGATAATCGAAGACGTGTCTGGAGATGCCCAGGCAGCGTGTCGATCCTGCTTTCATTATTGCCCGCCAAACATTCCCTCAACCAGAAGTTATGGTTTGGGGTGTCATTTCCCTTGATAGTTGATCCCTTTGGTCGTCATTAGAAGCACACTTACAGCACAGCGATCTTTCGACGACATTCTGATACCTGTTTTGCTATCTTTCCTTTTGCAGTACCCTGGTCTTTTTTTCTGCTTGATAATGCCACTGCATATGCCGCACGTGCTGTTATGGACTGTCTTACAGCTTGTCAAACATTTCATTGGCCAGCCAGATCAGCTGTCACAGCGTCTGATACAACGTTATCAACCATCATAAGTACCACGATCAGAATTATGTCCACCATGACCATTCACAGACGGCTGATAGAGTGAAATCTACCCTCGTACCGATCACTACGCCACCTGCCACTCACGCCTGCTCATTGCAGAGCCAGATTACAGTGGTGCACGGCTCGATCATTTTGGAATTATGCTCACTGGGGACGTATAGTTTTTAGTGACGAATCCCGCTTCCAACTGTGTCCTGACGATCATCGAAGACGTGTCTGGAAACGCCCAGGGTAGCGTGTTGATCCTGCTTTCACTATTACAAGCCACATAGGTCCTCATCCAGGAGTAATGGTCTTGGGTACCATTTCCTTAGATAGCCAAACTCCTTTGGTCATCAGTAGAGGCCACTTACAACACAGAGGTACGTCACGACATTCTGAGACCTGTTTTGCTAACGTTCCTTTTCCTGTACCCTAGCCTCAATTTTCAGCAAGATAATTCCTAATCATATACGACACGTGTTACTTTGAACTGTCTTATATATATATATATATATATATAGTTATATATATAATATGGTTCGAAATTTAGCAACTGTCTTAAATTCAAAATAATTTTGTTCCATTTCAGTCTTTTCTTGATTCCCGATTATATATGATTTACGGTATTACATAACTCGATAGGTAAATAAAATACTTTTTATATATATATATATATATATATATATATATATATATTTGAAATCCAGCAAAAAAAAATTAGGAGAAATTTGTTATGACATAATTTTAAAGTTAAGCTTGTTACTGGTGAAAACATTTATCCAAATATATGCAGCAATGTATTAAAATTCCAAAAGACATCGATTACGACATTTTGTTTGTTATTAAAACGATATCCCGTTTGTTGGCTGATAAGAATGAAACTATAATCTGAATCCTGCAATTAAAAGTCCGAAATTTTTTCCTATGTTGAAAGCATCACGGGATAATATGGACTGAAATTATGCAATCTCATTTTTCGTATTTACTTCATCCTTCAAAATTTATCTTGCGCTTTTGGGTTAGTATTATAATAATAGGATATTAAGAATAAAATAACACTAGATCATATAAGCATTATAACTTATATTTATGTGCAGCATATTATGTCATACATTACTGTCCAGAAATTATATAAAAGACTAGACAGTCCCGAAGACAGTATTCTAGAAGATATATGTTTACATTACAAATATATCTCAACTAGTAATAAAGTCTAATATTCGAAACTGTAAATTTATCATATCACCATTTAAACTTAACGACTGTACCCAAAATAAATGTATTGTTGTATTTTGTGTTACTGTAGCTTTCGGCTACGAGTTAACGTCCTTAAAGGTTCCCGTCTACCAAACATTTTGATTTCGTGAACATAATATTATTCTTGTAGGATTTCTACTTTTGTCCTCAAATCTATTTTATGTACTTCAACGTAAAAGGAAGTATCCGTAAGAGCAAAAAATAATGGTTTCTGTGGAATTACATTTCCTCATCCAATTTTGAGAATATTTTAAAATACTTTTCAGCACCCAAATATACCCAAAAGAATCATTAAAATGTATTATTCAATAATACAAAAAAGTATTTTCTTTTTTTTTCTTTTTTTCTTTTTGATTATTAAATGATAAATGGTTAAAAGCTGATGCAGTATATTCCCTTGGATTGGTTTCATTCCACTTTCTTAGCTTTTTGGTGTTTCATATCGTATTTCGAATATGTCATTTACCATATTAAATCTTAACGTCACACTTCTTCAGTTGGCAAAAATGTAATAAACATAACTTTAGACATATATTGCATCCAATTCGATGAATGTTATTATTATTTTTTTTTTAAGATTTTCATTCATCTGGAGACTTAGAGTAGTCCATTTGAGTGGCTCAGTTTAAATTTAAAAGGCTTCTGTAATTCTTTTGTTTTCATTTTGATTCTAGCAAAGCTAAACATTTTTAAATATTCAAATGCAATATAGAGAAAATTAGACTTACAAGTAGCATGTCTTTAAATGCTTATAAATATTTTAACATTGGAATCAATATTGGTCTAATGATATGACATTACAAATCCTTATATTTGTCGCAAAACCTGTTTTCAATGATAAATCATTTATCGTGCTAATATAGAAAAATATTGAATGGTAGAAGATTTAATGGAGTTTAATATGATTCCATAATTGCGAAAATTAAATAAATTGATTATTTTATCATTAAAATATCTAATGTTTTGATTAACTATACTTATTAAATAAAGAAATTTTTCCTAAAGTTCATAAAACTTTTTGAAAAACTTTTAAAATTTTAAATTAATAAGTAGTTTCTTATTTTATCAGAACTTTTGTTTGAACTTATTAAAAGAAAACGTAGTGAATTAATTAATATGTTAATTACTGAACTACTTTTACTTATAGAAGTCTTTTATTATCTCTTAAATGGAAAAAAAATTAATTATATTTGAAATTCAAATGCTTGAAAATTTTGTCAATGAAGAGTGAAATTTATTAAATAGTTATTATTTTCTAAATATTTTAAGGCAAGTTATTTCAGGATGCAATAAAATATCAAAACCCCTAAGAGGCATCATATCAAGTCAATTTATTTTTCGGTTTTGAGTACAAAATTCTGAACAAATTTTAAAGATGAATTTTTAAATATAATATTTTGCATTACGTAATACGTCTGGTAACACTTCTGAAGAAGGCTTACATGGAGGAAACTCAAAATATATTTAATAAATGTAAAAAAAAAAAAAATGAAGATAAAAAGACCTACGAGAATGGATGATAATATAAGCTAAAGAATGTAAGCAACCACTCTGTAAAAGTATAATTTAAATTATAATAATTTAAAAGCATCTCTCCAAATATTGTTTTTCAATATTATGAATGAGAAAAAACATTTTTTATTCCCTTTTTCTTATTTTTTTAAGTCTACGAGCAGGAATGAGAATGAAATGGAACAAAATGCTAGTTTTTAAATTTCTGATGAATATATCTCTTTAAATTTGCATTATAATAACTTTTTTTATTTCAGTATAAATTTACATAAGCATATGTATGCTATTGTTTGTTATTATTTTTAGTTATAATAACAAAAATGCTAGGAGGCGCATTACAGCCAAAATGCTTGAACTGACGCTCAATAACTGTAGACTATTTTAACATTTTCAAGCATTATAGTATTTAAAACTGTTATTTTTATATTTTGAGGCATTAAACAAGCACAAAGAATGATAATTGTGGCACTGGAAGTGAAAAAAGGAACAATCTGATTTGCGTAAATGGTGGACTGAGCACAATTTATGGGTATGAAAAGGAGAAAATCAAATGAGTAGAACATTCTTTCAGTTACGATGCTATTAATTTTAAGAACGTGTGATTTCCGAAAATCAGGGAAATGCCGTAACAACTCTTCGTATATTTTGATGTCCGAAGAAGTTGCGCTAGAGACCAATGTCTCTACAATATGTAAGAGACTTTATACTTTGATCCTAAGAAACTGAATCGTTATACATTTAATGGGGCAAATGGCGGATGTCTATCAGTACACTAGTCGTTTCAGAGGTAGTAACAGCCATTGTCGAGAAGGCATTGACCAATTATCATAGCCACATTAGTGCACGTATACTGTCACGACAGTTATACGTATCATAAGGAATAGCATTGAAGATACTGAGAAAAATGGTGCATTTTTCGATATGAGATCAACCTTAATCAGCAATTGCTTGTTATCGACACTGAACGCCGCTTATCTTCTTCGCATTGACTTTTTTTGCTCGAGTGGAAGTCGATTATTACTGGTTGTTGAACATCCTTTGGAGTGGCAAGGTCCATTTTTATCTACACGGAAAGGTGAATATTAAGAATTATCACATTTGGAACACGGAAAAATCTACGTGCTTTCAATATAAACCCACTACATTCGCCTAAAATTATCATCTGATGTGGAATGATGTCCCAATTTGCCCTTGTATATTCTTCTTTGAAGAAAACGACAATACAGGTATTGTAACCTGCTCTGTAACAGCCCTCAAATATTGTGACGTACTCAATAGATTCATCTTACCTGAACTTCAGCAGCTACAATGCCTTAAGTCTAGCTCTTTTATGCAGAATGGTGCTCCTCTACATAAATGTCTCTTATTTGCAAGGAATTTTGCTCTAGCATTTTGTCGATGACAGAGTAATTAGCCAATTATTTCCCATTCCTCGACTGGCCTGTTCTCCTGATTTCACCTTGCGTGACTTTCAGTTGTGAAACCATTTAAAAAGAGTAGTTTATCGGGGCTGTTGCAAATTTAGCTGATCATAAAGGACCGTATACTGTTGCATATGCGACAGACCACAGGCGATCAGGTGCGATTGGTTGTTGAATGCACTGTTAAGATCGTGCACATTTTACACCATCGTGAGTAGACCCACTTTAAACAATATGCTTTACATCGCTAAGTAGTCTGAAACGAATAAACGATGCATATGTTTGAATTTGTAGCTTCTATATATTTCGATGTAATGCACCCCTAGAGGCGTGGTTTTTATTTTGGCGATATTGTTTAATGCATCCATTGAGTTCTGTGTCTACAAATTTGCCAATCAATCCGCATTTTAGTTACAGTTACAGTGTGCTCTGAATAAGCCAAATGTAATAACGATCCCCTAGCATGTATATATATATATATATATATATATATATAATCCATTATTTTAAAAACATGCATAAAATTGTATTTTAATATACATTTGAAAAGATGGTTTCTTTTACTCATAAATTTATAATTTAACTTTTATTTGTTAAGAATGAAAAGTTTAACTTATTATTTACTAGTTGTGGGTCATCAGTGACTGAAATGAAGCCTAACATGTCAGTAAAGTGAAGTAAAACTTAGTGATCTAGAAACATAAACTTCTTTCATCAGACTTTTTTTACTCAGTTCTCTCTTCTGCGATAACGAAAGGTGCTTATGTTAATTTACTTATCTCCTCTTAATGATTCTCAACCATAAAAAGTTCTCAGGATATCGACTGTATGAAAAAATGCGCAATTACCCTAATTTTGTTACCTTTCCTAAGAAAAAAAACACATTATCATTCAAGAAAATGAAAAAAAAATCTATGCATAATTACGTAATCTTCAGTTATGAAAGTTTATTCACTTAATAATAATTACTCCTCTCTCTCATTTATTGTATCAATCTTTTACTCAACAAGGAGCCATATTTTCAAAATAAAAACAATATTTATCAGTGTAACAATATAAAGTAAAAGTTCGTTTAAACTTAATATCTCCTAATGGTTTAAATAAAATTTATAACTACAAGAAAATCAATAATATAACATAGTTAGTATTAAATCCATGAGATTTCCATGTGCATGCAATAATAAAATCAGTTATATTAATTGACAGATAAGAGTAAGATTATCTTAGATTCGGGATGGTATTTCTGTCATATATAAACGATTCGAAAAATGATTAAAAATAATCGTTTAGGAAGGTTTAATTTTTTTTTCAAACAAGAAAAATTTAGAAATGAAATTTTCTACGGAAAAGGCTTGCGTATTAAATAATATTCATATGTATTAAATAAAAAAAATTAAACAATTTTGTAACACAAAATTCAAAAAAGAAAAATCAGTTACGATTCTTATATTTCATATTGATTTGACTTGTTTTAAAGATATTGCTTACGAGGAGAATTTGAGTGAAAACAATTCTCATTTAATCTTCAGTGTTTAAATAGCTGGAAAATTCTTATGTATCTCTGTATATATTTTCTTCTATAGAAGAGTTAGATTATTTCGGAATTTCAAAAAATCTATTACATTATTTATTTTCCCCATTACTTTAAAGAAGTTATTTTTATGTTTGTATTCATTTTTACTATTTCAATAACTAAACAATTCTATGTAAAAATCCTTCTTGATTGATAAAATTTAGAAATGTTTTTCAGCTAAAATATTTTCTTTGAAAAATCAATCTTGAAATATAGAATAATTGAAATGTGAGCCAAGTGCAAAATTGGATTTGTTAATGTATAATCTCTGCTGTTATTTCCTTTCACAAGTATTAATTGTCTCCAAATTCTCTTCAGACATTTTTTAAAAATATTATTATTTTATAAATGTATTTAAATAAAATTTAACAATAACATATTACAATTCGAAATTTTTACATAAATGTGAATTATATCTTAAGTTTGTAAAATATGTTAGAAGGAAACTCAAATATTTATCATTCCAGTGACTGATTGCTTTTAGATTCTCAAATATTTTTAATGGGTGTAATTTTTTTAAAAAAAATTGAAATAAAAAAATATTATCTATATTGAATTTAGAATGACTCAGCCATGATTTCGAATCAATCTCATTTTTGAATCGCATTTAAAAAGACCCAGATGTACTAGAAGAGGAGCATTCAATATTCAAGGATAACCTCCTTTAACTCAATCCAAATCCTATTACCAACTAAGAGCTTTTATCCTAAATTCACTTTTCCGAAAAAAAAAATTCATTCTATTCCCTCCGTGCACAAATTTAAATCTCCCCTAATACTATTTCAAGTTTTGATTTGGAATAGAGCAGGAATTTATCCCTGTTCTATAGTCTCTATTTTTCTGTTTGTGGAACATTTTTACAATAGTTATTACATTACCTGTATTGCTATTTGCTCAAAAATGATTTTGACTAGAATTTTTAATGCCTTTGAAAATGATTTTTCATAGCATCCGCATAATTTTGAAAAAATGTTTTTCTTCATCTCCTTTAAACCACTGCGTCAATTTGCTTACGTAAGTTTTAATAGAATTTTTGAAAATAAAAAAAAAATGCCTTAAGTTCCTTGTCTGATGAAAATTTGAAGATTTAAGTGATCTAATATAAAATTAAAATAAAAATAGATTTAAAATAAGGTGAAAAATATGACTGCGAGCAATAAAAGGTTGTGTTTTGATCATTAATATTAGTTATACCATTTTTTACATTTTAGTCACATTCGGAACTAAGCTATTTGTATTATAATCTAAGATAATCTAAATATGTGTGTAAAATATTATACTTATTTCTTAAGAAAAGGTTTGACAAAATAAATTAAGCATACATTCATTAGTTTTAAAAATATTTTTCAAAACGTTCGAAAAATTTGTTTTTATTAGTAAGAATGTATCATACAATTTAAATTCTCTCCTGTTAACATATGCGTTAAATGCATTTGGGAATCTATAATATTTTAAACTGTACACGTTCGTTTTTTTTTTATTGATTTATATCATTGAAAGCATTTAATTATTAATTTTATGCATATCTCCTTTTAAAAAATCACTTCTTCAAAAACCTATTTTTTTCGGGAGAAAAAAAGAATAACTTTAATTTTAAGATTTTGTTTACATAGAAAGTTTTATATTTTCAATATATTTTAATTGTAATGGGAAATTTGAAATCTATAGATATAACTGTAATCTTTATTAATAGTTAAAAAGTATGTGAAACTCTGAAAATGTAATATAATTTTGTAAAATTAAAATTGAATGATAAAAATGTAAATTCCCATTTTTTCGAGTATTCTTAAGGTTACTCAGCATAATTAAAATTAATTTTAAGATAAAATTATCCTATAAACTGGTATTTAATGTGGTATAAAAATTTGTACAATTTTTGTTTTATCAGACTATATAGGAAATAAATCTGCGTCTTGAAAAAGCACTTTAATACCAACTACTTTTCCAGTTTTTCATAATGTATTAACGTATAATTTTAATGGAAATTACTGTGATAATTATGAATTTTTTCCCCATTTCTTCGTTTGTATTTTATTACTTTATTGTTTTTGTATTTATGAATGGTTTTTGTATTTATGAATGAATGTTTTCTAATAGAAAGAAAAGTTTGTCATATGAAATTTAAATCGAATTTTTTCCGAATTCTATTTAGTAGAATAGAATAATCAAAATTTCATTATTTATTTGATTCTATTTTAATTAACTTGTCTTTTAGCTTTTATTGCTTGATATATATTCTGTAAATGAATCGAGGTCCAAAATAAAAACGGTCTTTTAATTAAAATGTGATTAGTTCTTATATTTTAGTTCCAAAAATGAGTTGTCATTCGAAATGTTCAGAAGGCTTAAAGAGCTAATAAAAATTAATAGAAATGTTTCATCAACATATGAATATTTTAATGGAACTTTTTTCATATCACCTAAAAAAAATTAACTATTTGTTAAAAAAATTGTTTTTCTTATCATGTATGTTAAAAATAAATGTGTTAATTACAAATGTGATGAATATATGCTGCTTTTAGTTTCATATTGTTTTTCATATTACATTTTTTTTGCATCTGTAATATTTTTTTACTAATATTCTTAATTTTTACTATTATCTTATAACATTCAAACGATAAATAGGTATAACTTTCTTGAATTCATTCATATGAACCACATAATATAAACTAGATATGAATTCCCAAATTTAATTCTTAAATTTTAAACTGTGTTTGTTTTCTTTCTCTCTCTCTTCAATATATGTGCATTGTTTGAAAAATCAACTTTTAAAAGGAAAAAAAAAATTATTTAATGTATTATATATTAGTCCTGGAAACGGTCTGTTCATTTAAAAGTCTTCCAGTTAAACATTACTTCTGCCACTGTCATTTTCTTCCATTACGGAAAACGTATGCAAATGGAATATGAAAGCCCATTTCAGAAGTCAGTCCTTTTCGAACAAAACACCGTGGTAGAAAAGAGAAGAAATAAACAAAAAAAAAAAAAGTACGAATGCATAACCAAATGACTTGCAACGCCTTGTTGCCACTCTTACTCAGTAAATATTCAAATATACCGACAGAACTTCCACAACTCGTTTCCATTTCCTGAAATAAACAATAGAGAATCTATTATGCGTGGAGGCGCCGCAACTCAAGAAGGGCTCGACCCATTCATTTCAATATTCCTTCCTTAGCCCACCGTCTCTTTGGGGAGCCGTATGTAAATAAGGTACTAAATCTTCGCAACGAAGCTATCCGAATCTCTGGAGAACAAAGAAAGGGCAAACGATATTCATCACAATTAGTTACCCTTTCTCCCATGGGCTTTAAGATGGCGGCGCTAAGTTTCGAAGACTGACGAATGGCCCCAATTACGGTTGGTGGAAACAGTATAAAGATACCTCCTTGTCGTTAGCTTGGATCTGAAAGATGTCATTATCTAGAATAATGTTATCATACACGATAATTTATCGCGTGAAATGCAAGACTTTGTGGTATATGATGGGTGTTTTCGATGTCAGTTTTAGTGGAAAGTGAAACAGTTTTATAATAGGTTGTTTATGTTTCTGCCTGGGTTGCATGGTATTAAGTTACTTTCCATCAGGGGTATTTCAGGTATCAAAAATGAAATTAACAGTCATTATAACATAAATTGCTGGAGATACTGTTCAAAGAATAGTGTTTTTCACCTTAAATGGGTTTTAACGAGTCTGTATTTTCTTTTCTTTCTTTCTTTCTTTTTTTTTTTTTTCTTTTTTTTTATTTTTTTTTTTGTGGATTACTTTCCATTATAGAGGGGGAAATGTATTCTGAATTAAGTGAGCCAATTTTTAGAATTCACATAAATTTTTACTTTAGTGATATTCTGAAATTTCATTTTCTTCACTTATGTTCCAAAATATCACTTCCATTTCAATTATCTTTAATCTTATTATGTCAGAATAGATTTTAATGTATCTATCTTCTTCTTTAATATAGACTAATTTAAGGTTTTTGAGGAGTTTTCCGCCATTTAGCTGTTTTAGGAATAAGTTCTATTTCTCTTTTAATTAAAAAATAAAATCAATGCACTATTACATTTGTATTGGAATCCAGAAGTTTGTGCTGGTAAATTATATTTTTCTATTTAATAAGAATTACGATTAATTAAAACTGAAATAATAACAACATTTACATTCAAATCCACATATTTTTAACCTGAGTTTTCATTTTTTATTGCATTTCTTATCTCCTCTTTTTAATTTTGAATGTAAATGTAATTATATATAAATAATTCGCTATGTACATTGCAGTTTTACAGCAAGTAATATTTGAACGAATAATGATGTTTTTCAACTCTGATTCTTAAGACGAAACACTTTTCTAGTCTCATCTGATAATAAAAAAAATTCTGTCATTCTCTTATATCTTATGCAAATTTTATTTGCTTCTTAAAGTAAGCTAACATAATAAATGAAATTTTGTTTACGGCAGGTTTCAGCAAATAGTTTTATTTTCATTGCTGTTTCATAAAATAATGGTCACAGCAAAAAACACTTTTCTCGAAAATGTAGGCATGAAAAAAGTTTCTAAGAAAACATATTAATATTTAACTAAAACTTTTGATAAAAAATATTATATTTACTTGCTTAAATTTAAAATAAACGCGTTAAAATTAAAATTTTGAAAAGAGGTGGGCATGAAAAATTTCCTAATAGTTGATTTTACAATTATATTTCCTTTTTTTTAGATATTTTCAAACTTTCTTTAATTAATAATTTGGTTATCTTTGATATTTATGTTATTATTTATTTTTTCGATATGACCCTTGATATCTCTTTTCAAAAAGTGAAAAACTTTGGATAAGCTAGACGATTCACACAATTTCTTAAAATTTTTAGCTTATAGTGTAAAATAGACTTTTTATGTAATAACTTTTTCAATAAATATAAAGCATTATTTACAGTTGCTAAAGATACACCTTATAAACTACAAAAAATGGATATGTTATTATTCATAAAGCGTAACCTTATTTAGAATTATTTATTGTATATAGCTCTAGAATTCTGGAACAGAAAACTTACAAAAAAGAAATATGATCTAAAATAGTTTCTTTTTTATTTAACTAAATGATTTCACAGACTTTCATCTTAAGGGGTTAAACATCGTAAGCCCCAACTACAAGTACACATGATAAATTAGCAAGCTTACAGTCAGCGATATAAATATACGATTTACAAATGAATAATTCTGAAAGATAAGCTATTATATTTTAAATCTAATGAAGTCGTTCTAAACATTCTTAAAATTAAAAAAAAATCTTAAACTTAAATTTAAAAAAAAATTACAATTGAGTGGATGTTGAGTCTTTTCTGTTGAAAGTAAAGCAATTCCCTTCAATATTTTCTCTCAACTGATCCTCAAACTCTCTGTTATATACAAGATTAGAAAATGGAGTTCATTTCTATTCTTAGAAGGTTAGCATAGTAAACTTTGATAAAAGTAGTTGAAGATGGAGAATCTATAGAATATAGCAAATTCATAATCACAAATTGAATTAACTAAAAGTGAGAGCAAACTTCAAATTGTTGATTGCTATATTTCTAATTTCTTAGTATTGTAGTCAAAGTATCTGGACCGTGGAAAACAAATTTCTTCACAAATTTAAAATTAAAATGTTCTGCAAATGTAATCAGTTTTTTGTAGGTTAAAAATTTTAATCGAGTAAAAAAGATATCCTGATGTCTCTTTAAGGTCCCATTTCTGGCCATTTAATTTCACGAACTTAATGCTTATCCTATGGTATCCTACAACCACTCCGTTCTCAAATATTTATTATTTCATGCATGTAAAGGAGAAAACAGTAATGAAGGTTTCTGTAGAATTTTATTTCCTCCCTAATTTCTGAAAATATTTTAAAATATTCTTAAAGACCTTGAAAACCCACATACAAATAGGGGTAAATATAGTTTTAAAATTCGGACGAAAATTGTAATTCCGCAGAAAACTTCACTATATTTTGTTGTTGGATTTCGTGTTGCTATGGACTGTCTTACAGCTTGTCAAACACTTCCTTGGCCAGCCAGATCTCTCTCTAGTCAAGCATGTCTGGAATATAATGGGAAGACGACTACATCTAACAGGGAATGTTGATGACTCGCCCGACAATTGGAGCCAATTTGGCAAGAAATACCACAAGAGACCATCAGGGAGCTTTATCGTTCTATGCCACGTCGTGTAGCAGCTTACGTCCACACCTTATCGAGCTCGTTACTTTGTAACTCTGAAACTCTGAAATAAATCATTCAATTTTTCTGAAATTTAAATCATTTTCTATTTTGTACATACTTTTCCTTTCCGCCCATTTTAGTTTCTATCTAACGTCTCCTTCTTGGTGTGCACCATTTTTTTTTGTTTTGTTTTTTTTTTTTGTTTTTTTATAATTATACAGTATATATCTAAACAATTGTTCTTTAAATTAAGTATGTATTTTTCAATTAATAAGGTTTCTTTCGAGTATGATTATAAATGCACAGATACTTGTTACTTTCACTGTAGCTTTATATCTTTTTGAAGAATAAGTAAACAAAAATTATATGCAAAGTTTTGTGAAGAATAGAATTATTTACCCAAGTCGCGCTTTTTTATATAATTATTATTAAATTACTCAATTAAATATAAGAATTAAAGTAAGCGATGAAATATCGAGAAATGTACAATAGTAAATTTTTCAGATATTAAATTTAAAGCAATCGATACATTTTAAAATTAAATATTATATCAGCTAATGTAATTAAAATTAAAGCAAACTATATGTAATTAAAGTTGAATATATTTAAGCTAAATGTAATTAAATTTGAAGCAAACGATAAGAAATTGAAAAGTGATATGGCATGACGCCAACAGTGATCTTACTAAAACAATAGCTCTTGGGTGGTAAATAAAAAAATAAAAGGGAGTTGAGTCATTCCATGGACGTACTACACGTAGAAACAAGATAATAAATAGGACCAAGCAACACATCAAATATGAAACTCTAGAAGGATAAATTAAGCATACAGTCTTCTAAAGTAGTTTTCGGATAAAGTTAAATTTTGTGGAAAGAAATTTGCCAGCTTCCTTCATTTTTTTAACTCATCAACAGAAGTAGGTTATTTGAATGTCAACAATAATTAAAATGTAAATATATCATAAATATACATTGTGATCTTGCATATAATACTTTTAAAACTCTACTTGGATATAACTCGTACGCTTATATTTCTGTAATGTATTTGGGCGTGTGCATTATCTACCAGAAGAAATAACCCGATTTTCCATCAAGATCAAGGCATACAAAAGTCAATACACCTAAGAAACACTCCAACTGCTGCAATGGTATATTAATCTAACGTACACGACGTAACAAACAAAAATTCTAAAAATTATGACCTCCTATTCAATTCTAGAAGAAAATTAAAAAAGATTTTTTTTCCTTTAGATTCTAGGTTATTATATTATGAACAAGAGAAAGATATACCTAGATTATACTAGTATTCCATTCTGAATCAATAATAACTAAATTCAAATATTAACGGATATATATATCATCAATCATTCCATAATTTTAAAAAAATCAATAAGCTTCTCCTTTTCTCCCTCTTAACTGGAAAAGTTCCAAAAGTTTTCTAGTAGCATTAGTTTATAAAATGCATGACAAATATCTCTAAAAATGTTGGAAGAGAATGTGAAAATTCCAATAAATGTTGTGACAAACTCGACGAAATAGGTGAACCCTATCTCCAGGGATTCCTGACAATAAATTCTATTTTTGTGGCCCGTGCAAAAAGATGAATCGATAGCGTCCATAAAAACAAAAATGATCGTCGTTTCGATGAGACTTTAGCAAGAAACATTGTGGATTTTATGGGGACACAACATTTTTTATTTATTCCCTAAATATTTTTCTTCGGCCCATAACGCTCTTACAAAAGACACTAAAAGAGTAGTTTTGATAACTCGTGTATAGGAAGTTTCCTTCCAATCGTAGAATCTTAAATTCTTATGATTCGATTTATATGGCAGGTAAACAATGTTAGATGGTAAAATAATCGTGGTTGTATTGAAACAATTCTTTAAGAAATTGTAATCAGTACAAATTAGAAAGGATATTGGACGTATCATTTTCAAGATATGCGTAGAGGCTGCAGAGTCGTTATGGAGTGCTCATGGCAGTAGAGATTCTTGGTTGCGAGATTATGGTAAATGTTACTTTAGTCGAATGGTGAGTTCGAGTCCAGATGTCACTAAGGATCTATCGTGTTGTAGAGCTGATGCACATAAATCTGTTGGAACACCAAATCCTTCTGCAGGCATGTTATTGAAGTTAAGCACGTTGGTTGCCAGTTTAGATATAAACCTCATTACTTGGCGTTGGTTCAGAATTATGAAGTCCGTCGCCAATAACCCTCATGTTGTTTTAAGTGTGATATTAATGAGCAATCAATAAAGCTGTGTATGTTCTATTACAGTTTATTCGCATATAACATTCGTGACAAAAATATAAATCACTGTTTAATTATCTTTTGGACTTAAATACAGCATTAGTGTTTTTTCATAAATCTTGGATGATATTATTATTTAAAAATCATTATTCTTGTTTTTTTATTTATTGGCACAAACTTACATTCCCTCAAAAGAAAAATATTTTTCTTTCATTTTCCCCTCAAACTAAAATAAGTAATTGCAAGTATCATTTCTGCAATTAATTGCTCGGAAAATTCTCTTTGGCATGGTTTCAGAAAGATTCTGAAGAGAATTAATATCAATTTTCTCTCGTGTCTGTCACATTGTTCTTCGATACTCATTTTCTGATGGGAACTGAAAATTATTTACGTTAATCATTTTTGGCAAAAAGTCACCACAAATTTTATATATGTATGATACTGAGATTTTATTACTGCCTAGATTGTCCTGATAAATAATCGATAAATATTCCAGATTGTCTGCTACTCTTATTTGAAAATCAACTGACAAGTAAGACGGAGACTATTTTGTTATGGGATTCTCATTATGACTGGAAAGGAAAAGTTAAAACTAAGCTATTCGACGAAATTCGAAAAACTTTAAAAGAGAATAGAAGAGATATCAGGTTAGAAGTCTATTGAGGTTTCTTTCCTCGTGTCTCTGAATACGTACAAGACATGATATAAGCAAATTCTTTGAAATTTTAATAAACTAAATTATTCTTTTCACAATGTATTGGTATTTTCATATTAAGTAACTATTACGATGAAAATAAAATCTCTGAATATAAATAGGACATATGATGGTAACTATTTAATTATCATAGATATAAATCGTGTGCCTTATCAAATTCAAAGTCGATTCGTCATGTATTTATAATTTTGAAAATCGAAATTGTTCGTTTCCATCTTAACACAAAAGGCTGTGGAAACAATTCGGTTATTGCAAAAAAAGTTCTTTGAAAACTTTTTTTCTGTCTTATTCGATTGGTGCATAAGCTTGTCTATTAACTAAGACTTTAGAAGATGATATTTATAGAAAGCAAATAAATACAAACTGAAGAAGGGCGAATTAGTCTAAAGACATGTTACATACGTAATTTTAGACCAGTCCAAATAATAAAGAAAAAAAATCGAAAGTTCTATGCAAAGTTTTGCAAGGAACAGATTTAGCCACCCAAGGTACACTTTTTTTTATAAATATTATTAAATTACTAAATTAATTATTGAGAATTAAAGTAAACGATAAAATATCAAGAAATGGACAATAGTAAACTTTTCCGATCTTAAAATTAAAGGAAACGATAAATTATTGAAAAGAATATGTTTGAGCTAAATGTAATTAAAATTGAAGCAAACGATAGAAAATTGAAAAGGGATAAAGTACGCCAAAAGTGATCTAACTAAAACAATAGCATCTTGAAGGCATCAAAAGTGATCTAACTGAACAATAGCAGCATCAAATATAGTGTTATATAAAACATCAGTGAATGAAGAAGCACCATTCAAAACTCTGATTTAATATTTCACTGAGGAGACCTAGAAACTGTAATAATTTTGAGTTGACATCTACGTACAAAAATTCAAAACCAGTGATAACGCTAAAATACAGAGATCTGTAATAAATGTATGACACTATATACCACTTGCATATGCACAGCGCCATAATTTAAATCCTTCCACGATACTTAAAATTGGAGAGAATTGATATATTTAAAAAAAACGTTATATATTTAAAAAAAGGTTTATTATACTGAGTATGGTTTGGTAAATTATACGCAAAACTATTAGCTTGTCATTTTATCAGCTACCATTTTATTTAAATTTATTAAAACGCTTACCCTTAAATATATCTCTTTTACAAAATTTAAGAAATGTAATATTTAATTCATCTCCACATATAATACATCGAAAATAAAAATATATTGATATTTTCAGCTACGCTGTAAGATATTATTTATTAAAAAATTAATCCATGAATAGTTTATAAAACGAATACCATGTTGGAGGTTCAGTCAAATAGTACTATTTCTGTTTATTGAACACACTAGCTCTTTGGTTTTTACAATCTTTTTCACTTCTTAAGATATATAGAATATCTCAATCAAAGCTGGGAATAGAAAGAGATTTTTTTCAGAATGAAAGAGATATTTTTATAACTTACTTGAATCCTTTCCTTGAACGATATATTTTTAGATACACATTTTTGCTAATTCGGCACTTAATTATTCTGTATTTAAAGTCTTTGAAGCATAATACGTCTACGTGCTATCTATAATTTCTGCTGTAATTACTGGTGTGCTTCTTAAAGAATCATTCCTTAGTGTAGTCATTCGGTTTTATTCATGGTATATTCCCTCAGACTGAAACATTTTATCGATAAAAAATTTTGTACTTCAATCTTTATCTTCTAGTCGTAATATATTTTAGTGTGTTTGATGAATGTACTTTATTATTTTTATAAGCATTCATCAGTTCCGGATATTGGGATATCAAGTGAAGAAATAGATATTTTCCCCTCTTCAGCTATTATTTTGTTCTCAAACATTCTGTTTTCCGTATATTTTAAACTTAGAATTCCTTTATCTATTGAAGAGGGTATTTAGAATAATGTTTAGTATAAATGATGTTTTGAATTACAATTCTATTTTCAATTTTGTAAATTAGTGTAATTAATTCTAAGTATTAACTTACGAAAGAGTGATAAATACTTATAAATATTTTTTTCTGCATCCAATCCAATTCAACTGAAACATTTCATCGTAATAATTTAAAATATTTATATGTATTTCCATACATTAGGAAGCATATATTAAAAAAGAAACGGTGAACGTATAAAGAAAAGAATATATATCTTATACTCTCAAGTTTTTCAGAATCTTTTATAAAATACATTAAACGTTTTTAATTGAATATTAATCACTTAATTTATATCGATTTTAGAATATCCTTATTAATATGATAAAATACATTTCAACAAAATAAAATTTGTACTATTACGATATTTTATTTTTTTAAAACGTTTTTCTGAATTTTACTTGGTTTGTGTGTGTATGTCATCAAATTTTCGATCGTTAATTTAACCAACTT